>JANITW010000002.1:66580430-66591690 GCA_027564335.1 Erythroxylum williamsii
TGAGATTAGGGTTTCTCTATAAATAGAGAAGCTTAGGTCTCATTAGGTTAACGACACAATTGTCAGGAAACCCTAGCTGCCATCCAAGAGAAAGATCGTGCGGCGTTCAGAAAGGTTTTCAGGACGTGCTAGCACACTACAGCCGCAACCCGGATCGTGCATGCTCGTGTGGATACCGGTAGAGGGCATTAGCGATTTGCAGTGTCTTGGAATCCGAAAAGATACAATCCACCAACGAAAATAAGGTATTTTCGTTAATCCTCGTGTTTTCGATTATACATGATGTTTTTGTATGGTCTTTTTCGAAGCGTATTGTGAATACTCGGACCATACGCGATCCAACAGACAGGTGGTTTGCTAATTGTGCCATTGATAAACCCAAGTTTGTTTTTTGTTTCTAAAGCCATAGTGATTGCTTGCCAGGTGGGATAATTATCCCCATTCAATTGTTGGGTAAGCAATATAGCTCCTAGATTGTCAAAGTGAAGTATATAGTATGGTGAGGAGGGATCAAGCTCAGTAGTAATGGATACGTTAGAGTTAACATTGTTGATGATATAATTTTTTGAATTATTCATGGTTGAGATGGAGAAAAAATTCAAGAGGATAACGTGTTATATAAAAAACAAAAAAATACAGATAAGTGACAGAGCAAGACGGAGGAGAGATGGATGACTCCGCTATCTTGAGACTGGTTCAGTAGATGTCAACAACTACTCTCTTTGGAGAATGAAGAATCTATATTGCCAAAGATTGAAGAAGTCGGGGCTTAATTTGGTGGTAAAAGTAATCTATTTGGGTTAATTGAGTGACGACAAGGAAATAAGAGCTTTTCTCGGTGACTGAGTGAAATAGATGGACTGTGCAATTGAGTGAATAGTGGGAAGTACAAGACTTTTGTATCGTAGCAAGAAAAGCAAAAAGAAAAAAATAGACAAGACGACCAAAGAAGTAGCTGAAGGACAAGAGCTATAGACTAAAAGTTTAAAGTTGCTCTGATACCATATTAAAATGGTAAAGGTTGTTCTGCTTTTCTTATTCACAAAACCCAAATATATACAACTTGTTTCAACAGTAAAAGCTAAATCTAAGCCTGAAATTGTGTTATAGACATGGAAAGAATAAGTTAATCAAATATATTATATACAATAAAAGATATGTAGGATATTTACAACTACATGTATAACTAATAGTTAGTTCCTGGTCTATTATATTTCTTTAGGAACTTGCAACGTGAACAAAGACAAGCTAAATATGTTCCCATGTTTATGACCTTCAAATCCGCATTCCCAAAATGAATTCTCATTTATGTGATTGACGAATTACTAAGCCAATATAGGTAAAACACAAACCCGTATGTAGTCGACGACGTCAATACATTAGTTAAACGATGTCTACAAACATATCTCTAACAATTCTTTAAGTTCTTCAAAAAATCAAACCACGTTCATTTGACTAAAAATTAACCAAAAATCATTTTCAAAATTTTCCAAATTTTATTTTAAAGATTAAAAGGCTTCCTTTGAAGATCAAAACAAAATTTTCTCGATTTTGGTAAGATTTATACATTATGTCACATACGCAAATGATTATACAATGGTTAAGCCCTTAACTCATTGAAATGACCAAGATAAGGTTATAAAAGGGATTAAAATGATTTGATTGAGTCTTGATACGCTTGATTCCTTCTTATTCTTGGTTCTTCATTTAAAATGCATATATGCTCCATTTTGCTCACTTTCTCTTGATTGTTCATTTTTTTTCAATTAAAATCTTTGCTTACTTTACCCTTCTATTGAACTTCATCATTCTCATATTGCTTGATTCCATTATAATATTTCTCAATAATCTCCCCTTTTTATGATGACAAAATATTTGGTGGTATTGGAGAAAGTAACTAGTATTGAGTAAGCTCATCCTATGTTAAAGAAATATGTAATGCATTCTCCCCTTTAATCTATGAATCATAAATTATTAAAATTTTATCAATATTGAAAATGTATATGATATATAAATCTATATGCATCATAAGGAAAAAAAAACTCTCTCCCCTTTTTTTTTAAGAATATATCATATGGATGCGGTGTATATGAAATAATTTGTAAAATCAAAGAGCAATTATTATAAATCTCATATACCAAAGATCAATATTTCTTTCTCTCTTTAGATACATACAGCAATGCTCTTTTATCTTAAATGAGCATATTAAGTAAATATTCTCAAATATTTTCTATATAAAAGTGATTACCTTCTTTTATACATATCATCACTAGTTGCATCTTTTTCTTCCTTATTTATTTTAATAATTGATCTTTTGATACCAAATTCCTTACTTAGATCATAAGAGGGATCTTGCATTTTTTAAAAAAATTAATTGTTGAAGATATCATTGATGTTTCTTAGTTGATATCCATAAAGGTGATACTAATTGTTGTTAATAATTTTTTTAAATTGATCCACAAGGCAAAGAACATCAAATCACTCTAGGTGCCCATATAAAGTTTGGTCCTTAAAATTTAGTTCCTAGGCCTTTTCCAACACGTATTCTTTTAGGCGTAAATAAACACTGTATCAAAAATCAATTTCTATGTATATGTACATAATTACCATAAAATAGCATCTCATATGATGAGAATTGAAAGTGTTAGTTTCATATGAGAATTATAAAATTGTCGGCAATATACATTTTTAGGTGTTCTTTAAATGTGTGAGGAGTATAAAGCTCCCTTTTTTATATGTGCAGAATTTGGAGCTCTTCTTTTGTAATAATGAGGCTTAATAAAAGATTTAGTATATAATATTCTCTTTTAATGAAAATATTACCTATGGTCATTTTGAGCAAATGCCAAGCTTCTTTATTTCTCATAAGAAATAAGATTATAATGAGCTTGTTTCATACCATTTTGATGATAAAGAGGAATACACAAATGAGAATAATATTGTGTGCTCTTTTGGTGTGATCTTACATAAAATGTATGAGCACTTTTTAAAAACATATTTTCTAGATTTAGAAAGTGAACCATATATAGACACACGAAATATCTTTTTTACCTTGATACCTAGAAGATGATGTATAAATATTGAAGTTTTTATGCTTATAATTGAATTATATATGCTCATATGATGACTTAGGCAATAGTTGATCATTATAAATGTGACCTTTGACACAAATTGTCTTGGCATTATATAGTGCCCTTCTATAAGTGTACCTAATCCCATGACTATCATTTAACCTCTTTTGGACTTCAAGCATGATATTAAAATTTTCACTACCCATAGTGAATCGAGACAACATTTCTTTAAGAACATTGATCTCCTTCTTTAATATATCATTTTCATGTAACAATCATGCCCATTATCATTGACAATAACTATACTCTTATATTTCATCATGTCATATACATCATATTGTAATTTCTCATTACTATTCATATATGCATATAAAAGTTTTAAAATCTCTTTATTTTTAGAAGATAATTCTTCCTTTTTCAACCTTATAACCTCTAATGATTCAACTAACTTATCATATGAAATATTAACATCATAAAAATTATTGTCATCATAAAAATTTGAGAAAGAGTGTACCTATAATTTTTATCCATAAAGCACATACTTATCACCATACTTTAGGATTCCTCATTCTTCGAAATAGTAATATCATCCTATGTAGTCTTAAGTGCTTTCTTCTTCTTCTTCAATTGTTTATCCCTTTTTTTTCTTTAATAACTTCTTGAAATTCTTTGAGAAGAGATTTATATCATATTCATCACTATCACTTATAGACGTCTCCTCATAATTTTCTCATCCTGGGAGACTTAAACACCACACCTTTTCTTATTAGATCCATTTAATTTCCATATAATTCATTCATCCTAATCTCATAGGTTATGAGTGATCTAACTAACTCTTCCAATAATAAGATGCCCAAATCTTTAACTTCTTATATGGTTCGTAACTTTGCCTCTCAAACCTTTGGTAAAGATGTAAGTACTTTTCTTGTCAATTCAAGATAAATACAAGTCATACTAAAACCTTTAAGAGTATTAATGATATAAATAAACAAGTATACATGTTAAAAATTAATTAATTATATTCCACATTAAACAATTCATATTCATACATAAACATGCACATTTTGCTCTCTTTCATATACTGTTGCCTTAATTTGTGGTTTCTAGTTAATGCTATATCTCATGAATTGTTTTATACATACATATTCTATTTAATTTATTCTTAATCAATGAACAAAACAAAAAATATCTGCCCTTGCAATTTAATGCAATCAGTATCCTATCCTTATTGTCCCACTCATTTCTAGCCTTTATTACCTTAGTTTCCACTTTGTCTCTCATCAAGGAATTCATTGGGAGATAAGGCTCGTTCTCTATGGCATCTCAAATATCAATCCTTTTAGCTAAAAAGGGGTGTTTCATCCTAGCCTTCCAATAAAGGTCATTATCTCCATTAAAAAAAAGTAGGGTTTTATTATATGCTTTAACATCTTTCGTTAAAAATTTAATCAAATTGTGTCAATTTTTTTCTAAAATTTTCCTAGAAGTTTATATGTAATGAATGAGACTAACTTTGATACTAATTATTGGTCGTCGACATAACTCTTATTAGTTTACAAACAATTAGTTTACCAATATACAAAAAGTAAGTGATTATGGAAATTTTAAATATAACAATCACAAAGTGATTACGGAAATTTTAAATATAACAATCACAAAGAAAACATAATAACAAATAAAAGAGAGTAGAGAAAGAGAGATGAAACCAATTAATAGTGGTTTGGCCAATCAATCCTTGGCCTACTTCTACTTGTATCTACTTTGTCAAGGGTGAAAAGGAACCTTACAGTTATTTTACTTTACCATAGGTGAAAAAAATATTTTACAAATGTTCTTCAAGGTAAAGAGTAACTCTTCCAAAATGTATCCTAATAAATTTTCTTAATCATAATAGGTAGAAACCTCAAAGCTCTTCTCTTGCTTACACTAATGAGCAGTGGCTCAATATTCGTTTTATATTACACATATGCACTCTTTAGCCTCTTAAGACTCTAATCAACTCTCTAGTATACTCAAAAAACTTCCCACTACTCATATGAGATTTGTTTATACTCAAAACAACCTAAAACTTTTGGTAGAAACCAAAACTAGTTGTTACGACAACCAATAATAATGACATTGGTCGACTAATTTGGCACATTAGTGGAAAAAATATGATATATTAATAAACCACATCAATATGACATATAAACTCATGGCATATGATTTTTTACTTCTTCTAGTCGTGTTTAATCAAGGTGTCCAAAAATAGGATATTGATCGGTCATACTTATACATTGATTGACTAATATGTCTAAAAATAGTACATTAGTTGCCTATACCTATACATTAGTCGACAAGTATGTCTAAAATTTTATTTTCATTAAATTTTCAAGTTCTTTTAAAGTTCAAACCACACTCCTTTCACTAAAATTTAATCCAAAATTATTTCAAAATTTTCTTTAAAATTATTTTAAATATTAAAAGGTTTTCTTTAAAGATTCAAACAAATTTCCTTTTAATTATAAAAATATCCACTATATAAATGATCCTAATTCATTGAAATGATTGAGATAAGGTGACATAAAGCATTACAATAATTTGATTAATTCTTGTTATGGTTGATTCCTCTTTGTTCTTGGTATCGTCACTTAAAGTGCATATATACTCTAGTTTACACATTTTCTTTAACTGTTGATTGTTCAGTTGGACTTTATATTGCTTGATCTAGTATAGTGATGCTACTAATATCATCAAAAATAAATTATTAATAGCAATATATTTTGTTATCATCCAAACCATAAGGTTAAAATCTCTCTTGGTCAAAAAATAACTTATTACATAATAAAAAACATGCATGTATATTTTATATCAAGGTGAAAGCAACTATTATTTTATTAAAAGCAAAAATATATTATAAAATTTAAAGTATGAAAATAAAATATTTTTAATATGTATTTATAAGAAAATTATCATAATTATTAAAATATGTACTTATATAAGGTTTCTATAATTATTATCCACATCTAAGTACTATTAAAAGTGAATTTGATTTTAAAATTGTAAAATATTAACTTTTATTATAACAATTAAAATATGAAATAAAGTTAAAAATCACATCTATTTATAATAACTAAAATTAAATTCAAATATCATTTTAATATATTAAAATTTTTGTTATAATTATTATCTATATGTACGTTAGATGATAAGTGTATTAAGGTTATAACTTAGTACTTTTAAAATTTTCAAATATTTTTTGAAATTGTAAAATGCAATTACTAGTTATACATATATTGTTTAATGATTCTTAGATTTCTCTCCTTACATCTATAAATACTATTTGTATCTACAAAACTAAACAAAGTGTGAATTGTCTTATGTTTCTATGTCAAATAATAGAAAGTTTATATTATTTCTATAATATTTTTTTTATACCATATCTATTATGAAATGATTATTGATTATTGATTATTTTATATTTTATATTTTTATTTGAATATTCTTAAAGGAAGTAATTGTTATTAATTTTTTCCTTACAATTTTTTAGGGAAGTGATATGTGAGAATTTTCTTAGAAATTAAAGAATCTTATTGAAATTATCTAGAAGGGATGAAGGGTACATAATTGCTTGTCAGTAGACAGCTTAAAAATCACTATATATTACAACAATTAGTCAATATCTAATTTTTATATTTGTAGTTATATAACACATTTCAAGTAGGAACAATCTATAATTTTAGTTCTTTAGCTATGTTTAGTTCCTAGAAGCTCTTTTCTTTAGATTATAGCGAGCAAATACTGCCTTGATAGCAAGGGATCACTACACTCTATGTTGATTTGAAGTGCCAAAATTTGCATCTTGGTTGTTCGTCATAGCTCCTATAAGAGTTTATTGTCTTGGACCAATCAAGCTTAGAAAATCTTTTGATTCCTTTCCTTTTATAAAACATGATATGTATTCCTAAGAGCATTCTTAAGCACCAATAAGGCTCATTTCCTCATACTATGGTTTCAAGAGACTAAGTAACTAGTTCCTGTAAGTTAGATGATGGAGATTGTATTATACAAAGAGTTTGAATACGATTCCAAATAAAGAATGATACTATGCATTTAAAGAATACATGATCAATAGACTTAGCTTCCTCTTTACAGAGTGCACAAATAGTGGGGATATTAAGGAATCAATTGAACCTATATATCTTTGAATTCTCTCATTTGATTAAAACATTTTAAAAGTAAAAAGACTTTAATATACAATATAATAAAACGACTTATTGGATATTGTCATTTAGGTAGAATTGTATATATGGAAGTTGTTGTTACGTAGTTAAAGGCTATTGTTTAGGAGTCTTTATTCAGTCTTTATTCTTTAGAAGTCTTATCGTCTTAGGAGTCTTTTATTGAATATATACCATATCTTTGTGAAATAAAGAGGAGGACGCAGATCAATTCCTTTTTCATGGTATCAAAGCCATGGCTAATGGAAAAGAGCAGAAATGTGAAGAAGGGTCAGGAAAGGGGCAAATAAATACCTCATTGTATTATTTGCATCCTTCATATAATCCTGGAACCATCATATCTCATGTTCAATTGAAAGGAGAAAACTATAAAGAATGGGCGAGATCCATGCACAATGCACTTCGGGCAAAGAAGAAACTTGGATTTATTAATGGGAGTGTAAAGAAACCGAATAAAGATTCATCTGAAATCGAAGACTGGTGGATGGTGAATTCGATGCTGGTGGCTTGGATTTTTAATACAATTGAACCTACTTTGCGTTCTACCATAACATATGTGGAGAATGTAAAGGATCTGTGGGAGGATCTTCAACAACGATTCTCCATTAGAAATGGGCCTCATGTCCATCAATTGAAAACCAATATTATTGCCTGTAAACAACAAGGGCAAGCAGTGATGACATATTATGGGCGCATGAAGGTGATGTGGGATGAGCTAGCGAATTATGAACCAATACCTACCTGCCGATGTGGACATTGTGTCTGCAATATTTCTGCCAAATATGAAAGAAAAAGGGAAGAAGAAAGGATTCATCAATTCTTGATGGGTCTTGATGATGTGATGTACAGAACTTTGCGTTCTAATATGTTGAGTTTAGAACCATTGCCTAATTTTAATAAAGTTTACTTTATGGTGATCCAAGAAGAGAGACATAGAAATATAGCCAGAAGTAAGGAGGGACATTGAGAAGTTGTAGGATTTGCGGCACAAGCAGTGTCAGGTGCTAAAGCAGCGATTTTGCGTGCAAAGGACAACAAGTATGGGATTTGTATCTATTGTGAACGTCCTGGGCATGAAGCTAAAGAATGTTTCCGGATTATTGGGTACCCAGAATGGTGGGGAGACAGACCTCGAGGGATAGGAAAAGGTGGTAATCGAGGTCATGGAGGAGCTCGTTCGTTCTCTACGGGTCGCAGTCGAGGAGGTGCAACAATAAATGCCACTCTAGCTGCTATAGAAGAAACTAGGAATGCTACAGATGTTTATTGCGATGGAATCCCTGGACTGAGTGATGAGCAATGGGCAAAGTTTCTTGACATGTTGAGTGCAACCAAAACAAGCAGAGTGGAACGACTTTCTGGTAATACAAATTTATCATTAAATTATTGGATTGTGGAATCAGGAGCCTCACATCATATGACTAGTGATGTTAGCCTATTATCCGACATTCGAGATATTTCACCATGTCCTATGGGACTGCCTAATGGAAAGCATATAGTGGCTGTGAAAGAAGGAAAATTGTGCTTAGGAAATAATATATATGTGAATCATGTTTTGTTTGTTCCACAAATGAATTGTACTCTAATTTCTGTAGCTAAATTATTGCGAGAACTAAAAGGTATCGTCACATTTACTGATCAGTTGCGTATAATACAGGACTGAGCTTCGAAGACTTTGATTGGAGCGGGTGAGCAGTGTGGTGGGGTTTATCTTTTTCGATCAACAACATTAATACAGGCGAATAAAGTTAGTGGTAGAAATGAGAAGGAATTGTGGCATCGACTATTAGGACATCCATGCGAGAAAGCTTTGTCTAAGGTTTTTGAATTTGGAAATAGAGTTGTTCCTAGAAGTAGTGATCATGAATTTTGTGACATTTGTTATCGAGCTAAACAAAGTCGTGGAGCTTTCCCTCATAGTAATAATAAAGCTGATGAATGTTTTGCTTTAATTCATTATGATTTATGGGATCTTTATAAAGAACCTGCAGTTTGTGGTGCAGTTTATTTTTTGACAATTGTGGATGATCATTGTTGAATGCATTTTCTTATTAAATTTCATGGCATTTTTCCTTAATTTCTAGATTAATTATTGGGTTATATATATATTTTTCTTGCTAAATTGTTTGGTTCGCCTGAATTCGCATTTATAATTGTTCATGTTTAATTGAAAATGCGCTTGATTTTAGTTGTAAAGAACTACAATAGTCAAAGGCAAAAATCAAGAAAAGCAGCTGGCGTTGGATGACTGCGTGAACAGTGGTGTATGCGTAAGTTTGTGAAGAAATTAAGCAAGCATTAATTGGTCACTTCAGCTACAATAGGAGGCTGGAGGTTTGTCAGCGTGGAGAATAATGCCGACTCCACAATTGAAAATAATGCAACAATTGGAGGCTTGAAGCACACATAAGAAGAGCTTGAGGCGTGACACAAGGAAAGCAGTAACAATTGAGAAAATCACGCTATATAGAGGACAGTTTCAGCACACTATGCTGCCAGAAGAGAAGAAAAGGGACACAAAAAGACAGACCAAAACAAATCACACAAACCTAGAGGAGCTACGTGCATGCGAAGAAGCTAGAGGAGAGGTGTTAACACGGAAAGAGACATACACTAGAGGAAAATAACATTAAGGGGAGCTTGACATTTAGTGGGACATGGAGCTTAACGCAATTGACCAAAAGGAAGCAAGAAGACAGCTGAAGCATGCATGAAGATCGTTGGCAGCTGGTGGTTATGAATAAAGTTGATTTTGTTGTAAAGAAACCAGCGTGATTTGGAGACATTCAACATGAAAAAGAAAAGATAGCTGTGGCAACAATGGACAAAGGCAGTGGCGGCAGCAATAGACTTCCAATACATAAAGACAAAAGAAGATGGCTGAAGCAGAAAAGATAAAAAAGGGGAGGTTTAGGAGTGAATGAGGGCTGGAGTTTAGTCAATATGATGAGAGGAAAAGAAGCAGCTGTTGGCATGAACAAAATGCTGGAGGCGGCAGTGTGAAAAGGATTAGAATGGTGGCTAGTGGCATGCATTAAGCTGCTGAAGAAGGAGATAAAATTAAATTAGTTGGTGAAAATCTAGAAGAGACGGGGGGTTACACAAATAAAAGAGGAGCAAAAATTGGAGGCGTGAATATAGGGGGAGAAGAAAATAAGAGGACAAAATGAAAATCATTTCAGCTGGAGAAAACATGCGCGAGCAACTGCAAATTAAAGAAAATCACAAGAAAACTCCACCAGAGGACCCACCACGCATGCAAGATTACAGCCCCAAGTAACCCACAATTTCAGCTATCAATGTAAAAAAGGAGGCTCATCAAAGAGAGGACCCACCACAAAAACCAGCACTCACTCATTTTATTCTTCCTCTCCACACACGTGGAGCTTAGAGGAGGATCAACGTTACTCCATTTTACTCTCTTTGCTATCAACTTTACAACACCAAGAGTGGGGTATAACGTGAGATAACAAGGGGGGATCCATTCACTCTACATTGAAGACTCACTCAATTTCTCATCAACGTTGAAGCAAGGAGAGAACAACCAAAGTTGAAGCAAAGGTGGGGGCTCCAGCACTCTCCATAAGCCTCCTCTCTTTGACGTTATTTTCATATTCCATTACACCAAAAAGGCTCTCAACGTGACACAAAGAAAGTGAGCTTGGTGTGGCTAGAGGAGACATGTTGAAGGAGAGGAGGCAAAATTGAAGAGCAACATCACCATTTGTTCTTCCATTCCTTCTATTTATTTCTTAATCATAATGCTTGCTTTTATTATTTTCATTGCTGCTATTATTATTATGAGTAACTAATCCTTTCATTCTAGGATTTTAACGGAACCCTTGATGTAATCTCGGTTAATTGATATTTTCTACGTGTAATCTCTTATGCGCATTTTTACTTAAAGGTTTGATTATTGCAATTTGTTCTTAATGCTTTTCATAATTTGATCACCTATGAAATTGATTT
>JANITW010000002.1:66628965-66645309 GCA_027564335.1 Erythroxylum williamsii
AAAAAATTCAAAAAATAAAATAAAAAAATAAAAAATTGGCGAACCGGTCGAACCGGACCGGTCCGACCGGTCAAAAATCGATCAATTGACCGGTTTTGACCGGTTCACACCGGGTCAATTGGATACTGGTTTTGAGGCATAACCAGGACCGGACCACCGACCGGTCACCGGTCGGACCGGCCAGTCCGGTCCGGGTTTGAAAACAGAGGCTTTCATTATCTTACTTTTTTGACATTTAGTGCATTGTAATGATTAAGTATGAGAGGATGAATTCATGATAATTTAAATTTTTAGTTTATGTGTATAGTTCATGTGATTTATGTGTTTTAGATTAAAATTTACGATTTATCTCTATTTTAATTGTATATTTAGGTTCTAGTTAATATATTTTAGTTAATGGTATGAGTTTTTGCATGATTTTTACTTGAGATTGATCGTTAAAATTATATGATTAAGTGATTGTTATACAAATCTCGACTTTACGAGTACTAAAAAATTAAAAATTAGGTGATTATGCTTTGATTTGATGTGAGAGATCTTATAAGGAATTGGGCTTTCATATAAAATTTTCTTTCTTATGTGGATACGCTTTTTAACTTTGAATTTTTATAATTTAAATTTCATCTTTTTGAGATGAAATATAAGATAGGTGCAAACATTAAAATGATAAAAGAAAGTACTTAGAATTTAAGTTTGAGCCAAATAGTCTACCTTTTATAAGCCCCTTTTAGTTTTATATGAATTTAAGCTTTTTCTTAGTAACCTTTTCCTAAAGAATTTTGAGCCTAAATAAATAACAAATATTTACTCTACAATTCATGGTTAGTAAAGCTTTTATTGATGTTTTGATATTTTTAGGATTGGGATACAATGAAATAAATGTGTTGGGGGAAATTACAAAGGGTGTGAAAGGGAATCTCATGCCAATTAAAAAAGTTAAAATAGTTTTAAAAGTAAAATTTGTTAAAAGAAAAAAGAAAATAAAGAATTAAAAATCGATTGGCATGGATACTTGTGCTTGAAGATAATAAAAGAAATAGGGTGGTTACAAGAATATGAGGAGTTACTTAAGTGAGGATTCAAGTTTCTCTTGATTTATTTGTTACTAATCTATTAATATTTCTTTGTCTCCTCTTTCCTTTCCTTAGTTAGCCTACTTAACTCTTTAGCCCCATTATAATCTTTTCAAAGTCCTTTTGATTTTTGCTTACTCTTATCTATTTAAGTAGTAGAGATTAGATTATTTTTATAAAAACTTCAAATACTTTTATGAATAAGTGACATTTTGTAGGACATGTCAAATTGAAGTGTTTGAGTTTAATTAAGGAGGTAGAATGGTATTTGAATTGTCATGTTTGTATAGTTATTTATTTATGAAATATTATATGTTAAGTTTTTGCAATTCAATTAAGACTTGAAATTATGTATCTTATTTTGTTAACTATAAAGCTAACTAATGATTTCAAATCACTATTTGCAGGCAATATTTAAGTAAACTCTTAAGAAACTATAACTGCTTTACTAGAGAAACCTAGATGTTTAAAGGCTTATGCTATATGCTAAATATTGTTATATACCTACAAAGTGTAATTGTTCTTATTTTAATAATCATTGTTCTTACATTGTTCTTGTTAGTTTAATAAATTAATCATCTTCTATATAGATATTCATCCTTTAAGCCGTTTGAAGAAATTATTAATTGAAATATATGCAACCAAATAGATATAACACTTAACTAATAAGATCAAAACTAAGTAGTATACCATAAGATTGCCAAGCATAAAAAATATTTAAGACCGCAAACTCACAAATATTTTTATCCAATGTTCACACAGATTATACATAAGCTTTAATTGAAAAAGCCATTAGTTAAGACTAATGCAATATCATTGTACTGGCCTAATATTATAGGTATCTACTAATTGGCAAGCCCCATCGACAAGTAGCTTCAAATGCAACTTCACGAAACCAGTAAAACTAACTTTGCTTCAACCAACAATAACAACAATAATTCAGTAAAAATTCTGCTAATTCGTGGGATCTGAGAAGGTTCAGTAATATGCAGCCTTACTCTTAACTAGAAGAGAAGATGTTTCAACCAGCAATGTTGTGCAAAATTACATTTGATGAGCAAGATCAAGAAAGTAAGCACGAAGAACTAAAGAGGGGAAGGGTATAGAAAATAAATATTAAATATGATAATGACATAAAATGAGAAGGGGAAATGAAAATATAAATTGGCAAGTCATCTTATCTGCCAAAAGAAATAAGCAAAAACAGAAATGCAAATGACTTCTAATAATTGATACATTTAACCTACGCTACACGGACCATTGGCTTCACTCCCTGCTTCGGATCTCAAAATTACATCAGTCTGCAAATTCTGCAGAACCTTAACTTTGATCTTTTATGTCCAGTGGTTGTAGAGATCAAACTCCTTGAAGCTAAGATCAGCTCCATAATTGTAGTCTTCGAACCTAAACAAACATATTACATCATAAAGTTAGCAGCACAGCATACAAGTATAGAACTTCCAAAAGTAACCATAAAGATTCACTAATATCAAGAGAATACTGCAATAGTAAAAGATCGAAATGTTTTTAAACTGCCAACTCCAATACATTTTAGCATCAAGTGGAAACTAAAACAAATACGAGTTGCCATCATTTTCAAAGCAAGATAACAACAAAGCTCATAGAATTATAATCTTAGTGAATGCCTGCTCAAACAACAGCATGCACAGTCACCCAGAAAAGACTCCACAAATGAAAATTTGTATATAAGGTTTAGTTATTGTATATCCGCTTATTTGATAGCACTGCACTACATCTTTAACATCACTGTTATTCACTAGGCCTTAGGGATCCTTTATGTCTTTAGCTATTAATAACTTAAGAAACTACAAATAAGATTTCAGCAATAGAAGCACATTCAAGTCACCTCTTGCTGCAAAACTTATGCATAAGAAGAAAAAGCTATGAAGGGTAATTAAAAGAACCAAAGACCGTGTCGCATGGTTCACATCACCAAGAAAAACTCAGGTTGCATGGTTACGAAAGCTATGAAGGGCAATTAAAAGAACCAAAGACCGTGTCGCATGGTTCACATCACCAAGAAAAACTCAGGTTGCATGGTTATGGCAAGGTACTACACTCTGAAAACTTCAACAGAGCAAAATGTGTTCACTCTTTTTGTACATGTTAACTCAAGTACTAAGCACACAGCAAGTAATGAAAAAGAAGGCCGGTGGAAAAGAGAAAGCTTAAAGAGTTCCTTTGGGGTAGGAATCAGAAGCTCTTTTACATGTACTGGCAACAGTCTAAAATCAGATTTGACGTTCAGGATTAAGTTGCTAAAATATCTATTGAAACAAAACGACAATAAAAGAAAAGGGGTACACTTTACAGGATTGAATGAACAGATTGCAAGCAAGTAAGACAAACTGCTAGCAGTAGAACTTGTGCAATGACAATTTGCAGTTCTATCTAACTACATATTCTCAGAAAGACAGGAACCTAATTAAATGCGAAGTGTGTTATTACTTGAACTTCAAGTATATGACTCACTTTGAAAAGACATTAATTTCTACACCTACCATATGACCACTTTTTGCATGAGAGACAAATCGAATGATTCTGGGAAAGGATACCAGAGTTCCATTCCCTGCACTATCACTTATCACCACAGGAATACTATTGACATCAATGGCACCAGGCCAACAGCAAGACTGTCAACCTGTCACAAATAAGTGCTCCATTAAATATTTAACTAAACATGGATGAAACACTTCCACAAAGGACTGCACAGTCAATAGCTTCCCCTGCAGATGGCTCCACCGCTATTAAAACTCTTCTATTAAAAGCTACCCATCAGTTACTGGACAGTATCAAGATGCCAGCATCAAAAATTTTAAAATCAAGTTTCATTCTTTTGTCCCCACTCCTCCCTTTTGTACCATTGACCATGAAAGTCCCAAATAGGAAATAAGACGAACCATGTTCGGAATACCTGTTTTTCCACATGCAAATTCTTATTTCCCCCCCGTGCAGTCCCTTTCCCATTCAGGATTGGTGTAGATTCCAAGAATGGGACAGCTCAGATAAGACTTTCTTATATAAAGGAAAACGCATATGTATGTCTCGTATCTATCACAAGTACAACTATTCATCAATGGATTGATAAAGTCAATAACCTAATTTTTCATCTAGCAAACAAAATCGTGTCCTTTTTGCTACGACCCAACCAATCTTGATTGGGGAAACAAGGAAGGGTTTTGATTACGAACTACATTAGCAGTGCTTGGCAAAGAAACAGCTTAATAGGAAGCCGTCTCCGCACTATATGGTACTGTGAGCTAAAAAAAAAAACTGACAATCAGCGGGAATCGAAAGCCATCAACCCACTTACAAATGTAGGACGAGCAGAGCTTCGTTTGATAAATTAAACGAACCCAAAAATTCACTTTACACTACACAATAAGATCAAGTAGAACCCATAAGACTCGAGCCACAGAAAAAATAAAATAAAAGAAGAGTAGCCTTTAAATCCTGAACATAATGCTCATTCCTAGTTTGTCGGTGTAGATCAGAAGAAGGGGAAGAGCAAAAGAATGTACCTTTTGGGCAGAAACCAATGCTCAGAGAACTGTAGTAGCAGGAGAAGAAGAACATGGTGAGAAGGGTGGTGAAGAAGCTGACTTGCAGATAAACACATGATTGCTTCCAAGACCCTGGTTAAATACTTAATAAAAAAGTGAAGAGAAAAGAAAAGAAGAAAGAAAACAGACCCAAAGAGAAAAAGAGGAAAAGAAGAGAGAACGAAATGGAGAGAGTAAAGATGGAGATGAGAGTTGGGACAAAGAAATGACAGCACATAACTAAAGGGTGATTTAGTTGTCTGTTTGAAATATGAAACTCTGACTTCTCTCGTTGTCTGTGCATGAATTGCATGCACCGGCCGTTCATTACACGCACCATTCACATTGCCTTTGACTAATTGACCTCTTATTTCTATTCTTTCAATTTTTTTAATTTACAAATTCATTGAAAAATAGACAAGTTTACATAACTACCTTTGGTAGTTATTTCAAGAGTTTAAGTACTATTTTACCCTTTATGGGTGTAATAATAACTTGTATCTCCCACTCACACATGATGGGTTTAATCCTAAAAACAAACTCTGCAATTCTCATACTTGTTCAATAACCAGTGTTACCGGCATACGACGAGAGCATAATGTCATATATCTGTTAGGAGTATATGATATCTCGATTTAACAAATTTATCCTAGGATTTATGAGTCCTTGAGTAGTTATTGTACACTATACTATCTCGCATTTACATTTTTCCTTTGATCTTATTTAGTTTCTTAAGTTATGACTGTATTCAAGTTCTTTAGTAAAGAGACGATGGCCATTAATGAATACTTTTCATGCGAGTCAATGATAAAAATAAATAAATGACCTTCCTCTATTCTTAATTCTCTTTTGAATTAAATTTAATTTACTTTCCTAGAATTATTCCATAGGATCGCATCTTGTATGATCTTTTGGCAATAACCTAAAGTAGGAAACCTTAAATTCAATTCTCAAGAATGAAACGAGAGTCATAAGGGTATATGATGAGGTTCTTCTTAACCTCAAGGTCACAATGTAAGATGAGATCTTGCGACTTACGTTAATCTCTTTTGTGGTCAGTTGTACACACATGGTACAAGTCATGTGCTACGGTATTTACCCACTTCGTTTAATTTGAACATCTTTTATTCAAGCAATATCGTACAGATGATAGTTCAAACATACTCAATATTTAACTTGAGTTCACTTATCTACTAAAACAAACCTATTCATAACTCATATCTGACAACGTAAAATAGATATAGTGATTAACAAATCACGTTTAACCAATTTCTGTATGGCATTTATAGTTTAAGTTTCTCGATCTTGATTATCACCTAGATAATAAACTTTAAACATGTCTCATCTCTAGCGAACATAAACACTAGAGGTGATTTCCCGTGTAAGAGGGCCAATCTATAATATGTCTCATATACTTATGATTCATCCCAAAATATATTTATACATAAACATATATATTCATGAATCAAATGATACACAATGTATAATCTTCATCATACAGTATATCCAAACATATGACATTAGATTGAGTGAACATACATAGAGAAATGTTCATCAGTACATTTCAATATCTACGTAGTCCTAGTGACTTTACATGCCTAATGTATACATCTCTAGAAATTGGCTTTGTCATTGGGTCTACTATCATATCTCGCGTAGATATATATCTCAGGTTCACTTATCCTCGCGCAACTATATCTTTCACATAATTATACTTAATATCTATGTGCTTTGTCTTACAATAAAATTTGGGTCTTTAGTATAAGCGATTGCAGCTAGACTATCGTAGTTGATGGTCACTAGATTAATTTCACTTTTAATGACTCCCAAATGTACAAAAAATCGATGAAGCCACATAGCCTCTTGTATTGTAGTTGAGAATGCTATAAATTCAGCTTCCATTATGGATAATGTAACACAAGATTGTTTCTTACCTTTCTGTGATATTGCTCCATAGTTGAGTATGAACACATATCCTGAGGTAAATTTTCTTTCATCTAAATCTCCTCCCTAATCTGCATCTGTATACCCTTTTATACATGGATCATTGCCTTGATAACATAATGCATAGTCCATAGTTTCCTTTAGATACCTCAATATTCTCTTTACTGCTTTCTAATGTGCTTGGCCTGGATTTGATCGATATCTGCTATCCATCCCAATAGCGTAACAAATATATGGTCTTGTACATATCATTGCGTACATAAGACTTCCAACTGCACTAGAGTAGGGAACATTCTTCATTTGTTCCCTTTCTTGTGGAGTTGACGAGCAATTTCTCTTACTAAGGCGTTCATTTTTAGTAATAGGATTATCAATTGGTTTGCAATCTTGCATACGGAATCATTCAAGAATTCTTTGAATGTACATCGCTTGTGAAAGCGATAATAATATCTTCGAACGTCTCTTGAAATCTTGACTCTAAGAATATATGCCGCTTTACCCATGTCTTTCATTTCAAATTTAGATGATAACCAATCTTTGATTTGCGTAAGAAACACACAGTCATTACAAGCAATCAATATGTCATCCACGTATAAAGATAAAATCGTGAATTTATCTTTGGATCTCTTAACATACACATAATGGTCTTCATCGATCATCTGAAAATCATACGAAATGATTACGTTATAAAAACGAATATACCATTATCTTGAAGACTGCTTCAGGTCATTAATTGATTTTAATAATCGACATATTTTATTTTCTTGACCTGCCTTGATAAACCTTCAGGTTGTTCCAAATAGATTTCTTCATCTAATTCTCTATTGAGAACAACAGTTTTACATCCATTTGATGTAATTCAAGATCCATGCTGGCTACTATAGCCAAAATAAGACGAATTGAAGCAAACTTCACAAAAGGTGAAAACGCTTCCTCGTAATCAATTCCCTCCTATTGTGTGTATCCTTTTGCTTTAAGACGTGCCTTATATCTTTCGATATTGTCATCAGCTTTTTGCTTAATTTTGATAACCTACTTGTTCCCAATTGCTTTACACCCTTTAGGGAGATCAACCAAGTCCCATACTTGACATGAGCTTAAAGAAACCATTTATTTTGTCATTGCTTTCATCCATTCTTCTTTAGTAGGGCCAGTAAGAGCCTCATTTACATTCCTTGGCTCTTCTTCCTCTTGCGGAACAATCATATTAATTTCTCCTTCAATTTCAAAACAAAAGTCGGGGAATTATTCCTTAATTACTTCGTCTTAACCGAGGTTTATTATAAATAAATTCAAGATTGATCTGATTGCTCCCACTTGGATCAGTCATTATAGAGAACCTTTTTGTGGAATTGATCCCACTTGGTTGAAGTTTTCCATCTTGATTCTTCATAACAAAATCATTTTGATCAACCGACTCATATAATAATAGGTCTCCATAGCTCAAGATATGCTTAAAAATCCAACGTATATTTATAACCCGATTATGCTCTTCTAACCGATCCCTCATTTTCTTTCCATCAAACTTTTTAAAATCAATACCAAAAGATCCCAATTTTTATGGATAGATATATTCATGTCTTAGGAATCAATCTCCTCAAGAATCACTTCATTCGGAGGTTGGACGGAGAATTTATGGCCAAACGAATCCAACATGTTTATGTCCTTACTTGAATTGTATATCCTTTGGCGCAAATGTCATAACTCTCACTAAGGGTATCGGATTGACGTCATTCTTATACCATTAGAAATTAGACTCCTAGATCTATAACTTTTATGAAGACACCAAAATCAGATTCTGTCTTTTTAGACACGGTCCGTGTGATTTTACACGGGCTGGCCGTGTAACCTTTGGGTGGAATGTGCTCTTGCACCAGAAACACACGGCCTGTGTGATTTTACACAGGCAGGCCATGTAACCTTTGGGTGACACGAATTTTTCACCCTCCAAGGCCCATATAAAGGATCCTAAACCCATCCTAACATCCCCTTTCCACATAATCTTCCCAAATTCAACTCTTTCTAGTCCGATATCACTTCATAAACTCTAATGATTCGGGAAACACTTCCTCTACGACATGCTAACTTGTAATGGTCATAACTTTAAACTCCGCTATAAAAATATCACATACTTTAAATCGTTGCAAAGCTAAGAAGACAACCTTCAACTTCTATGAAGACAACTTGGTCAAAATTTACCTAGATCGATTCAGTTTTTACTTGGAATTCAGAATACACATTTTTACCCTCATGAAAAACTTGGAATTTATCCCAACTTCACTTCCTCTATTATAATGCTATTCAAAACAATTCAACTTCCAATTGAAATTCATCCAACTCTCAACCTCAATTCATATGACTTCTCATGTTCAATCACATCTTATCATTCACCACAAATCCTATCCTGTTCTTCCATAATTCTTTTATATATGAATAACAACAATTCATATTCAAAGTTCATCAACTCAACCCATATCATCCATACACTATTCATATGTCATTAACATCATAAGATAAAATGCTTACAAACGTTAATGGCATTCCAAGCCATATTACATTATCAATCTCAAAATCCAAAATACAACAAAAGATACAAAATCCCATAATTCTCAACACATGACTAAAAGTCTTATTTATAAATCAATCCAACTTAAAATACAAAATATGCATAATCAAACGATTATCTTAACCTTCTTTCACCCGATCTCTTTCTCATCACCTGGAGATGGAAATAAAGGGGATGAGCTTAATGCTCGTGGTTAACAGCTTATAATGGAAAATAAGCAAAACCATTCAAAAAGTTCATTGTCATAGAAAATTCTTGTTGAAATCCATAAAATACTTGTTTCTCAAATTCTCATCATGTAGTCAAATTTACAAACCACAAAACATGAATGCATTAAACTTGTTCACATGTCATAAGCACATAACACATTAAAATAGTTTGGGTAGATCCATATTCATGACGCACTAAACATTCCCATATAATGGTCCTGTGTAGTCGTAAACTTGAGGGAGTCCTTGAAGAAGCTTCATGCCACTAGCGGGCAGGTGGGAGAAGCCTATTCTTGGGTCAACATGCATGTGACGGTTCTTGAGGGACTACCACAAACCCACATAACACATATTTCATGAATTTGAAAACTTTTTGCCCAAAATGGCACATTTTCTTGAAAACTTTCTTTTCATATACTTGGCATATGTCTTGAAAATCATTCTTGAGAACATGATTGTATAAACGTGCGTTCTTTTCAAACAAAAACTACTTTCATAAAAACATCACATAATTCATGTTGCACACATATAACATATTTCATAATTCATTCAAGACACAATTAATGCAACACTTACGATGCAATTTTAAATCATTGAGATTTCCTTGATTTGAAGAAAACAAAAGTGGCTTATTTACTCAATATAAACATGTACCCACCTTGATTTCCTTGCTCGTAAACCTTGCTCAAAAATCCTCTACTCTTTCCTTTTCTTATCTTCCTTGATTCCTCTTGCCTCTCTTAATCTCCTTCATCCATGGCAAAATTCTCAAATCAAAACGACTTCAAATTGGACAACCCATAACACATAATCACCAAAATTGATCTTAGAAAACTTAAACCCATACCATTCTTAAGCCATATAAACCAAAACCCTTTCAAAAAACCAACAAATAAAAAATGTCCTTACCTTGATCCTTCACCAAATGAGGAGTTTCTTGGCTCTAAAGAAAGAGGATAAAGGAAGCTCTCATCCTCCTCTTCCTTTTTCCTTCTTGAATCAACTTAAAAATCCATCTTGAAAATCAAGAAATGAAGAAACCCTAACTTTTTCTCCTTTTTTTTCTCTCAAAACCGACGCTCTCTCTATGCTTCTCTCTAATTTCATTTCTTCTCTTCTTCTCCCTTGCAATCCACGTTTTACCCCCTTCTTAAACATAAGACCACACCTTTTATTTACAATCTTGCCATTAATGAGTGAAAAAAGTCCAATTTACCCTTACATGTAAGCCTTGTAACTTAAAAGCTTAAGTGGCTTGCCAATTTTTCCCTCATGAAATCTTACCACCTTAATACAATAATTCAATCAACCTATACCATATGATCTTACTCAAATTAACATGGTTATTAACTCCCATTAACATGATAATTAATTCCACATAAATACTCTATTAAGACCTCAAAATTCATTTAAATCATGCTTAACTCCTTCAGAAAATCAACACCTTTTCTAATTATGCAATTGAAGGAATTTGCTTGCAGTTCCTTCTAGAGAAATGTTCCTCATTGTTTTCTAATGACACCAAAATCATTCAATTTGATTCAAAAATCCAAAATTTATATCCCAAAATATTTCTGAACTGCTCTTATACTGAAACAATATTCTGTGCTCAATTCCATCTGAAAACTGATATTCTTAGAAACTGAATTAAAACTCAATTTCATCAGACAAGTTATATCCCTATTTCTCTAGTTTAGTCCAAATTAAGAATCACCTTATTCGGATAACTAGAAAAAAGGTTATGGCTAAAATACCGAAGCATACTCAATGAACATGTTTCAATTTATAGCTTCCAATATTTCACATATAACCCATCTTGCACATAACTATATCTTCTACTTCATTTCAAATTCAAGAATTCTTCTATTCTTTGCACATGAATAATCACCAAAATTCTCATTTCATATTTCTAAATTCTAAGAAAAGTTCGGGTTCCAACACAACCATTGCATAGTAGAATGTTTTTTGTTAAGAGTCAGTAGCACTAAACATGTAAATTACTTAGGCCAACTATAGTGAGGTAAGAATCCGTACTTGAATACTTATAATCCGAGGTAGAAAAATCACCCAAATTTTTCTTGGAGTACTAGCAATGTAGGTGGCCAAGCAAGACTACAAGGACCTACGGGATTTCAGCAAGATTGATTTGGATCTTTGGAGAACAAAATGGACAAGTTAATGAATGTTTTGGGGTCCAAAATGACAAATAAACAAGATAACCAAAAAAGGATGTTTTTGAGCTAAGAGGAAAGTCAAAAGAGGATGGAAGCAAAGTTTGATTAGATAGTGAAGAACCACATCTCATCTATCTACAACTTAGAGGTACAGATAGGTCAACTTACTAATGCTATATCTTTTAGAAGTGTAGGTACCTTACCAAGCAATACGAAGGCCAACCCAAGGGAACAACTGAAGGCTATCATACTTCGTAGTGACAAGCAGATGGAGGAACCAAGAGTGAAAAAGGATTGCTAAGAAAAATGAAAAGGTAAGGAGATTCAAAAAGAGAAAGAAGTTAGAGAAGTGCTCTAAAGGCAATCACCTTTGTCACTTACTATACAAATCATTTTATGATTAATAAAGGCATTTTTCATTATTTAAATTTTCATACGCTTATGGATTTGATGTTGATCTTAAATTGATTTAGTGAAGTCCTTGATACAAAACATAGCATGGAGGAAATCATAATGAGATTCCCATCATATGTAATTATGTTTCTATCTAAACTTTCCCTAGTCATAGGATTAATGAGATGGGATATCATTAATACAAATAGACTAGCATATGTTATACTCCTTGACTGGATCAAGTACTAGATCTAATAAGCTATAGACATTATTGTTTAAAGTTAATATGTAGATGCTTACTAAGGGTAGTAAGTACATTGGATTGACCTACTATTAGACAATCATATGGATATTCTATTCTAATTTCAATGATAGTCTCATCATAGCAATGGTGCAAGTATCCTTTGAATTGAGGTGTTTAAGCATATCTCGAATATTGATCCTAGCTTTGACTCCATTCATCGATGCTTTTCAAGGGTTACTCATAGGGTGGTGATTGGGTACAGCTTGAGGTGTTTGAAGCTAATTGAGTAGCCAATAAAGGATTCACCACTCCTAATAGAAGGAGATGATACCCATAGCCTCTTGTCGAGGTCATTACTCAGGAGGTTATAGCCAGAGTAAATATGTGTCATGAAAAGAGTCTTCAATGATATATAGAGTAATGAGATCTTTAGGACAAGATCCAATATCGCTTAAAGTAGATGTGACATAGTCAGTTTAGTGGGAGTTGATACTTTGACCATACTCTGAACCAAGTGGGGTATAAATCTTAAGAGGATGGAATGCATGGAAACATTACATATGGAACTGTTCGTAGTCAAACCACTAACTCTTCGATCAATTGGGGATCATGACGTGTTGCTAGATACCACTTTTGATTTACTTGAATTAAATGTTAATTCAAGTGGCTAACATAATCGAGAACCTAATGTATCATGCACATAGGAGATCTAAAGGATGAATAAAATGGTCTTGGATGGAGATTTAAGATATAAGAGAGCGTTTTGAGATTGGATCACGATGTGATCGTGAACATTGTATGGAATGGATTAGAAACAAGTGTTGTTAGCTGCCAATTTGGCCATTAACAACCCAAACTTCCATTAAGGCATGTTACTCATGACCATTAACTTCCCATAACTCTCCATTAGTGATGGGGGTTATGGAAGGCCAAATGGTGTAGAAAATAGAGATGATTTTTGTGCATCTTATGTAAGACATAAGTGAAAGAAAGGGTCTTTCTTATATAGGCACTCTTTTTCTATCTAACTCTCACAAGAGTTCATATCTTTTCTAACACAAAGAAAGAATTCTAACCATCTACTAATGAGATTTCATCCTTCTATCTTCATGTGGACTTTCATTAGAGATATTCTACGTTGATTGTTGTGGTTTACGATAACCCAATATAGAGACAATTAAAGAAAGAAGGAGATCATCGGAAAGGTATGTAAACATATTACATTTCATATTTTCGTTTTCTATATCTATATACAAGAGTAAATCTGGTTTTGGGGTTCCGTTTTATTTTCTAATGCATATATTTCATATATATTATGCATGAGATACATGACCGAAACCTTACAATAGTATCAGAGCCATCTTGTTCCTTATTAGATTTAGAATACATAACATGTAAAAACTATTTTCATGGTTGTGATAACTTATAATACTATAATGTTCTTTTCAAAATTAATTATAAAAATGGTTTTCATGATTTTCTTTCAACAATCTATTTATAGGCTTTATGTGAATTATTCAGTGTGATTCAAAATATTTTTAATGTGATTAAAATATTTAATTTTGGATTTACAATAACATGCATGAAATATGTCTTTCTGCTAGGCATGTGATGTCTATTGGTCAAACTGATAAAGTTACACATGATTTTTGTGGAATTTGATTCTAGAAAAATTATTTGAACATATTTGGGATGTGGTTATGCCTATGCAATTTTTTAGAACTATTAAAAATTTTAATAATTTTATCAAATAATTTTATAGATCTGGACAGTTTTTTAGAAATTGTAGGATCAGTTTTATTTGATGTTTGTGTATGTTTATATTTTGGTTCCAGAACCTTAAAAATATTTTTATACGATAAAAGTGTGTTAATTTGATGTTTGATGCATCCTAAATGATTTTGATTGAAATTTGATTTCCAAAAAAATTTAGAAGCCATATTATTTTCCTAAATTATTTTGCGCATCATGAAATGAACTAGAGATGCTTGTAATGATGATTTGATGTTCTATCAATTTTGGGAAATTATCAAATTAATTTTGAATTAATTTTAGGAGAGCAATAGACTTTATAGTAAGACTAGAAAAATTGGTATTTGTGATAAAATTGAAGTTGTTTAATTTTGGACATCAAATAATTATTTTAATGTAAATTAATTATGAATTAATTTCTAAAATTAGGAATTTATGTTAATTAGATTAATATTAATTGAAAATAAAATAACATAAGATAATAATTTTAGCCAAGTTAGTAAAAGGAAGATAGTAAATCTAAGTGTTGGATTGGGCATTTCATGTTACGATCCATAAGATGTCAAAACCAAAATGATGTGTTTACATATATGTATTAGAGAATGCATGGTTAGGAGAATGTGTGAGCTTGCATGATTGATGGATATGGACTTAGGCCCAATTTGACTAGGTAGTCCTTATCATGCCATTTAGTTATCGATCTAAGTTAGATGAGACCTTAGTTAAACCCCTCACTTAGTATATTAAAACTAAAGCCTTTCTTTAGTATGGAAAGAATCAAAGTCTTTTTAAAGTTAGAGCTATTATATATATATATACACACACACACACATAAGTTATATGTATAAGACCATCTAAGTTAAATGAAACCTTAGTCAAACCCCTCACTTAGAATATTAAAACTAACGCCTTCTTTAATATGGCAAGAATCAAAGTCCTTTTAAAGTTAAGAGTTGTTAGGCAAACCCAACATCGCTTTACTCAGATATGTTCAAACCATGGAAATAGGAGTTCCAAATTAATAGGTTGGTTTTAATTAGAAGCATTGGTTTGTTGGGAAAAACCAAGATCAACGTGGATAGAGGCAAAGTTAGGTACCGTACATTAGATGTACACGTGCCAAGAGTTGATAGCTCGATGAGTTTGCACACATCAATAGTCGATAAAACTAGATTTGATAGTTAAATTGGACATGCAATTGGTATGATCAATACCTACTGGTTAAACTAAGGTGGCTTATTAGGCAAACCCAAGGTCATTTTTTAGGATATTGGATGTCGACCTACTAGGAGAATTTCTTTACGAGTTCTCTCATCTATAATGCATATTATTAAGTCCTTATAGACATGCATTTAAGTACATTTTAATGTTCTCTCTTTGACAAAAGGTTGCTATTGCCCAAGTCAACACCATGAGTACTAGTGTGAATCTAATATCATTGATGGAAGTTAAGAAGTTGACTAAATCAAACTTCCTTTGCTGGCTTAGTAACTTTAGAATAGTTCTCAACTTTGAGAAGCTTGGTTATGTTTTGGAAGAACCACTTCCCGATCCCCTTGCTGCCAATGTCTCTGATGATGATTGAAGGAAATATAGGAAGCTTCTCTGTGATGGTAAGATGGCTAGTTATTTTATGCTAGCCACTATGTTACCAGAGCTGCAAAAGTATTACGAGGTTATAGATTCTCCTACCATAGTTTATCATCTTAGGGAGCTCTTTGATCAGCAAGCAAGGTTTAAGACTTTATGATTGCTCTTCTGCTCTAAGATTGTTGGGACCCGATCCAGAAACCGGATCCTAACCGAAAAAGCAGAACGAAAAACGGAATGCGGAAGACATAATGCAAAGCGAAATACAAACTAAAGGGAAGATGAAGCGACCAAAAGGGAAATTACAAACCGAAACGAATCGAATCAGAAAATACAAAGCAAACGAACAGATCAATTTGAACTGAAACATATCCGACATCCGAAGACGTATACATCAAAGAAAACAATCGAGTTGGAAACCTAAAACTAATCCAATACGAAAATCCGATATAAATTTTTTTTTCTTTTTTCTTATATTCATTTTTACTCAAACTCAATCAAAACATACAATTTCCTTTTTCTTGGAACTTTGCCTCAATCAATCTCTCATATCATACCAAACTTTGTAACAATCATATCAATCGCTAATTCCTTCTTATAACGATCACATCCATATAATTTCTCATAAGAAATTCATTCTTAACTCCAAAACTCAAATTATATATTCTTCTTAACAATCATACAAAACCCATACACCATCATCAAACATCTTAATCTTATTTTTATTCTTTATTCAAACTTATTATCTAATAAAATTTCGGCAGCATAACGGCTGCTTTTCATAAAACCCAAAACCTGCAAAGTATCAAAATACACTTCTATTTCCAAACACAACT
>JANITW010000002.1:66645409-66655595 GCA_027564335.1 Erythroxylum williamsii
AATATTGTCATTCATACTGTTTTTTGGTTCTGTCCATCAAAACCAAACACATTTCTGTCCTTGGGACGGGGATAATTGTATCGGTCCCGTCCACCACAACCAAACACTTAACTGTCTCCAATTTCTGTTCTGTTCCTTCTCTTCTGTTCCGTCTTTTTCTGTCTCTGCCCCCCAAGGACTGCAACCAAACACAACGTTAGTGATCTAAAATTTCTTGGTGATGCCTCCTCTGAAGATTCACTTATTGATCTTGAGGATGAACTTGGAGTAGTTGCTGGGCTCTGCATAATCGGAGTAGAAGTTGGAGAATTAATTGAGGTTGAGTTCATTTCCTCAATTAATGGAATCTGCAATTCATCTTTGTCACTGCCACTGCTGTTATTCCAGTTCCAGCCTGCATTCTCGTTAAACACTATATTTCTATTGACAAATATCTTACCAGTTACAGGATCATGTAACTTATATGCTTTAGACTCAGTACAATAGCCAATGAAAATGCATTTAACTGATTTTTCATCTAATTTTTGGCAATTTTGTTAATTTACGAAAACATAAGCAATGCTACCAAAATTTTTTAAATGGCTTACAGCTGGTTTGCTCCCTTTCCACGCTTCATATGGAGTGCAGTTTGGACTGCTTTTGTTGGGGAGATATTCAGCAAATACACTGCAGTTGCAACCGCTTCTGCCCAATATGAATTTGGTAGCCCTTTCCCTTTCAACAAACTTCTCGCCATCTCCACCACCGTTCTATTCTTACGTTCTGCCACTCCATTTTGCTCCGGAGTATACGGTGTTGTTAGCTCTTGACAAATTCCATTTTCTTCACAAAATTGATTGAATTCCTTTGAAAGAAATTCTCCACCTTTGTCCGTGCGAAGCACTTTTATACTGCTGCCACTTTGCTTTTCAACCATTGCTTTGAATTTCCTGAAATTCTCAAATGTTTCTGATTTGAATTTCAAGAAATAAACCCAACTTACTCTGCTGAAATCATTTATGAAGATAGGTCTGAATGGATCACATAGGTCTGAATGGATCACATAGGTCTGAATGGATCAGTTCAAGATAAGCTTTGGCTCTTCGTGCCTTTCTAGTCGGAAATGACTTTCTGGACCGCTTGCTGTAGATACATCCTTCACACGTATCCAGTGCTTGAATTTTCGGTAAGCCATGAACCATTTCTTTTCTTTCTAACAGCTGCAACCCTTTCACATTCAGGTGTCCATATCGAAGATGCCACAACTTTGACTCATTTTTTTCTCCAGCTACTAAGGCAAAATCTTCCACAGTGGAGACTTCAAGTGGAAACATTTTGTTCTTGGTCATTTGCACATTTACAATCACTTGCCCTGATTGTTTCTCTTTAATAATGCATTTTTCATCATCGAACGTAACCGAATATCCGCTAGCCATTAACTGTCCAACACTTAACAAATTGTATGCCAAGTTAGGAACAAATTGAACATTGTGTAAAAGTTTAGTTTTACCTTGGCTAGTTTTGATGGCCACCGTTCCTTTTCCCTCAACTTGTATTGCTTGATCATCTCCCAATCTGACCTTCTTTTTCTGAGTTTCATCAAGTTGCTTAAAGATTGCTTTCTTCCCTGTCATATGATTGGAACACCCGCTGTCAACAAACCACTGTTCACCTTGTCTGTCAGCTGGGTCACTATATGCCATAAACAATTTACTTTCTTCATTAGCTTCTTCCACAAAATTTGCTTGTTTATCTTTGAAGCAACAATCAGCTTTCACATGTCCATATTTCTTGCAATTATGACACTAAATATTGCCTTTATTGTTGTTATATCGCTGCTCAGATCCTCTTCCTCCGCCTCTGCCACGGCCAGAATACTTTCCACGAAATCCTCCTCTGCCTCTTCCTCGACTTGCAGCTTTTTCTTGCTCCCTTGAGCCTTCTCCTTTTGTTTGAAATGCCTTTTCTTCATTCTTGTCTTCTGGTCGATTGATTCGAGCTTCATGAGACTACAAGGAACCCATAAGCTCATCAAAAGAATAAGTGGACAGATTTTTGGACTCCTCAATAGCTGCAACCACATGATCAAATTTAGAAGGTAAACTCCTCAGAACTTTTGTCACAGCCGTCTTCTCAGAGATCTCTTTTCCATAGGACCTCATTTGGTTGACAATTGCTTCAATTTTGGTTAAAAAATCCTGCACTAATTCTCCATTCTTCATGTGCAGATTTTGGAATTCACGATTAAGTGTTTGCAACTTAACCCTTACTACTGTGGATGAGCCATGATATGCTAGCTGCAAAGTTGTCCACGCCTCCTTTGCTGTTGAGGCTGCTGCAATTTTGGAGAAAATTGAGTCATGGACTGCTTGTTGAATGAAGAACAAGGCCTTTGAATCTTTCTTCTTGTTTTCTCTCAATCTGGTCTCCTTGTCTATGTCATTGTAGCCATTTTCCACTAAGTCCCACAGCTCTTGTGACTTGAATAGTATTTTCATTTTGATGCTCCAAAATTCGTAATTGTCTCCTTTGAAAATGGACATGGAGGGCTGGGCAATATTTACTGCAGTGCCGTTGTTTGCCATGTTGATACGCCCAAAGTATGAAAGTAACCAAGCTCTGATACCAAATGTCTGATTTTAAGTGGAGAACTATTGCAGTAGCAGATTAAAAGAAATAAGAAGATAAAGAAACCTGATCTTATTACATGAACTGAAGACCAAGACTTGCCTATTTAAAGACTTACAAATAACTAATTAGCATAAAAATAAGAAACTAGCTGTTACATGCTTTGATTAAAAACAGAAAAATAAATTCCAGATTTTGCTAAGATTCTGCAGATATTTGCTGCAGTAAATTTTGGATCATATCTCCGACACCTTGATCATAGAATATAAGAAACTTCACTTAAGCACCTATATGATGTTTTAAGAAGTTTAGTATTGTCAAGTTGATGCCATTCCAAGTTTCTGCTTCCTTCTGGTCGATCCAAGCTATCGTATCTGAACCTCAGATCGTGTTCAACCTGAAGAAACGTAACTTATCAAAAATCCTAAAAGTTGAGACAGATGCGTTCTTTATCATATTTGAGTTTCTAAAGCTAACTGACAGTACCTCTTCGTGCATTCTTTTGCCCTGGAACGATCCATTTCGTAGTTTCTGGAACGTGTCCATTCTCTTATCCTATCAAGGATTCAGTTCTTTCTGGTAAACATTTGTCAATGAAGCTTTATATAACTCTAGTTATAGGACTTTGTCTGTGTTCTAAAATTGGAGGCTCCCTGTGCTGAAAAAACGTTTCTCTTCCTGAAATTGTTCTAATACGTCTGTCATAAAATAATTAAGGTGATTACAAGCTAAACCTGGCGGATTTCGAGTAATTACCACAAATCGCGATAAACTTACCTGAAGAGACATCATATCCGTTCATCCGAAGCAACCCGAATCCCATGGCAAGACAATTAATATTTGAGAATATCTGTTCACTGCCCTGCAGCCAACATCATTAAGACCAAACAAAAGTGGCAGGTTAATTTAATGGAGGAAAAGAAAAAAAAAGGAGAAATAATAAAAGGGTAAAGAATAGCACCTGTAAATATGAGCCATAGCTCAGTGACTTCATTTATTGAGGTGTGTGATGTGTTACGCGTAAGTAATTAACTTCAAATTTCATTTTCTTGTAATATTTTATGAATGGCTTGTAAATATACTCACTACCATGATGTAATCTAGGTGTCTTTAATTAATCTTCACTTTGTCTCTCTACATTAAAAAACAAACTATGCAAAGTAGGAAAATCATTTGAATTTTTCGTTAGAAAATACAAACACATCATTCTTGTATAATCATCAACAAAAAAGATACAATATCTTTTGCCACTAAGAGACAAGATCCTTGATAAGCCCTAAATATTAGTTTGTCTAAGTTTTAATGGAGCGTGTGCCTTGCATAAAGATTTGGAAAATGAAAGGTGATCTATTTTATCATAAGTGAAACCTTCATAAACTTTGTCAAATTTTAAGTAGACCAATTACCATATTCTTCCTTTTCAAAAGTTGTAACCCTTAATAGTTATGATGTCTATACTGCAAATCCTATAGGATAGATTTGTTAACTTATTGAATCTTTTTAAAACTAAATTATGATTTTTCTTTAAGGAGATTGGTAAAATATTGTTGAAGCAGTTTTACTTTTGCAACAATTTAATTATTTTTTCTTATCAATGATAGTACATAGATCATCATCAAATATTAGTTTATAAGCCTTCCTTTTCATTTATCAAATGTTTAACAAATTTTTACAATGTTGAGAGTATATAAAACAATATGTATGATCTTATTAACACCATATTTAAACTAGATCATAGGGACACTTTTTTCTTCAATATTTATGATTTTACTATGACCAATGTCAACTTGAGGATAAAAACTTCATTAAGTTCTTAAAATGCTCGCTAATCTTCTGTGATGTGTTTGCTACAACTAATTTGAACATATCAAACATCTTAGTTTTGTTGTGTAATACTAATATAGGGAGAAAAAAACATCATTTTTCTTTAAAAAATTAATTGCTTACATCTTCATTTTTATCATTTTATTCCTTTTTTTGTGATTTGAGATTTTACACCGCTTAAATCTAAAGTAACAATCTTTTGATTAGTGATTTGATTTTTTTTGTTATTGATACAATCCTTACCATTTTAGTTAACATCCTTCTAATTTTCATATCCTTTACAATGTTCACCGTTTCTAGATAATTAGCCCCTTTCTTCCATTGGTCTCCTTTGCTAAACTTCTTCTCTAATAAGTTAATTTTATAGTGAAACACTTGCTCCAAAGGATGGTTTTGAAGCTTGAGTATCTTATGCCAATGTGCTTCCAATGATCCTATTAACCCATATATAGAAATTTGGAATAAGTTTATTGACTCTTAAATGGCTACAACTATATGATCATATTTTTATGGTATGCTTGTCATAATCTTTTGGACTATTATATTTTCTTTAATGGTATCTCCAAATTTTTTATTTGATTAATGATTTTGAAGCTTATTAAGAAATAATCTTAAACCTTCTCACATTCCTTCATATCTACATTATTAAAATCTCTTTAGAGCATTTGATATTTAACCAAACGCTTGGTGTGCATAAATAAATAAACTCTAATTCAAGAAAAATTCTCAATCTTTATCCCTTAACAATCACTACCCATCATTAAAAATCACTAATTAATAATCAAAACCAAACACAAACTCCATATTAACCAAAAATATCAACCATGAATTATTTATCATCGGGGAAAGGAGAGGAAGGAGAAGAGGACAATACCTTCGATTAAGCCCGCCAGAGAAGACGACGTTGGAGACGCAGGAGGTCCACAGTCACAACACACTTCCAGATGATGGTGATGAAATAGACGGAGTAGGCAGATCGAAGGAGGACGAAGACGATGACGTAGGAACCAAACCATGTCGTTTTAGTTATGTTTTAAAAGTATACAAATTAACCAAAACGACATCATTTTCGTTAAGTTATAAATGTTTAAAACATAACTAAAACGATGTCGTTTGGTACGTTTGGTATAAGGTTTAAACGTTTAAACATTCATTGCAAAACTGCATCGTTTGGTTTTATACCAAATGACGTCGTTTTATCTATGGTTTAAACGTTTAAACCTTCATTGCAAAACGATGTCATTTGGTTTAATTCCAAACAATGTTGTTTTGTTCAAGAAACGACGAAATTCTTAAGTTAACCAAAACAACGTCATTTCGGGAAAACCAAATGATGTTGTTTTCATAGAGTTGAAAGCCGACGATTGACAACGATATTTACCGACAGATTTTAGTGACAAAAATTTATACCGCCGCTAAAGTTAAATTTCCAAACATCATTACTGACGCAAATAGTATTTCCGTCGGTAATTACTGACAGTTTATTTTCGGTCCATAAAATTCTGTCACTATTTTGCTATTTTCTTGTAGTGTTTAAGACCAAACAAAAGTGGCAGGTTAATTTAACGGAGGAAAAGAAAAAAAAAAGGAGAAATAATAAAAGGGTAAAGAATAGCACCTGTAAATATGAGCCATAGCATTTTGGATTTCTGGATGGGAAAATCGGTCTATCTCTAGCTTTTGAAGATTATCGATAGTACAAAGTTGAATGTAAATGTCTATTGGGTGTGCTGTGGGAATTGTTAAAACACAAAAAAATTAGTTTCTATCAATCCAATAAAAAAAAATAAAAAATCTCCACACTACATACGTACCTGTGTTGTGAAATTTGTCCAAAACAGATTTAAGATAATCGTAGCATTTATGATCGTGGTTGTGCATCAAAGCGGCTGCTGTTGCAGATGGTGAGTTGAAGAGTGACCCATTGCTCTTCTGATGTTTCATTACCACTTCCCAATCATAATGATTTCCTCTCAATCCCAATCCTTCCAAAAGATAGGCCAAATGCCTTTTATTTCCTTCTATACGGTACCTGATGATGTTCATTAATTGATAAATTTATTTTTTAAAATGTAATAGTTGGAAATTTGATGTTTAAAATAGTTTAGTGCAATTTCAATAGAAATTGAAAAGCATCTAAAAAGGAATTATTTTCTATTTATACAAGATTAAAATTTGTAAAAATTATAGAAAAATTTAAAAATTATTTTTTATTTTTTAAAGATTAAAAATGATCAAAAAAATTTATCGATAACTAAAATTATTAATAATCGTTCTTATCGTAAAAAATAATTAGGTCCATGATTTATTATAGACTAAATGAAGATTAAAATATATTTAAATAAATATCAAAAAATTATAATATTTAACTATTTAATATAAACACCTGTGGGGATGGAATGGATAAATAATAAAATAAAATAAAAACCTTTGAATTTGAGTGTTCCTGTTAGATTATAAACATGATAAAACATAATCACATAGATCATGTTAGACAGGATCATTTGTATATGCATATAATAAACAAAGAATCATGTACTTAAATTCATGTTATAGTTCCATCGATTAAAGGACTATTCGTTACCAATTTACTACAGAGCTCTTTTGTTTATACTCTTCTCTTTATTATATAGAAGATGTCAAGTCACTTCAAACAGACATCTCAATGTATGTCTATATCATTTGTTTTAAAGTAGCCTCCATATAACTACCATAATATAACTACCTTTGGTAGTTATTTCAAGAGTCTAAGTACTATTATACCCTTCATGGGTGTAATAATAACTTATATCTCCCACTCACACATAATGAGTTTAATCTTAAAAACAAAATCTGCAATACTCATACTTGTTCAATAACCAGTGTGACCAACATACGACAAAAGCATAGTGTCATATATCTGTTAGGAGTATATGACATCTCGATTAACAAATTTATCCTAGGACTTAAGTGTCTTTGAGTAGACATTGTATGCTATACCTTAGGTCATACTCGCATTTACATTTTTCTTTGATCTCATTTAGTTTCTTTCACTACAAGAAAATGAAAAATTAGCGACGGAAAATATACCATTGCAAATTATCGACGAAAAATCCATTTCCGTTGGTAAAATTGACGGAAAAATTTTCGTTTAGCAATGGAACTAATATTCGTCACTAAATATAGAGGGAAGCAAGAATTAGCGACGGAATCTATACAGTTGCAAAATACCAACTAAAAATTCATTTCCGTTGGTAAAATTAACGAAAAAATTTATTAATTAGCTACGGTACTGATATTTGTCGCTAAATATGGAGAGAAATCATCCCGAAAAATTTTGCGATGGACTTTAGCGACAGAATAAGATTACCGTTGGTAAAGGATTAGCGACGGTATAAGATATCCTATAGGATAATATTGTTGATATTTCGTAAAGGATCGATATAGGAAGTTCAATCTCGAGGATATTTGTATATATGACAAGAATATATGTACAGTTGGCAAGAGTCCTTATAGGCGTATTTCTAGCAATCCATTAAGGGCATTAGTAAGCAAGGAACAGCTCACTCTACGTTTACGTTTCTTGTATATATTGTACACTGTTAATAGAAATACAAGTCAGAAAATTATCATCCTCCATAAATCGCTTATGGCATCAGAGCCTTGAACAAGAGACCAAAATCTATAAACTCAGAAAGAACGAAGATCACTAGGATGTCAGGAGAGACACCGCCACCACCACTGAAAGGAGGAGGTCTGTACAGTCTTATGTATGGTGACCATCCGGGTTTGTTGATCACTCACGTTCAGATGAAAGGTGTGAACTATGATGAATGGGCTATGGCTATGCGTGTAGCGTTGCGTGCAAAGAAGAAATTGGGTTTTGTAGACGGAACGATTGGAGAACCCAGTAAGAACTCCACAGACTATGAAGACTGGTGGATGCTAAATTCCATGATTGTGTCATGGATATTTAACACCATTGAACCAACACTTCGATCCTAAATCACCTACGTTGATTTAGCGAAGGATTTATGGGATGACTTGAAACAATGTTTTTCTATTGCTAATGGCCTACGAATTCAGCAATTGAAGAATGAGATTGCAAACTGTAAGTCACAGGGACAAAACATCATGACTTAGTTTGGACGATTGAAAAAATTGTGGGATGAACTTGCGAATGATGAGAGAATCCCTGTGTGCAAGTGCTCTGGCTGCACATGTAATATTACAGCTAAATTAGTGAAAAGACAAGAAGATGAGCGCGTTCACCAATTTGTGATGGGTCTCAATGATGACATCTATGGCTACTGAACCTCTGCCAAATGTTAGTCAAGTATACTCGATTATGATGAGGGAGGAACAACTCAAGAACTCGGTTCGTGGGAAAGAAGTAAGAGCTGAGGCAGTTGCGTTTGCAGCAAGATCCAACAAGGGATATGTGAACGAGAAAGAGAAACAAGGGCCATGTACCCACTGTGGTAAACCTGGCCATGACATTGATGGGTGTTATAAACTTATTGGATATCCAGAATGGTACACAAAAAAATACGGAGACAAGACACGTACAGGTGGAAGAGGTGACAGTGAACGTGGCAGAGGGGGGTCTGGCTTTGGGAAAGGGCGAGGACAGCCACGAGCCAACTCTGCGCAAACCAAACCTAGCACAGGGATGTCAGTTACAGGAACGTCTACGGCTAGACAAACAGAGATAGAACATATGACATTCCCAAATCTGAGCAACAAAGATTGGATTGCTCTTATGAATCTTGTGAAGAATAAAAAATCGGGTCGAAATGAAAGCTTGAGTGGTAAATACACAGATCAAGAATGGATACTAGACCTGGTGCATCTCATCATATGACAGGGTGTCTCAATTTACTATCAAATGTGCAGAATATAGTTCCGATTGGGATTGGGTTACCCAATGGAGAACAAACTTTTGCAGTAAAAGAAGGAATAATGTGTTTGAGTATAGTAATCTATGAACGTTATGAAATAAATTGCCCCACATCTAGCCCTTACATTCATTGGACCACAAATGTTAGAATGAATTAATTGCAATGGGTATAAAGCTCATGTTTCCTTTACAAATGGCTTTTGTGCCATTTTACCAGCTAAACAATGCTCACATGTAGGTAGATCTACTTGACTTAGATTACCTAAAAGTCTTTCTTTAGCTAATCGATTGATTCGATTTTGATCAATATGACATAGTCTAGCATGCTACAAAGTTTCATCATTGTTGGAATTATTAAATGTAAATAATGAATAATTAATATTATTCTTTTCCTTTAACACCTCCAGTACAATAAAGCCATCTAATAAAAAACCAGGACCATAATTAATAAATCCAAGATACAAATCTATTCTACCATTATAGAAATTTATATTAAAACCAAGTCTAGCCAACATCAACACAGATAAAAGATTTCTACGAATCTGTGGAGCAAATAATACTTCATGTAGGATGAGGGGTAGCCTTCTACATGGTTGATTGCTCCTGAGTCTGCAATCTAGAAAGGATGTGATTCAGTTAGAAAAACAAAACAAGAAACATTCAAAGAACAAATGTTTGTACTATAAAGTTGAACCTTCTTGAGCTCAATACAATCTCGAGCAAAGTGGCCCTTATTACCACAATTATATATAGCACTTTACATGTTTCATATTCTTCTTTTTGAAGGGACATTTTTCCTTTCCATGTTAGTTCCATTTTGCCTTTTTGGATTCCAGAGGAGAGTGGTTGAATTTCTTATTCTTCTTCAACTTATAT
>JANITW010000002.1:66708808-66724943 GCA_027564335.1 Erythroxylum williamsii
CTTCCAAACAATGTTTCACTACATTACATTATGAACCCTTCCATCCTTCCCAAACAACTTTTTACTATATTACATTCCATTTCATTATAAACCATTCCATTCCCTTCCATTCTCTTCCATTCCATTCCATTAATTAACATCCAACCAAACAGGGCCTAAAAGAATTGAGTGCTCTCATAAATAGAGAGACTAAGTAAACATTAGCCTTGCTTAGAAGAATAAGAACATCTGCAAAACATAAGCTTATTAGAGAAAACTTCCTACATTTGGAATGGTATCTAAATTTAGAGTCCTTTGAAGTGTTATGTTTCAGCATTTGAGTAAGAACCTCCATGTAAACTAGGAATAGGTAAGGGGATAGAGGATCTACTTGCCTAAGTCCTTTTTTGCCTTTAAATATCTTCTCGAGGCTTGCATTTATCAATATTCCATAGGAAGTTGTAGTAATACGTTCTTGAATCCACCTTATGAAACTATGGAAAAATTTCATGACCTCCATAGTTTGTAGCAGAAAACTCCAGTTCACACTATCAAAGGCTTTCTATTAGTCCATTTTAACAGTATAGTTTTGAGGGCTTGTGCTGCAATTATACCCTTTCAAAAACTCCTGCACTAGAAGAATACTATCCCTAATATCCCTGTTTGAGTATGCTAGCTAGTTACTTGGTAGTCTAATATTCTAAAGAAATGTTGTGAATATTCACCCATAGAGGAATGTTCTTCATTCTGATTCTTTCTAATTCCATGCTCGGTTGTCAATTTTGAAGAAATAAAAGGAGACAAGAGATGTGCCAAGGGCCTTCTTTAATTATCTTTTGATATTCTGATTTTGAATAGAAGGTAAATATTAAGTTATCCTCCTTAGTTAGCATTACCTCTATTAGACCTCTCCCTTTCCAGTTTCTCTGAGTTCATGCTTGTATCGCTAGAAAGGCAAGCCTTTTGTCCATAAAAAAACCAACAAGAGTAGCTTCCCATGTCCTAGCTCCTTCCTCCAGAATGTCTAGACTAGGAGCCACCATTAGCTTTCCTTCCATCTCCATAGGTGGAATGAAAACCAAGGAAGAATCAGAGTTATCTCCCATGACTTGTTTCCATGTCTTCTTAGGTCCTCTAACAATATCACCGACGGTAGGGACAGAAAGTTTGGGAGGAATAATAGAGGTAGAGGGAGGGATAGTTGTAGAGAGAGATAGGGAAGAAGGATGGATTGTAGAAGATTGGGAAGGGGAGGGGGGTTTAGGAAGGGGATTCAGGGAAGTGACTATTTTAAAGGTAGTAGATAATGGTGAAAAATTAGTCTCCATTTTAAGCTTTGGAAACCAACTTAATATGTTGATGTTTTGTTTTGTAGGTCATCAAAGAAAGAAGAATGCTCGAAAGGAAATAGAGGGCTATGGTATTTGGATAGAGGATGGTAAGAGTTCAGATCTAGTTAAAAGTATTGCCATTAACTTTATCCTGGGAATGACTGAAACCAGGAACTCCTTTTAACACCTAGAAGTAGATGAATACGAGAGGTAGGACCAATATACTTAACAATAAGGAGTAAAAATAGGGATGGCAAAACTTGCCCGGCCCGCCATGCCCAACCCGCCCGGCCTAATTTTGGTCCCGTTTAAATAGGCCACGAACTAACCATGTTGGCTAGATCAGACCACGGGCAGGCCACAAACCGACCCATATCTCGCTTATTCCTTCAAAAACGATGTCGATTTTGACATTTTCTTTAAAATATATATATGATGGGCCAGGCCAAAGGTCGACTCATTCTGGTCTGCAAGGCGGTGAGCCACACAGCCCATCCCGACCTAACCCGACCCCATTAACATCCCTAGTAGAAAAGGATATATAATTATAAAAATAATTTATTTTTAAGTTTGATATGAAATGTAATTATTAAACATTAACAATTTTTATTTAAAAAACAACAACTAAAATTAAAAATTAAAAAACACAATAGAAAAACAAAAATGAAACAAAACAACCTAGCTTATTACAAAGGAGGAAACTTGTTTTATGTGGTATTTAGAATATCAAAAGATATATTAAGGTTTTGAAGCAATTAAGTATCTATCATACAACAACAAAGAGTTCCACCGAAATATCAGATCTAGGGAAATCTAATAGTATGCAATTTATACTTATATAATATAGAGGTTATTTTCAAATTTAAGTATCTATCATGAATTATTTAAATCCATACATTAAAATTTTAAACTGTTGGTTTTCTATCCCACTTCGGAAGTGGGTGAGATTAGAAGCCTCCATTAAGGCTATATAAGGAGGCATATGCTTAAGATTTTATATATCTCAAAATCTCTTTCCCATAACCTTGTGTATTAATCCTTGGTACGAATTGTGTACCTCTTATAATCTTTATTTTCTATAGTGGAAAGTTTTCTATTCATGCTCGTGGTTTTTTCTTATATTCGTTCAGGGGTTTTTCATATTAAATCTTGTATGTCCCTTTTTCCCTCAATTTCTTTTATTGGTGTGTTATCTATATCTGGGTGGAGTCCATCTCCTAATAGTGGTATCAAAGCGCAAGGGTTGCTTAAGTATGCTATGTGGTTGTAGCATAATCTGATCTTTCACTTCAAAAACGAGTTTTTCTTTGATGTTCTTGAGAGTTAAGGGTGGTTTTTTGTTCTCAGGTTCTTGTTATCATTTTTTGGGCATCTTTCAATGGTATTTGAGGTGATTGAGTGCATGTCTAGAAAAAGCTCTATCTAAGGAGATTGGGTTTAAGTGAGACCATTTGTGACCCCTCCAGCCTTTCGTAGAACTTTCTTGGTGTACTACTATCTTATTACATATTAGGTGGAGGTAGTTCGAGGCTATTTCCCTTTTTTAAGTGAGAGAATGGGAGTTGATTCTTGTGATAGAAGCAATGTTGACTCAATTCGATATTACAAAGTTTGACGGGACAAAGTTCTCATTATGGAAATTGAAGATGAAGGTAGTATTAGTAAAAGATACTGCTTGAAGGCCATCCGTGCTAGGCCAACGAATTTTACAGATGACATCAAATGGAAATAAATAAATTCCTCGGTCATGTCAGATTTGCATCTTAGTCTATCAAATGATATTTTGCAAGGTGTAGAGGAAAAGAAAACAGCAAGGTCATGTCAGATTTGCATCTTAGTCTATCAGATGATATTTTGCAAGGTGTAGAGGAAAAGAAAACAGCAAGGAGATATTAGATCATCTCAGAAAATTATATGAAGCTAAGTCTCTTTATGACAAAATTTTTATGAAAAGGAGACTCTACACATTTCAAATGTCAAAATCTACTTCAGTAACAGAGCATATCAATGCTTTGACCTCTCTATGGTCTCAACTTTTAAAGTTGGGACATAATGTAAATCCAACTGAATATGCAAAGATTATACTTCAAAGTCTTCTAGATTCATATGACTAACTCATCATTAATTTAACCAATAATATCCTCACAGACACTTTGGTATTTGATGATGTTGCTGCTTCAATTATTGAAGAAGAAGCAGACTCATCAATAAGGAAGAAAGCCTGACAAGTTCACATCAAATGGAAGCCTTATTAATGACAAGAGGACGGTCAATGGAGCATGATTCCATTAGGATTCACAAACATGGATGGTTGAAATCTATAAGTAAGAAGAATCTCAAGTGTTACAACTATGGCAAGAGAGGACACTTTAAAAGTGAATGTCGATTTAAGAAGGGTGGAGACAAGGCCTATGAAGCATCAACATCTCCGGGATGTGTTGCCAACGGAGAAATCTTATACAGTAAAGTAGCAATAGTGTTCAAAAACAAAGTAGAGCTTATTGATGTTTGGATAATGGATTCAGGTGCAACGTGGAATATGACTCCTTGTAGAGATTGGTTTCACACTTATAAATCTATCTCTGCATGGTCTGTGTACATGAGAAATGACCATGCCTTGAAGATTGCTGGCATTGGCACCATCAAGTTCAAGATATATGATGATACAATTCACACTATTCAAAATGTACGACATGTGAAGGGCTTGAAGAGGAATTTATTGTCTTTAGGATAATTGGATGAAATTGGGTTAAAAACCTCCATTCAAAATAGAGTTATGAAGGTGATCAAAGGAGAAATTGTAGTAATGAAGTCAGAAAGGATAGCTGCAAATTTATACAAGCTTCTGGGAGAGACGTATATGAAAGCAAATGCATCAGTTAGTTCTGCAGAAAATGAAACAAAATTGTGACACCGTAAACTTGGCCACTTATCATAACAAGGATTGAAGATTCTTGTTGAACATAAACTAACCCTTGTTCTCATGAAGGTGTCATTACCCTTGTATAAGTACTACGTTATAAGTAAGTAGTATAGATTAAAATTTAATGCATCAAATTCTAGAAGTAAAGATATTCTAGAATTGATTCACTCTGATGTATGGTAAGCACGAGTTATGTCTCTAGGTGTAGGCAAGGTACTTTATGACCTTTATTGATGATTACTCCAAAAGATGTTGGGTGTATCTTATCAAGAGAAAGGGAGATGTATTTCCAACCTTCTCAACATTTAAAGCACAAATTGAGTTAGAGACAAGGAAGAAATCAAGTGCCTCAGGATTGATTTTTGTAATCGAGAAAGCATTAAACATTAATTCACAGTACCTCACACTCCTTAACAAAATAGAGTGACAGAGTGAATGAATAGAACTCTAATTAAAAGAACTAAAGCCATGTTGAGAACTGAAAGTATGGAAAATTCTTTATGGGTAGAAGCAGTGAAGACCACCTGCTATGTGATTAATCGATCACCAACAAGATTGATTGATCTGAAGACACCGATAGAAATGTGGACTGATAAAACAATTATTCTTAGTTAAACACATTTGGAAGTACTGCGTTCGTGATGTACAATACCCTAGATATCACAAAACTAGATTCAAAATCCAAAAAATGCTTATTTGTACGGTAAGTTGATGAAGTCAAGAGGTATCGACTGTGAGATCTCACTGCCTATAAGCTCGTCATTAGTAAAGTTGTCAAATTTGCAAAGATGAACTACAAGAGAGAGATCAAAATAGCATGTTTGAAGAAAATTTCGAAGTTGTAAAAATTCAAGAAGAATTAAAGATTGAACAAAAAGATTATACTGAAGTTATATCAACTTACAAGGAGCAAGAACTGGTTGAATACAAAATACAGAAGTTCAACGGTCAACCCATTAAAGGAGAACCTCAACCTGGCAGTCTGATTATATTATGGAGGGCAATGTTGCATATTGTCTTCTAACAAAAGATAGAGAACCATCAAAATCATTCCGAGAAGCAACAAATAGTTTAAATGCATCACTTTGGATGGTAGCAATGTAGGCAGAAATATAAGCTCTTCATAAGAATAAGACATGGAAGCTTCTGTCACTACCACAAGGGAGAAAACTTATTGGAAACAAATGGGTATACAAGATAAAATGTAACAGTGATGATCAGGTAAAGCAGTATTGTGCAAAGTTGGTGGTAAAAGGATATGCTTAGAAAGAAAGTATTGACTTTAAAGAAAAATTTTCACCTGTAGTTCTTCTTAATACAATTCGTATTGTCCTAGTTATGTGTGCTACATTTGATCTATATTTAGAGCAGTTAGATGTAAAGAATATGTTTCTTCATGGAGATCTTGAAGAAGAAATTTACATGTATCAGCCAGAAAGTTTTGAAGAACCAAGGAAAGAGAATTTAGTTTGCAGGTTAAACAAATTTTTGTAGGGTTTAAAATAGGCGCCAAGATGTTAATACAAAAGATTTGATTCTTTCATAATGAGTTGTGAATTCAACGGATTTGGGGCAGACCTTTGTGTATATTTTAAGAGGTTTGGTAATAATGATTTCATTATATTATTGTTGTACGTTGACGACATGTTAGTTATAAGCCCCAATAAAGATTGTATTCAAGATTTGAAGGCTCAACTAGCTAGCAAGTTTGAAATGAAAGATTTAGGACTAACAAACAAGATTCTACAATGCAAATTTACCAAGACAGAAATAACATGAAGATTTGGCTTTCTCAGAAGAATTACTCGAAGAAAATATTGCGACGCTTCAATATGCAAGATTGTAAGTCAATATCTTCCCCTTTTCCTGTTAATTTTAAGTTATCCTCAAGTAAAAACCTAGCAATGAAGCACAAAGGAAGGAGATGTCTCGAGTACCGTATGCATCATTTGTGGGAAGTTTAATGTTCACTATAATTTGTACAAGACCAGACATTGCACATGTAGTAGGAGTGGTTAGTCGTTACATGGTGAATCCTAGTTAAGAACACTAGTGGGTTGTAAAGAGGATCCTGAGATATATTAAAGAGACCTCAAATGCTGCTCTATGTTATAAATAATCTGAATTTATTATCAAATGATATGTTAATTCTGATTTTGCAGGCAACCTTGATAGAAGAAAATCCACTATAGGTTATATGTTTACAGTTACATGGGAGCTGTGAGCTGGGTGTATAAATTACAGACAATTGTAGCATTATTTACAACAGAAGCTAGGTATATGGCAACTTCAAAAGCTTGCAAGGAATCAATTAATATGGATAAAAAGGCTTTTGGAGGAGCTTGGGCACTAACAACAAAAATTTCCTTTGTATTGTGATAGTCAGAGTGCCTTGTATATTACAAAGAATCCAGTTTTTTATTCCAAAATAACACATAGGAGCTCAATATCATTTTGTTCATGAAGTGGTGGGAGATAGAAGTGTGGACATGCAGAAAATTCACACAAAAGAGAATCTAGCAGATGCACTAACAAAGTCAATCAACACTAATAAATTCATATGGTGTAGATGCTTGTATGGCTTGGCAGAGATGTAGACAGCAGAGAAATGGCAAGATAGAAATAACGGTATGGAGATTGATTAGTTCCCAATCAAATCTCCAAATAGGAGATTGTTGGTTTTCTATCCCACATCATAAGTGGGTAAGATTATAAGCCTACATTAAGGCTATATAAGGAGGCATATAATTAAGATTTTACATATCCCAAAATCTCTTTCCCATAATCTTGTGTATTAATTTTTGGTGTGAATTGTGAGATATTCCTCTTGTAATCTTTGTTTTCTATAGTAGAAAGTTTTCTATTCTTACCCGTGATTTTTTCCATATTCGTTAAGGGATTTTCCATATTAAATCTTATGTGTCCCTTTTTACCTCAATTTCTTTTATTAGTGTGTTGCTCTATCCAGATGGAGTCTATTTCCTATCATTAACTATTCATTTGTCTTTATTGATATGTTTGAAATTTAAATATGATATTTATAACAATAAAGCCACAGATTTTTATTTAATTATGATTATGATGATGAAAGAGTCGCATGTGATTTTGTTGAAAAGATCTGAATGATCAAGCCTTCTAAATTGTTACGCATTAAAATACATTATATTACCTTGACAATATCACCCATCTTATTTAAGAGAATGTTGAATATCTTGAAGGTTCCTTATAACTTTTATATTCTATAATTAGGCATTATATTTTTTATTATATGGTCAGAAGGCTGCAAATATACAAATTAAAATGTTTAATTACAGAATATAGAATTTAAATTCTACTATAACCCATTCTTTTTTTCCCAAAAATTTACTATCACCCATTCTTGTTAACATAATAAGAAATTATGAATGATAAACAACGTCAAAAATGAATTTTTATTGTATATATATACACCAAAAGGTTAGTTTAGATTATCAAACACTTTCCAAATAATAGAATTAAAATTTAGGCCTTGCTTAGTAACCAATAATAAAGAGATGAGAATGAGGATGCAACATTTATTTCCTAGCTTTTAGTAGTTTGGTTACTAAGAATAGATAAAATAAGGAATGATAAAACTGAAATGAATATTAAATAATCCTAGACTTTTATTCCTAAGGAGGTGTGGGTATAAGCTAGAATAAAAAATAAAAAATAAGAGATAAAAGATATTAGCAAAATATTATCAAGATATTAATTCTTATCATAATATTATCATCAAAATCACATATTATAATAATTATTTAAAAATTAACAATTTATAAATCATTAAAATTTTTGATAAAATATTTATAAAACATAAAAATTTTAATTAATTATGTGCAAAATAAATTATATAATAACTAAATATGAGAAAAAAATTTCTCACTTTCATTTTTAATATTTAACATCAAATATTAACATAACTATTAACTTTGTTTAACATATATTAAAAACGCATAACTACTAATTTCATTCCTATTCTGATTCTTACTTTTTATTCTCGTTCCTTTTTTAGTTTGATCCTTTCATTACTAGTTACCAAACAACACCTTCCTTATTTGAGGCTTGCATTTAATTCACTCACATTAGGGAAAAAAAAAACAGTTGTTTGTGCATCAATAATCATATTGAAATAATATTATGTATCTAGAGGAATCCAAAACAATAACATTTTAAACAAAACTATGCTATATAAACAAAAGCTAATTAAGCAGGATAGTTAAAATACGTCTCTTCTTAGTAAAAATAATATCCAATTTAGTGTAAGGATATTTAATTGTATGTACATCTTATCCAATTTAAAAATAAATGTAATTTCTAAAAAATAGACTAGACATAAATAAAATTTATTGCTTATCTACCTTTAATTATGTTTTGCATGTTGTCCAATTGACAATAATTTGTAAAAAATTATTTACAAATTTCTGAAAGATCTTTTTAATTGAATAACTTAAAAACATGAATTATAAATAAAAGAGTTGAAACATACCCGTTCCAAAATTTGTAGAACATTTTCTTATAGAACTATAAATTACAAGTTGTTCAAATATCCAACATCTAATAATTTTCATATAGTAGAAAAAAAACTCTACATTACCATGTGTCTTTTTTTATATAAAAAAGTCTTTATGGTATATTTATAATAAATTCTAATTCTAATTCATAATTAGAATTAGATATATTAAAAATTATTTTTAATTAAATAAGTTATAATCATAAATCAAGATTGATGTCTAACATTGTACCATGACCATATAAATGTTTAGAATGTCAATTTGGTTTGATTCAACCCATCCATGCATAGTTATAACATATAATTTAGTCATTTCATTATCTAATGTTCTAAGTGAACATAGAGTATAGAATTAGTATATACTTTATTTAAATATAATTATGTTCATTTTTGCTAATTAGTAATTAATTTATAATTCATTTTAAAAATATCCTTTTTTGAAGCTCAATTTACAATGTCAGATAATTACTTAAATCACTACTAATTAAGAACAATAAAATATTCTTAGTTATTTTAGGGATGACGAATTCTTTATTAACTTATTCAACTATCTTCATATAATTATATTATATTCAAGTACTATCGACTAAGCGACTTTGATTAGAATATGTCATAACCAGTCACCAGATATAATAATTCTTATTTAGATGCCTTAGTAATCTCAATCAATTATACAACTATTATAATGAGAAAATATATAAGCACACAAGCAATATTGCATTCGAGATTCTTATAATCAGACTAGTTCAATGAATTTATTATGTAATAAACACCCACATATTTATTTAAGTATTTTTATATTTTAATCTATGAAATCGACTACTTCCTTTATAAATAAAAATACAATATATATTAGCCTTTTCGTTCTATTAATGTACAGTCTTATTAAAGCAATAACTATATAATATATATATAATAATTTTATTTATAAAATTTATTTATCCCATAATCTTATCTTATACAATTAATTAAACAAATATGTATAAGATTAAAAAAAATAATTTTAATTAATTGTATCACAAAAATTTTAACTAATAAATTAGTAGCACAATCAAAGCAGGAAAGTTAATGAAAAGAAAATTTTATATGCAAGTTGGATGTAATTAGCTGTTTTTTGGTATATGTAAAAGGCAAATGCATAATTAATAAATATTCTTGTAGTAAAATCATTACTAAATTGGCATTAGGTTAATATATTCTCTAAGTAAGTAATTGATTGACTAATTAAGGAGCAAACCTACCGGTTAAAGGAGGAAAAAACGTTGGACCCTATTGCCAAACGGAAATGGAAATAGTCTTTTACTCTCCCTCGTTTGGCAATGGAAATAGTCTTTTACTCTCCCTCTCTCTGTGTTGCATATCTTTACCATTATATATAGCACGTATATCCACTTTTCTATGCTGCGAATTCTAATCTCTCTCACTCCCTCTGGTATGTATGTAGTGCTTTTGACCTCTCTGATCTCTTCACTACCTCTGGTGTTTTCTTGCCTTTCACATTTTCCCGGGAGACCCTTTTCTTGTTTCTCGTAATTGCAACATCTCATCATTAGGGGTGCACATATCACGTTGATAAGACATGGAAGACGGTGATCATAATAAGAAAACATCAGATAGCCGAGTAGATGATAGAAAGGATTCAAAAGGGAATGTGCAGAAGGTGGCATTTTACAAGCTCTTCACTTTCGCCGACCAGTTGGACGTGATTTTGATGGTTGTTGGGACGATATCCGCGGTTGGCAATGGACTCGCTCAACCTTTGATGACTATCATCTTTGGAAAGCTTGTCAACTCTTTTGGCTCTGCAACGCAATCTGACATTGTCCACGTTGTGTCGAAGGTGAGTTTTATGTGATGATTTTTCTTGTTTAAAGATATATTGCATCTCCAAAGCTCTACAGCTTAGCTTTCAAGTGAACTTTCTTAGGAAGTTCCAAGTTCTAGTTAAATGACTAGGAGTATTGTTTTCTTTCTCTTAATTTTATTTTTAACTTAGACTCTTATAAGCCTTCCATCCTTCTCCGTCCCTTTCATACTTTCTGCTGTGGAGGGAGTTCTCGTCCCAATACTTGAGCGTCTCTGCGTAATTTTTTAGATCCTCACCTTTTTCTTTACTTTTATAACTTTGCACTAATTTTTTCATATTATTAGCCTCTTTGAGTTTTGCCCTTATTATTATTATTATTAGTAGTAGTAGTATTACGATTATTTGTGATTAGTATTATTAGCGTTAGTATTATTAGTGTTATTTGTATTTATTTTAGCTATATCTTGCGATTTGAGTATTTTTATTATTTTTTCTATTTAGTACTTTTTTCCCCATTACTTGTATTTTCATTTATTTTTATGTGTTTTGAATTGTTTCTGTTACCTGCATCATTATTCTATTGTCTCATTTGCATGTGGGTCCATCGGAAACAGCCTGTCTACTATGAAGGGATAAGGTTGCGTACTATCGGACCTTCCCAGACCCTGCTTTATTACGGAATTTCGGACTGGGTGATGATGATGATGATGATGATACATTGTTAGTAAACTGATACAATCAATCAATTAACTGCAAGTTAACGCATGAAATTATTATTTTAATTAATATATGCATTCTTTACTTTTATGTATTTTTATTAATCATATTTGATATTTTAATATTAATATTAATATTCTTGCTTTATAAACAATAAATTATTAGTTTATACCCTTACAATTAAAAAGTTGATTCCAATTTAAAGTATGATATTTTTTTAATTAATAAAAGCACTCTTTATTTATATGTATTTTTATTAATTATATTTTATTCTTTAATACTAAAAGTAATTATTGTGTAATTGAAATTACGATGAGATCATAATTATAAAATTTAAATATATTTATGCATTATTCTTAAATTATTGCTAGTTATAGTTTTGCTATAAAATGATATTACCATAATGGTAAAATTGGTATACATTACATTTATTTCTTATAAAGAAAGTAATCGATCTCATAAATTAAAGTATGGACATACTTAAATAATTGTGTAGGTGCTTATAAAAAAAGTTCATTGATCTGGCCCAATCTTGAGAATTCTAAATAAAATATTACTTATGTATTTGTAGACTTTCTCATTAGGATGGCTATATAATTGACTTTTAGACTTGAGATTATCAAAGTATCTTATAAGAGAATTACTATATCTTGATGTTAATAATAACTTATTCTATTTAGTATAACTCAGTCATTAGTACTTAGATATAATATAAATTATACAGAGATAATTGAGTATTTCAATAAATGATTTGTCACTCTAAAATAATTAGAAAGAATGTTTTAATGTTTTTTTTTTATTAATGATGTTTTAAAGAATTCTCTGATCATACTGAACTAAATATCAATTTGAATTACTAATAAGAAAGAATGAACATAATCGGATTTAAATATAGTAGATACTAATTCCATACTCTATTTCTAATTGTAATATTAGATGACAGAAGGATTAAATTATATATTAAAATCATGCATTGATAGGAACTTTGACACATTCCTAATATTTTAGTGGTCATAACATATTGCTAGATATTAATTTTGATTTATAATCATAAATTATTTAATTAGAGAATCAAAAATAAATTAAGAGAAATTTTCATTATCTAATTTTAATTATAAATTATAATTATAATTTTATAATCAATATCAATATATTATAAACCTAAAAGGTCTCATATAAGAGCAATTAAGAGGAGAAAATTTAATTTAAATTAAAATGAACTTAAAGTTATTCTTGTTTATAAAGATAATGTTTCCTAAGGATTTTGATTACTGACAAATGATTTTTATCAATTAGATATTAAAAATCCAATCCTTAACATAAATAGCAAAAAAAAATTAAGTGACTAAACTCCATCTTATTTATGGCATCGTAGGTTAAGTCATATTAACAAAAACGGTCCTAAAGTTATATAAAGAAGGATATTTGAATCATTTTATTATTAATCATGTGAAACTTGTAAGCTTTATTTATTGTGTAATTAAGATAACTATACTACCTTCCAGTGGAAACTAAGAACATGTTTTTGAGTCACTAGGGCTTACATATTTAGATGTATGTAGCCTTATATCTAATCAAATTAGAGGTGGATAATCATATTTCATTACATTTAGAAACAATCATTTTAGATATAGTTAAATGTATCTAATGAAACAAAAGTCTAAAACATTTGAAAAGTGTAAAAAATTTAGACTTGAGGCTAAGAAATAAACTAGTATGAGTATTGAGAAATTTAGATTTGATCAAGGTGATGAGTATTTAGACTACGAGTTCTTAGTTTCTTTAAAGAGAATAGAATTCTTTCATGGAACTCCTTAACATAATGGAGTATTTGAGAGGACAAGTCATACTTTATTAGATATGATATGTTTTATGATGAGTCATACAATTCTTTTTATCTCCTTTTAGGAATATGCCCTGAAACTATTGCTTACCTTTTGAATAGAGTTATGTCCAAATTGGTTAACAAGATATCATATGGGATATAGACTAATAGTAGACTAAATTTTTCATACGTAAAGATTTGAGGATGTGATGCTTATATGAAGTACACAATATCTGGTAAGCTTTAACTTAAATAAGATAAGTGTAAATTTGTAGGATGTTTGAAAGAGAGTATTACATATCAAATTTACTAGCTCTTTAACAGGTGTTTATCTTAAGACACATCATATTCTTATAACAAGAATTTATTCCTAAGGAAAGTAGTGGGGTTGAAGCAAAACTTAAGGAAATTCAAGAACCACAAGTGCTTATCTATATAATATAGAAGCCTCAAGTTAATATATATGATATATATAACCAATGGTTCTAGAGACATATATTCTACGTCACACTAGTAGGATACGACATCTCATACTAGATTATATCTACATATTAAAAGGGGACGATAATATATTGATCATAGAGGATGAGCCTACTACTTTTAAGGAAGCAATGTTTGACATTGATTCTTTAAAATGGTATAAAGTTGTAAGATCCATAATGGAATCCGTATGCATTAACTAAGTATGGATTTTGTTGGATGTTTTTGATGGCATTGTACCTATTAGATGCAAGTAGGTTTTTAAGAGAAAAGTTGACATGGATGGTAATGTACATATGTATAAAGCAAGGCTAATAGCTAAAGGTTACAAAAAATAAAGGGTCGATTTTGATAAAACATTTTCGTCAGTAGCTATGTTTAAGTCCATAAGGATCTTATTGATTATAACCACATATCATGATTATGAAATCTAGAAAATGGATGTCAAAATAATGTCTTTTCAATAGGAATTTGCTTGAGGATCTTTAGACGTTAAAGGTTTTGAATCTAAGAGGTTTCCTAATCAAGTATGTAAATGTAAACCTTCATTTATAGACTTAAGCAACTATTATATAGTTGGAAAATCTATTTTGATATGACAATCAAAGAGTTTGATTTTTATAAAAAAAATGAATAAAACATGTGTCTATAAGAAGGTTAGAGGAAGTGTCGTTGTCTTCCTAGTGTATATGGATAATATATTATTGATTAAAGAAAATATAACAATGTTCTAATTTGTAAAAATTTGGTTGTCTAAGAACTTCTTTAAGAAGGGTATAAGAGAAGAATCCTATATTCTAAGAATAAAGACCAAAGAAATTTAACTTATTTTAATCCATGTACATAGGCAACTGCTAAAGAGATTTAGCATAGAGAAGTCTAAAAGGTCTTACCTATATCATATATGATTTGTTTCTCATAGAGTTTATGTCCAAAGACACAAGAAAAGAGAGATAAAATGGATTGTGTTCTATATACTTCAACCACTAGATTAATAATATATGTGAAGTTAAGTAATAGGCCAAATTTCTCTTCTGTTTTAAGTATAGTAAGCAAATTTCTAGCTATTCTAGGTGATGGCTACTAGAAGATTGTGAAAAATATCTGAAAGTACTTAAGAAGAACTATTTTTTTTTCTTAATCTATAGAGGAATTAAATTAAAAGTTTAGTGGTATTCATATGCAAGTTTATAGTCATATTCTGATGATAGTAGATCGCATTCAGGGACATCTTTACTCTAAATAGTGGTGTGAGAAGTTGGAAAATTTTCAAATAACCAACCGTTGCTGAGTCTTCAACTAAGGCTTAGTGCATTTTAGTGCCATAAGCGACAAAGGAAGCATTTTTAAGAAGAAATTTATCGTAAAACTTCGAGTAGTTCATAGCATTATTGAGACAATAATATTACATTGTGAAAAAATTGTTATCATTACACAGGCAAAAAAACCAAGGTCTTGTTAATGGTCTAAATATATACTCAAGAAGTTTATGATATGTGCTCAATTGATTATGAATTTATTCCATAACACTTAATAATTATTGCTATGAAAATGGTTAAAATACTCACTTTGACACATATGTAGTTTTAGGCACAATTTAGAAGTAAAAGAGATAAAATGAGTTGAAAGTACCATATTTAGGCCGTTTTTTGAAGATCATACTCACCCGTCTTCATGGAGCAAGAAAAAGAAGATTAAAAACAAAAGAAGATAAGTAAATGCTATGAAAGATGAGACATATTCTAACAATACAAAGAAGAAGAAGATTATAGTAAAAAGAAGACAAGAAAACACAAAGGAATAGAGTGGACTCACGACCAAGAAATTAACTTATCACAGCCGTGAGCATTGACTCATGGTTGTGACAAGGTGTCTCACAGCTTTGAGACACCACTCATAGCCTTAAGAAAATGTGTCACACCTATGACTTACCAAGTCATGGGTGTGACACAATAACACCTCACCATTTTAACCTAGTTTTTAATATAAAGCAAAATAAGGTGTGATGGTCGACAGCATGAAGGTTTTGGGTGTTTTCGGCTAGGAGAAAAGGGAGTTTCAGGAGAAGAAAAGAAGAAGGAGCAAAGCTCTCAAGCTTGAGAGACCTATGGAGGGGTAGCTTTTCGACGCCAGTTCGGAGGTGACATCGACGCCGACAACCTAGTTAAATATTCCTTCCTTGTATTTGTTGTTTCTTTCTCTTTTTATGGATTGATTATTTGATCTTATGTATATGGATTTAGGTTTTGTGTATGAATGATCGTATTATCATATAGTTCGATTGTTTGTGTACGGAACTATAGCCAAAATTTCAATATAATTCGTAACTATTATATTTGAACTTCATTTGTAGTAACTAATGATTCGTAATCATTAGGGATATCATAATTACGTTGAATGACTCGAGTAAATATGTTTGTTGCTTAGATTAATCGATTTTCCTAATTTGTAATGCGATTATCCAATTGAATCTAGAGATCGTATCTTAGGTTGTTCAGTGGTTAAATTTAATTAACAATCATATCTTAATTAAACATGACCT
>JANITW010000002.1:66741307-66751895 GCA_027564335.1 Erythroxylum williamsii
CGGGAAATGTCATACATGTACGTATATTCATATACTTATGCCATCAATAATCATTTACCGATGACTATAGAAATTATGATGCATGTAAAATTCACATTTGCCTGTACTCTAACCTGACCCGATCCAATTTTCAGATATACCCGTCACTTCGGTAACGGGATGTTACATTAGGTTACTAGAAAGACACAAGAGAAATGGTTGATAGTGTGGATTCTTTATTAAGGTGGAAATCAGTAACGAGGAAATTACAAGTAACATTTGAGAGGTGCCATTCTCTCCATAGACATTTTCATTCCTAGTACATTTTTGTTTACCTCTTTCTACTCCTCTTGGCCAGCTAAATATTTCCTAACCTGACACCCTTCCTTAACGACCATGCCTCTTCAGACTTTTAGAGTGCCACTTTGTCCTCAAGGTGAAAAGCTGAAAATTGTTAATGGATGATGTCATAAGGTTCCTATAATGCCTCAAATTTTGGAAAATGTTTTCATTTGACAAGTACTTCAGTAGGGCTAGTAGAGTCCTGCCTATGATGAACCCCCAAGATCTCTTCGGATTTTACTTTCCATTCCAAATCAGCTTGGAGAATAGGAGGAATCTCTAAGCTGGGGTGTTAGTGCTCATTGCAACTTTAAGATATGATAAAATCAGACCGATAGTGGTTGAGTCTCGCATTCCTAAGATGTGAACATCCCTTCAATGTTGGTATGCCTGTTTTTCATTCATTCAGATGCGACACTTAATTACTGCTTCATTTCTCTAAGCATCAAGTCTCGTTCATTTAACTACTCCTATAAACTGACATTATATGTATGAGTAGTGCAGTAAAAGCGGTGGCTCCGTTCCATATATAATTTTAAAAGGGGTGGTTCGCAGGTTGTGTGAAAAGCGGTATTATACCAATATTCATGCTATGGTAACTATTACAAAGGTTTTTTAGATACCTAACTTATACCAAAATGCATCTACTTCTTTGCATGACAACCTTATTTAGGTCCGTTTAAGTAAGATTCATCATTTCCATGTGATCGCTGACGACCAATAAAACTCTATTCTCAAACGACTCATGACCCTCATAGTATTTAACTCACACTGTTACAAAAATACTATGAAAGTATTAAATAATCATAGTCAACAATAAACACACATGAACTACTGTAAAAATTAACCTTTATTACTTCCTCAAAGTATAAAAAGTAATATTCTCTCTCAATGTGTTTCCTAACCCTCTTATCTCTTTTTCAGGAGTAAGACTCAAATAAGTTATTTATAGGCACCTTTGACTTTACAATTCATAATCCTAATTGAACTGAACTAGCTAGATCACTTCTTATCCTAATCAAATTACATCACATTATCTAATAAAATGACATCTTCATCTAAATAGAACTCTATCTGATAGGATTTATGTACATCACAACTAACAAGATAAGAGATTACATCTATCTAGGAATGATACATCCATATTCACGAAGATCTCCACTATCTTCACATGATCCTCCCACAAGGTCTTAATCTTTTAAAGCTTATGTATGTCTACTGCGATCTTATCTGTCACATCGTCCAATATCTCTAGTTGATCTCTATCCATTGATGATGAGTCATCCAAACCTAAGGCATTTCATAGCATACTGATCTTGTCCAATGCTTACCCATATCAAGTCCATTAGTCATGGTTCATCTATTTGAGCTCACATTAAGTTCTTAAAGCTTTCACATGTCTTCCTCATGCATGTGATCCAACTAACCTTCAACTCAAGGTCTATCTCAAGTTATTTTATGGCCTCACATCCTAATCTTGTATTTTGTCGAAAATTTTTGCCAATGTATGTCAACACTTGACAATGCTCATTTTTCTTGCAGACTCATAAGTCTTTACCTTGTTTCATCAACCTAAGTATTAAACATTGATCAAGGCTCGTCAATGCCTACACAATTTCTCTATTAGAACTTAAGGGTCTAACAGTAACCACTTACTTCAGGAGTGGGTCGTGTATGCATAAAACAACGTAGATATATTTCGAGACAACAATTGAATACTTTGGTTTGGTAGTCAATTTGGAGATGATAAGCAGTACTACGTCGTAGCTGGGTTTGTTGTAGGCAAAATAATTCAATAAAAAATTATTGATAAAACCTTATCTTTGTCAGACACAATAGATCTTGAAAATCCATGAAACTTGACAATATGTTAGACAAATAATTCAGCCACAATAGAGGTAGTGTAGGGATGTTTGAGAGTGATAAAATGAGCATATTTACTAATTTTATCTACTACCATCAAAATTGCACTCAACCCTACTGATTTAGGTAGGCCTTCCATAAAATTTATGGAGATATTATCCCACACTTGTTTTGGAATAGGAAGAGGCTGCAGTAATCCTGCTAGAGAAAGTGATAATGTTTTGTTTTGTTAACAAATTGCACAATTGTTCATATGTTTCTTTATGTCAGCCTTCATCCCTTCCCAATAGAGCTCTGCAATCATTCACTTATAGGTCTTCAAGTACCCCGAATGCCCTCCCAACAAGCTGTCATGAAATTCAACCAAAATTTTTGGAGTTAGATTTGAGGTTTTAGAGATCAGTAATATATTCTTGTGACGAAGCTGCCCTTAACCAAACTCCATTTAGGTTTGCAATTTGGATCTATCTACAAGGTTTGTTTTACCTAAATAAGTACTACATTGACGCACTATGCCACTGTAATGTGCAAGAGTTTGGGCATGCAAGAGAGAGCATACGTCACCTTGATTTCCCCTCCTGGTTTATATTCAATCTTAAAATCGTATCCTAATAACTTAGTTAACCAACGTTGCTACTCCTTAATGACGATTCTTTGCTCAAGTAGGTGTTTCAAGCCGCGTTAGTCAGTTTTGACCAAAAAAAACTTTGCACAAGACAACGTCACCACTTTTGGATTGCGAATCCTATAGCCATGAGTTCCCTTTCATAAATGAACTTCAGGCGGGCACACCCTTTCAAAGTTTGGCTGAAGAAAGCTAGGGGTCGAAACAGCTACATCAGTAGTGAATTTAATCTCGAACCTGAGGCATCTGTTTCGGTAACAAATTATTCATCGAAATTAGGAAGTGCTAGTGTCGGTAGCTACACCATGGCCGTATTAAGATGTATTGTTATGGTCGCTTCTTCGCTCCATTTGAATGCATCCTTCTTTAACAGGTATGTTAACGAAGGTAGCTCCCCCAACTGATGAAAAACTTCTTGGAATTAGTCTATCATCCCTTGCACCTTCTTCGAAAGTCGGTCCCTTTAATCAGCCTCTTAAATGGTTAGCCTACACATCATAATCATCATTCCTTAGCCTTGTTGGATAGTAGTCTTGGCCATACTTTTTTGGGATATCGTTGCTTTGCTTAGGCTAGGGCCCCACACAACACTACCATCTTTCCTTCAATGGGTACCGTCATTGTTAGAGAGTATCAATCGAAGTTGGTGTCTCATTGTAAACAACCACTTAAGCCCTGATATCACATCATACTAACCAAGATTGAAAGGCAAGAAATCCTCTACTACTGTGACTTGTTGTAATTGAAGTACAACCTCCTTGCAGATTTATGTACCTAGTCCAGGTGTGCAAGTTCCCATTGGCAACCTATAGTTTGTCGTCTCCAGTTTTGCCATTATCTTGTCACTAATGAAGTTATTGGTTGCCCCACAATCGACGAGGACCGTCACCTCCTGGCTCCCTATCGTTCTTCACTGTTTGATCGAGTGAGGAGAGTTTAATCCAATGATGAATTTAGTGCCAACTAGATTTCTCCCACCGGCAGCAATATGCCTTAGCATCTGATTGCTCTTTGGCTACCCCCATCTCGCTTTTTGCTTTGTCATCAAACACAAATAAAATTTTCAATTCTTGATTTTTACACCTATGTCCCACACGATATTTTTCATCACACTTGAAGCATAACCCCTTCTCCCTCTTAGCTTGAATTTCAACTGCAGACATTTATTCGAAAGGTGAATCAAGGTTGCCAAGTGTACTAGTCGCGAATATTTTAGGTGGATTTACTATATGTTGATAGTAGATTGGGTGGTTGGGTTCGTGTAAGTTGGGTCTTGGATGTGTATCAGTTTAGGTTATAGATAACAATGGAGCTCCAATTAGCTAGGGTCTTCTTTAAATTTTTGGCCACTTCATTGTCCTAGACTGGGTTCAAAACCATGTTGCCCTCTTCTATCCTCTCAGTTGACTCCATTAACTCCAGTAACCCCGAGCAATTCATCTTCATTAATTCTCCTTTGATACCTTCATCAAGCCCATTAAGAAATACTGCGTCTAATGTGTCATCATCTAGGTGTTTTAGTGGAGTGGTTAATGCCTCAAACTCCTTCCAGTATTGCATCGTAAAAGATGTTTGTCACAATGGCAGGAGACGATGTTGATGAGTCCTTTTGTGTTTTGGCAAGTACCTTGTCAAAAGCTATGTCTTTAACTCATCCTATATTAGTACAGGTCGTCAAAAGCTATGCCCTTCGGCTACTTCCCACTTTTTTGTTTCACCCAGTTTGTTGATGACGAAGTATCTTTCCACTTGAAAAGCCCACAAGGTTGGGTCATCCTCGTCCTAATAAGTGGGCATCTCTAGTTTACGATCATACCTGTTATGGCAAATTGGAACATGACCCTTCTACTCCACGAGTCGCCTCTGTTGCTGGGCTTGTTGTTGGGTTGGTGGTCATGTCTCCACTTGATTATGCTATACTTCTTTTGGCAAAAATGACGCTCTTGTGAAGAGAATTTAGCACCTCATCCAACATTTGGTTTAAAGAAGAAACCGAGGAGTCAAGATGAGCCAGATGACTCTCGATCACTGACAATTATGAACGTTCCAATTATATATATTGAAACATTGCTAGATTGTTAGTTGTTGATATGCTCAAAAGTCGAAATTACAAAATGCATCGAAGTGAGTTGTAAGATCATTGCATTTACCTATTGAGAGAAATTCTGTAGACAGTAGTTTTATGCACTCTATACAACTTTACAGCCAGTTAGCCAGAACCTGCCTAAGCATTTACTAAATCGGCTATTGCAAAACATTATTAGCATTAAAGCATGAACCCAAGGCAATGCTAAAGTCTTATCTCACCATCTACCTGCAGGATTTCTAATCAGTGTTTACTGAATTCAAACCAAGAACTCTTCCAAATAGGGAAAAAGAAATAGCTTTACTTCCCAAAAAACAGTTGCCATCTTGAAGATTCAGTAGAAGAATATACAACTAAAATGACACTTTGTCCTGACAATATAATCTGAAGTCAAGAGAATAAACCTTTTAAAGGACCACAATGACTAGCAAGATGCACATTTTTTCCTTCAAATATCCACCGTCCAAAGTCTTAAATTTGTGTCCAATATTAAGTTTGAAAATTTTTGGGACTTAATCAGAAACGCAACAGACACTTAGTAAACTTCAGCAGCCAAATTACTGGAGGATATCCTCTGGCGTTTCTCGACATAAGCCGATGGGAACCACCCTGCTTTACCCTTACATTCTCCTTCTGACCATCCAGTTGGACTCACCTGCAAAAGAGATGAAGGATTAGTGGTGAGCGAATCTTATTCCAGGTGATCAAATCAATAAGGCCTAAATTCGTAACAAGAGATTTATTTTTTGACTATGGTATGAACGAGCAAAGTATTTAATAATATAATGCACAGCTTGGTGGTAGGAAAATCTGGACCTGAATGAAACCCCACCAGGAGGACCCAATGTATTTCGTTTCAGAAAGCAGAAAAGAAAATCTGGAAAACTTTTGCTATCCAGCCACACCCTCCCAGCCCAAAATATTCACCCACCAACCCGCACAAACGCACAGAGAGCATATTTCAGGAGTTTCATGCATAAATTTCTACATGTCAAATTCGTAATTGTCTCAATGAAACAATTGAATTAATGAAGCAGTTTTCAAGGATTCTAGCTATGCAATGTCTCTCAGATTATCAAACAAATGAGAGCATTATAGATTTTCTTTTTCAAAAGTAAGATGCAAGTGAAGGAATAACTGCAAAGCTCAGGCTTCTTCACACACAACTCTGGATAGATACTCAACTCTGCTTTTATGGTGATGCAAGCAAATCAGCAGTCAGAGAATTTGAGCATCAAAAATGAATCTATCAATTATAAGGATGCTATCATTATGCCACATCATAAATATCAAGAAAAAGCTAAACACCTTTCGTACAACAACATAGTCGCCCACTGCCAAGCTTAGTTCTTTCTCTGTTTCAGCAATGAAAGAGTGTTTTGCCTGAAAAGGTTGAAGCAAACATAAAGTATTAAAATATTTAGACAAACTGGAAAATTTTATCTCCAAGTTTCCATGCCTATTAGATCAAAACTTACTTCGACCAAAAAGTATGTTGTTTTCCCCAAATCATTCTCTGATGGGATCACTTGAGAATGAATCACTGGTGGAGCAGCCTCTTTTTGCTGTTTCTCCAAGACCATCTAACACAAGCAGCAACCCTCAGATGGATAAAATGTTTTTTATTAAAAAAAGAGTTGTAGTATCACTATTCTTGAGCTAACCTCTGCTTCAACCTCACTAAGGATAGCAGCAATTCTCAAATGATAATTCTTTTCACCCTCAACCTGCAGAGCACAAGTGAATCATGCATATCAAATTTAAATCTAACTCTGAACTTTAAAATGCAATATTTATCCTAGAATTATGTGCACACACCATGGAAACAAGTCTCTGGAAAGTCAGTCTTTGCTGCTGTGCTTCAACAGCTGCCAATGCAGCTGCAGCTTCCTTACCGAGGACAGCCATGTTTGATTTTAGTTCTTGCATTTTCGCCTCAGCTGCATGAAGCTTTGCAACATTTTCAGGAATTGGGGCTTCCCTTACCCGTGCTTGTCTTCTCGAAACCTCTATTGCCTGTTTGCTTTAAATAGTGAAATATAAGTGATAAGTTTTCAAGGAACAGCTGTGAGTAAAGAATACAACTGTGGTCAAACCTTGGCAAATATTTGGCATAGATAACTTTGTGAAATAAGATACCACCTATGATTACCTGGGCCTCAGCTTCCTGTCTCATTCGACTATACCGCTGAGCTAGGTGCCGGGCATCCTCCAGAGGAGCACCAGAACTCATTGCTCTCAGGGGATCCAATATCTGGAATAAAGTACAAATATAAGGAGTCAATCTACAAAGCACCATCAGATCCAATATTTAAAATGTGAATCATTCATGGCCTGCCATAAAATCATATTTAACCAGATAAAAATGATTCAAGATAAGTTGAATTTGAAAGACTAAAGGAGTTTTGAATTGTTGTATAGGTTTAAGATATCTTTTAGTTACAATCCAACTTTATTTTGAAAAGGTTGTGATAGTTAGCTTCAATGAATTTCCCATAGCAAACAACATAGTAAATATTAGCAGTAAAATTTCAACGAAATTTAATACACTTTCTTGTGCCATGTAAACCTTATGCACTCAACTTTTGTGTAGTTTATATGATAGAATTACCTTCTATCTATAGTACTTGGATGCAGACAGGTTACAGACCATTAAAGAAAATACTGGAATATATTTCAGAAAGGTACATAAAACTAGGAACTATGCCATGCACTTTCATTTCATTTTTGACACTTTAAAAACATGTACTTATACTGTTCCAATAATCAATTGAAACTCCCAAAACATTTATTTGCAAGCCAATGCAGGCATAGGAGAATGCTATGTATAAAAACATGAGTTAAAATAAAATTTTGTCAGCCCTAAGTATGAACAAACAGCTTGACTCCTCAAGCAGCAGTTATGCATGACTAAAAATATAGCATAATAAAGATATGGGATTAGCTCTTTTCTGTGTATTGGTCAACCTGGGAAGAATACAGTCGATTCAATTCGTCCTGCTCCCTCTCCACATGTTTCCGAGCATCACCATAGATACCAGCAGTCTTAGCTAATATGTTGTCATTTACATTCTCAGTTCCATATCTGCAGCAGTCCTCAGACAGCTTGGTTCCTAACATCCAACTAGTTTTGATAAGAAAAATGTATGAATGAAGCACTTCATGACCATACAATATGCTAACAACTTGAAAGGGAAAAGTCATAGTGACCACTTGACACCCTTAGCAAACACACTCCCTACACCTATATCAGGAGAAAATGTAGTTGCACAAAATGTAAACACAATTTTCACCTGCTTCGATGTGCTTATAGCCTATAGCAGTAAAGGTTTCTGCTGCTCTAATAATATCTTTCTGAAAATCCTGAAATATGGAGAACGGGATACATTAAATGATAGCTATTCTAAGTATAGGAAATCAGCAGAAAAAAGAATAGCCATAACATGAAATTAACCTACCCTCCCAGCACGAGTTGATCTGTACAGTTTCTCCAGCTGATGATGTCTCTCCATCTCAACCTCATCAATAACCATAACATCTGAGCTATCGTAACCACTGCCACTGAACTGTTTGATGACAGCCTGAAATCCAAACAAACATCATGTAGAACCAAAATTTTCAATTGTCTTAACTGAATAGTAATGGGTACAACTAACACCAATGAATATGAATTAAGCGAATCCAAATTTCCTACAAAATGCTCTCTTTCTCTCTCCTTATTCCTACACTTCCCAGCAACCCCGCAAACATGATAAAACTAAAACGTTTAAGAAGAAAATAAATCAAATCAGTGAAATTTAAGGAAAAAGAAAGTCACTGACTTGTTGCTGCTTGGCAACTTGTTCTCTGAGCTTGCTGGCTTGTTTCCTTAAAGCATCCATTTTTAGGTTTCTCGATAACACAACAATAATCTTTTCCAGCTGCAAGAAGAACAAGCTTTCGTTTGGAATTGGATTAGATCTGTCAAATGCTGTTTCTCTCCTTTCTTTCCTCTTGTTTATGATTTCATATCATCACATCATCGCTGGAATTTTGGCACACAAATTAAAATTACATGAATAGTAGGGCTAGCTATTGAAATTAAAGGTCCATCTTAAATGAAAGTGGGCTTTTGTTCTGAAGCTGGAATAGTACATGTTTTATTTAATTGAAATTTCATTAACAACATATAATAAAAGAGTACTTGGCAAAATTAAAATTAAAACAACATTTCCAATTATTTAAAATTAGAAGGATGACAATGTATTTTTTTTGCAAAATTCATTTCTTTCATTACTTTAAAATTAAGTTTTCTTCTCTTCCTTTCATTTTTTATAAAACTAGATGTATGCTCTTGTAAAATCTCGTTTATAAAACATAATTAATTTAAATTATTTATTTCAAAATTTTATTTTATTGTGTTAATCAAATGTAGAGTTGATAAATAAAAAGTCAACGTACCTACTGCACAAGACTTCTCGTTTTGTGGGAATCTAAGGAGAGTCATTGATGTACGCAACTTTATTCTTGTATTTTACAAAGAGATTGTTTCTATAATTCGAACTTGTAAACTTAACTAACGCAACAAGATTTACCAAAAGTTTTAGTGAGTATCTTTTTATTACTATGTTCCTTTTGATTTTAAGATGTCCTTCACAACTCTTTTGGTTTGTTTCTTCCATCTAATAACAATCTTTTTCTAATGTTTATTGTTTGCTTCTCTTTTCTAACTGTCTTTTGAGTTTTCTCCTTTGGTTCTCTCCTCCTTATTTAAGTTTTTGTCTTCTTCTTCATGTTTCCTCTATCTTTCCTTGTAAACTTTTTCCTTTAATATTTTTTACTTCTTACTCTTTCCACTAGTTCCTCTTTGGTGAGTCTCTCGCTTAACTCTCCTTTTCGTTTTAGTAATAACTTTTTAAAATTTAATGTTTCTCCCTTTCTTTCTTTTTTTTTTTCCTTTTGTGGTAATATTTTTTTTTAGTATACAAGAGGAAAAAACAAACTACATGAGGGCTCGGGAGTACACTGCGCCTAGCGCATCTCGATGAAGAAGTTCCTGGACGCCAAAAGGGGGCTCCTGAAGAATATGTAAGCCCGAATTTAACCCGCTAGCGAGGCAAGCGAGATAGTCAGCACACTGGTTTCCTTCCCGGAAGACATGCTGAATGCGAACCGCCAACTCCCATTGGAGCATCTGCTGGATTCCTGTTACCAAAAAAGAAAACTCAGTCAGTCCAAAAGGGGGATTAGAAAGCAGATTAATAACCTCGAGGGAATCCGTTTCGACCACCACCCGGCGATAACCTCTATCCTACGCCAGGGTGAGGCCGGAGTGCACTCTCCAAAGCTCGGCCACTAGTGGGGATTCCTTGCGTAGGTGGTGTTGGAACCCCCCGCACCACACCCCCTTCCAGTTCCGAATTAGCCCCCCAGCGGTAGACGATGTGGAGCCCGGGTGGACTGCGTCATCTGAATTGACCTTTACCCAACCTGGTTGCGGTTTAATCTAGCCCACAAAAGATCCCACTGGCACTCCTTGCGTGAGAAACACACAATTAGCCAGTACCCTACTTATAATAAACTTGAAAAGTCAATTTTTTAAAAAAATGCATTTTTCATGACAAATAAATTAACAATATCTACTGATATTCATCATATATTTTTTAACATATTTAAAACTTTAAAGCCTAATATTTTATATTATAAACTAATTG
>JANITW010000002.1:66754836-66771374 GCA_027564335.1 Erythroxylum williamsii
GAAAATTTAAAGTGCTTTAAAGAAAAGTAATCCAAGCATCACAAACACGTATTTTTTAAAAAAACTTACCTAGACATGATGAAAAACATTTTTTTTAAAACTTTGTTTAATTTTCTCCACTCTTATCCAAAGGGTACGTCTCTAGAAATGATGAAAAACATTTTTTCAAAACTTTCTTAAATTTTCTTACATCTTATTCCCAGAGTACGCCCTCCATCTCTTTCAAGAGAATAAAATTTCCAACTTCAAGTCTTTAAATCAAATGAGTCGACTACTCAGAGAAAAGATCTTCTATCCAATATTACTTTGCCTTATTCTATCTCATAGAATCTCAACCATTTATTTTGTGGGACCTACGCGGGATCTATACAGGGTCCACATAAATGAATGACTGAGATTCATTGGACACAATAAGGCAACATAATATTAAACAGATCTGGACTCAACTACACAATAGAAACTGCCCTGAGCCATCTCACTTTGCTTCCTCTCATTGCCTACTTTCTCCTGGTGTTCCCATATGTGCCACTTTGTTTTCTCTCACTACTTGCTTTCTTCTGAAACATGTGTGTTCCAATATGTGGAGATGTGTGTTGCGACGGCTGGTGGTAGCTGACGGGGATAGTCATCGAAAAATGAGAAGAGTGTAGTCATTGGAGAGAAAAACCAAGAGAGAGAAGGTGGCAAAAGTAGATAGTCTCAGGGGGTTGTGGAGTTTTTTTTATGCAAAATAGTCCCCCAATTTTTAAAAATTTATAGCACCAGTTGATGCCGGTACCATGTTAAATCGCCAATATCGATTGGTACCCTTTAACCAAGTTTTGTGCTGTATTTCGGTTGGTACAGTATGAAATCTATAACTCTGCTAGAAGCTAATAATTGAACCACTCTTTAATAAACATAATGGTCTTTTCTTTTTTTACATTTCTTACCAACCTTAAAATAAAGTATTATGTTGTCCTTATAAATTCCAATTTCAAATAACTTATTTATACTTGGATAATTTGAACTATAATTGGTTATTTTAATAGAGTTTGCATTGGCTAAACAACTTATAAAAGAGCAAACAAATTTGACCACTTAGTCAGCCCCTAGCTCCTAAAAAGTTATCATCAATGAGCTAAAAAGATGTTAATTTACTTGGTTATGACATTTTATGTTGAAATAAGATAATTTGAAAAAATTAAAAAAAGATCTTAGTTTATGGCCTACTTTTCTTTAATTTTTATTAGAAGGGGAAATAAAAGATTACAAAGAACTACCAATATGGTCAGTCAGGCTCGAGTCCAACTCAGCTAGTCTGACCTAATTTTTTAAAATTAAAAGTATAAGATAACGCCGTTTTTCTTATAGTTGTCAAGCTTCAGTTTGGATTGACCCTGGGCAGTCAAAGCTAGAGCCCAAATTGAAACTTAATCCAAGGCTTAGTTAACCTGAACCTGATTCATTGACCTCAGTCTTAGATAAAGCCTAGGCCCAATTGCTATTCCTATTTACCAATAGGGATGACAATTGGGTCCAGCCCAGCCCAGCCTCAACCCAAATGATATCCCTATTTACCAATAGAGATAGCAACTGGACTCGACCTCAAACCGGCCCAGCCTGCCCTAGTCCAGGCCGAAGTCAACGGACTAGATTCAAGTTGATCGAGTCTTCGGTTAGGCTTGGACTGCTTAGACTCGGCCCTATTCAAGGCTCGACCCTCATAAATAAAGCGACATTGTTTTATTAAAAAAGACGTTGATTTGTATTTTGAATTTATAAAGAAAATTTAGGATGAGCTGAATCGGGCTCAAGATTCGAGTGAGTCACCTCAAATATGATCAAGCTTGGACTTAGCCCCACTACCTCAAGCCCGATCGGGCCTCACCTAATGGGTTAACCCTCGACCTCAGCTTATTAGCATCCCTCTGTACCAATAGCTTATTCTCCTGCGAAAGGAAAGGGGCAGGTGAAAAAGAAATATAAATAAAGGGAGAGAGATAAGTTGGCAATAGTTAGTTGTTGACAATTCTTATGATGTTACTTCTCTTGCCCATTCACATGGTGAAAATGAAGTCAAATTTCTTGTTTTCTTCATCGAAATTATAGCCTCCAATCTGCACCTAAAGTTATTTAGAGCTTAATATGCATTTAAGCATTGAGATTTTAACTGCAAGAGGACACCAAAGTTAGGACCTTTTGTGCTGAATCACAAAAGGTCCTAACTTGGTATCCTAGGTTTTGGTTCTTTTTGACATATTCAATATGAAAATAGTAACATGTAACATCCTGCCATGCCCATGACTCATTTGATAAGATCAATATCCCCTTGAGAAAAAGATTAAATCCCAAATCACCATCTGTAACAATCTAGAAGATTCATGAGTTCACCTTCTTAAGTTTGTACCATCCTTCATTACCTTCCATGTCTCCTTCCTCCTCACCTTCCATGGTGCAAAGAACCAAAACAAAACAAGCCGTGTAATTAACAGTTCAAATAATGATAAATGTGACACACACATTTAAGCAATTGGGATGGCTACAAACACTGAATAATGCAAAAGAGAAATATAATATCATCCACACATACACGCATTAAACACTGATAATACCTGCAAACGTTGAACTGCACCCACCCGTTTGTTCTATATTTAGAAGAACAACCGACAAATAACCCATTTGAGAGAGCATCTAATCAGTTAAATGGTGTCTTTTGCACTCATATCAACAGATTTGTGCCATTGAACTGTGTGCTTCTATGTATCTGTAGAAGACCATTGGTGCTTCAGTCTCCAATTGAGTGGAGTCTTAACTTCGTTTAACTAAAGTGCCTTGCTGAGACAACCTCAAGGATTTTCGCTTTTTTCAAATTATATATAGTTGTTTTCTAGGTAGTTGTTGTGTACAGGGAGACGATCAATCATGCCATCGGGTCCAAAGAAGAGAAAAGCTGCCAAGAAAAAGAGGGAACAGGACGGCAACAATAAGGGCAACCACCAGGACAGCAACTCTTCTTCAATCCACAACTCAAAAGGTAATAGCTTTGTAGCCATCTTTTCTCTTTTTGGGTACAATAACCCATCACTTCCATTCCCCACTTGCCAATCTGTCAATAATCATAGGGTAACAAAATCACTTTTTTGTGTGTGGGTACCTTTTTCTTTCTTTGTTTGGGAATCTGACTTGACGGCTATATAGTTGAGTCCTATTTCTTTGTTTTTGCGTTGAAGACTGCCGCTTTTGTGAATCTGTAGTAATGGGTATTGGCTAGTTTCTTTCGTTGCTTTGTTTTGATTGGGTTCCGTAGTGGTTTTCGTGTTTTGTCACTGATTTGTGCCTTTCATTCATTTGATGCTTCAATTGCCACTGTGATTAATCTGGTGATTTTACCGGGCATAGGAACGCTTTTTTCGGTGTGCTTATCGGTAGTTTGTTGGTATGAAATCCTTGCCTGTATCGGGCTATCAACTGTTATTCGTCCTGTGCCTTTGATTAGTGGTTAATTTATTGTGCTTCCTTGGCTGGCATAGAAATTCTTCTAGTTGTAAGTCAGTTGAGGAGCTCTCTTTCCTCCATCGCTTTATATATTGCCTGAACTTATTTGGTAATGTTCAATTTCATAGTTGACTGATCATCAGTTCAATATTTCATCATTGTTCTTGAATTTGATTATGCACAGCTTTCGTAACTCAATCTATGTTTTCTTTCTCCTCTGTACTCTTATGTTTTTCATTACAAGTTTTGAAGACAATTTCTTTGATGTGATTTCTTGTTTCCTTTTATCTTCTTTGTAAGTGGTTGGAAATTTATGGTTTTTATTGAGCTTCTATACTTCAACTAAATTTTTCCAGGACAAGAGGATCCAAGGTATGAGGAAGGGAGAGGGAGTGATTGTGGTGATGTTGATTCCCCCGTATCCATAGACCGGGAAGTGCATAGTGATGAAAGACACCCTTTCAGTGAAGAATCTGACGAGAAAGTCCCACTGGCCCCTCAATCAGTTGGGCATGTAGAAGTAACAAGGGAGAGGATTGCCGAGGATATAGAAGGTAGCAAGAGAGTTGGACAGAAGGATGGCTGCTTTGACAAATCGGATGGAGAACTTGATGCTTATGCTGTTCAAATTGAACAGAAAATTGGAGAAAATGTTGATCATTTTGAGTCTGTGGATAAATCATATGGTGGTGATGAAAGGAACTCTGGCGTTGTTAGTTCTGATGGACAATCTCAGGAATTTCAGCAAAAACCAAAGGGGGAAGGCTACCATTCAATTTCAAACGAAATCTCTTACCATAGTGACAAAAAGGCAGCTTATGCATCGTCTGCTGGAGTTACAGGGTTTTCTGGAAATGGGGACTCTTTGCATGATGAGGAGAAAACAGTAATGCCTTTTCTTAGCACAACCCAGGTTTCTGAAAATGGAAAACCAGTCAAGGCTGCTAACAACAATTCAGATGTTGAAACTGTCACTAATACTGATATGGCCCCACCTGTGGTACCCATGTCTGAGGTGGTCAAACCCAGCTTAGAAGGTGTTAAAGTTGAAGATTCAGAGTTTCTGGAAGTTGTTGAACTCCCAACGCAGGAAAATGTGGAAAATTTGTTGCCAACATCCAATGAGCCTGCAGAGGTTTTACTTGGCTCTGCATTGCAGGAAGATGAAGTTGTACTGGGTGAGACTGATGGGCAATTATCAACTCTGTCTGGTACATTGGAAAGTGGAAACAATGTCAAAACTTCAGAAATACCAGATAAATGTACCACTACCAAGGATGCCGAATACATCAAAGGTTCTCAGCCTTCTGATGGTATTCTTTATGGAAATGAGGGTAAATCGGTGCCTATAGCTCATGAATTTACGTCTGAGACTAATATTGATGCTCAAAAAGCCAAAGAGTCTGGAATTTCTGATGTTACTGAAACTCAGGTACTATCCTAAGCAAGCCTTTTCCTAATTATTAGCTTCATTGATCATTCCTTCACATTACTTCATTTCCTGAAGAGATTATTCTGCTTCACTTACAAATCTCCTGTACAGCCTCTTGTTAGTTCAGCTTCGCGAGTGACAGAAAGATCATCCTGGATGAGTTGTTGTGGCTTGTTTGATGCTTTTACGGACTCTAGCAGATAATTCCAGGTTTCTCATTTAGCTAAAAACAAATTTTAGTTTCATTTTGTGTTGTAAACTATCTGATTTTAGGTACAAATCTTCTACATTAGACATGCATAATAATAAATGCTATTTTCATTCATGCAGTTAGACTTTAGATGTTAGTTTTGCTTTTACATATTTACATTAACATCTCCTAGTTTTAGTACGAAGTTGCAATAATCCACGAGAATGAAGTTGCAGGCTCATCTGTTTTCTACATTAATTATCATGCTTTGTTTGACCTATGACGTGGTTTCTCTTTCATAAATAATGACAGGCTGCAAGTGCAACATTTAGCATTAGCCTGCAAGTTTCACTAGGACCCTCTGTATGTGGTTGAATTTTTCTCTAGTGTCCATGTTTAGCACAATACTTTCTTCCACAATACTTAGTTTTGAGATATTTCCTCGCCATAGTTTGACAGATATGTTTTGTATTAGTATTTCATTATTTGTTTTACTCATTTTATCCAACTAATCCATGTCATACTAACTTCAACTTAGGTTTGTGCAGCTAAAATAAGTCTTTCTATTGAATGATGTGGATGTCCTCATTCATGTGATGCAGAACTTTACTATGGCGGCAAGTGAAATATGGTGAAGCTGAGAGAAAGGTGCTTTCGTTTGAGTTAATAGCTTTTGGACTAGTCTCTTCATACAGATTACCAGACATTTATGAGCAAGAAACTTAGATGAACAGTTATATAGTCTTTGCAAATAGTTTTGTTGTCAAAATTGGCAGTCAACTTGTGTTGTTTCATGTTTTTTGGAGCTTGGTTTGATTTTCTCGGAATGTCAATAGACGTGAAATATATTTACGTGTTAGTTGAGGACAACCGTGATCTGCGGAACTTGCTAGTTTTGTTCTACAATAGAATATTAGCTGTGGATACATGGAATACGAGGTTTTTTGCATTGAAAAGAATGTTGCATGATTATGTCTATCTTGACAGAATGTAATGGATGCAGTGTTCTGCTTTGTGGCTGTGTCAAAGTAGACCGGTTGGTCTAATTGCTTATGGATTATTTTTTGAATCAAAACATGATGTAGGTAGCACAAACACTCTTTTATTACTTCATACAAGTTCAGTCATATCAAGTAAGTCACACCATAGTGTACTAAACTCCTGGACAATCTCCATGGAGAAAGTATTGAAAGAAGAAATTAGGTTGCACCAAATATAGATGTATGTTACAACTTTCAGGGAAGTCTTCACTCTGGTTACATACCAAATGATGGTGAGGATTGCTTCCATAGTTATCTGCAACACATGGAATCATTGTAAAACCAAGAAATCCGTGAGGCAGTTTGTTTTAAAAAGGGAAGTTTTGGTTCTTACCCAACAAGCATTTTTGATGTGATGCTCTATTTCTTTGCAGCCATAGCTGTACACAAGAAGTTGTAACTTAGTATGTAAACGGACATAGAAGAAATGTTACTTGCCAGAAAAAAGAAACATAGAAAGACATGTTTCATAGTTCTTTTCACTCCTATTCCAACTTAAAGTAAGCATCGAAGTTTTGATCTTGCGTCACTTGAATAAAAAAAGTTGAAGTTGCGGGATTTGTTTGAATGAATGAGGGTTTAACTAGTACTGATTGCTTACCAAGTTGCAAGAAGAGTAAGACTCCAAGCAATGGCAGCAACTGAGGCTGCAGAGGGCAAACTTTCAATTGTCCGAGATCGGACGTGGTTCATTTATATGTATGGTATTGGAAGAAAAAGGCTGGTTCTTTCCTTACTAAGGCTGATCGTTTTCAAAGAACTTCTTTGTGGGTTGTAAAGGGCATGTTGCATTTACAAGGCAAGCCTCCAAAACCAAGAAGTAAAGGGCATGTTGCATTTACAAGCAAGCCTCCAAAACCAAGAATCTATCTCTAATCACATAACTGCTGTCTAAAGTTCAACTATAATGAGGAACCATATGGCCATGTCTTAAGGGAAGATACACAATTGTGTAAATTGTTATACGTCTATGTCTTGACTTACATGACTGTATACATCAATCGTGTAAGTATTTGTAAACGCGGGCCTGTTTATAATATTTTATAAATCCTGGATAAAATAAAAATGAATTCATATTTTACTTCATTTTGTTCTTTACGAGAGTCAAGAGTGGGCTTTTGTAAAGAACAAAATGAAGTAAAATAAAGAGTGGGTTCTAAGTAGGTGTCCAGCTTGTCCTTGCCTAGAGTTGGCCCTATGTGAACGTTTGAAGAAAATATGAAAAGATAAGGACATACACGGTCTTGTACACAGTCGTGTACACGCTTATGTGAAATTATAGGATTAAGTGTGGAGGAAAAGACAGTTTTTGTAGAAACTACTGCCACAACGTCAAAAAGTGATGAAAACATAGAGAGGGCAAAGAGTATCATATTCCTATTCTTGTTTGATCGTTTTTGGGAATGGTTTGATTGATTGTTGACAGTAATATTAATTTTGATTTCAGTTCTGAAACTTTGTGAGATAATTTGTTGTTAAGAAGTGAGAGATCAACTTTTTATGTAAATCCTTATTAAGTTTAGTAGATTTATTTGTCGGTTTACCCTATAATTTTTTCCTCTGCACTGGAAGGTATTCTCCGTTAAATTTTGATGTTTCTTATTCTCGAATTGTTCTGTTGCTACAATTTAAAGAATTTTTTCTTATCGTTCATATTTAGTTGATCTTTTAGAGAGTTATGAATTTGTCTCCCTACTAAATTCAATTACATGGTCTGTTTAATTGACGAAACAAAGGATCTTTACCTTCCTTCAATTGATGAACTATTCGTGGTTCAGAAATGTATCTCAATCATCATTTGTCAGGATTATTCGGAGTAAGCTCCCTGGCTTGGACAAGACATTTAGTTCTCTGCTAGTTCATAAGTAAAAAATAAACTAATCATAACAATTTAAAGACTTCTTTCTTGTTGTAGATAACACAAACAATCCTTTATTACTTCATACAAATTCAATCATATCAACCAAATCACACCACAACGTACTAACTCCTGGACAATCTCCATGGAGAAAGTATTGAAAATAAACAGCAAAAGAAAATTTTAAGTCGCACCATATATACGTGTCTGTTACAACTTTCAGGTAATTCTTCTCGTTGGTGAGGTACCATGAATGGCTGCTATGTATAGAAGTTGTGTGGCAGAAAGGATGATGAGGAAAGCTTCCATAGTTCTCTGCAACACATGGAATCATTGTAAAATTGATGTTGACAGTGCAAAGTTATATGTTGTTAATATATCCATGAGGCAGTAAAACAAGGAAAGTCTTTGGTTCTTACCAAACGGGCATTTCTGTAGTGAAGCTCTATTTCTTTGCAGCCAAAGCTATGCACAAGAAGTTAAACGGACATAGAAGACATGTTACTTGACAGAAAAAAACCACAGAAAGACATGTTTCGTGATGAGGGTTTAATTAGTACTGATTGCTTACCCCATTGCAAGAACAGTAAGACTCCAAGCAATGGCAGCAACTGAGGCTGCAGATGGCAAACTGTCAACTGTCCAAAATCGGACGTGGTTCAGACCAGATATTACGGAGGCGACACCAACAACACCGGCGATCAAAGAAAATGTCACAAAGAATCCGGTGGCAGCATTTCCCATTGGGAAATATATTGGGGAGAAATGGGCTGGAAGTTCTAAGCCAGGCCCTGCAAGTTGTACATGTGCAAGTTCAACACTACTCAAAAACTGTGTTCAATGATTGTAGTCGTCAACTATAAAGATTATAGAGCAAAATATATGTGTAATGCGTGATTGGAGATGCGTTTTGAAGGGGGTAACATACCAATTATGAAACCGTGATCAATGGCTCTATTCATAGCCCATCCTCCAATGCCTAAAACAATCACGTACATGCAGAAATTGAGGACCAAAAGCAGTGAGGCGACAGGTTTCATTTGATCAACAGCCATTTTTGATCAATAAGAGAATATTTATGACTAAAGACTGAATTGAAAAGGGAAAAAAACAAAAGATGTGAGGAGTTTTTCTGGACACGTTCAGGTACATGTGAATTTTGCAGGATATGCCGCTTTTATATGTATGGTATTGCAGGAAAGGGGTTGGTTCTTTGCTTGCTAAGGCTGATCGTTTCAAAGAGTTCTTTGTGGGTTGTAAAAGGGCATGCTTCATTTACAAGGCAAGCCTCCAAAACCCAGAATCTATCTCGATTCACACGACTGCTTTCTAAAGTTCAGCCATAACGGGTGCTTTCCTTCTCACTCAGGCTTCCTTTCATTTTTGGTTGTTCATGGTAGGGAAAAGTGATATTCTTTGCTGATGATAAGCCGTTCATGGAGGTAATAAATAATGTATTGTATCTGAAATTGTTGTTCAAGTGATACAAAGAGTTTACTCTTAGTTTAGGCATCTAATTATCTCGAACGTGGAAAGTTTGGTGTTCAAGATATGAAACCAATATATTTAAACAAAAGCAGAAGTATTGGAGAGGGAGAAGCCTCGTAGAAATGTGATTTGGTGGGCTTGAACTGAAAGGAGTGAAGAAGGTGAGGAAGATGATGGATTCATTATATAAATTAACCTATATAAAGGTGTAAATTATATAAAAATGCACTTTTCATCGTCTATTGTTAATCTAGTTAACAATGGTAGCACAAATAGGGTGATTATAGGAATGGAATGAAGAGGGTATTTAGCAAATATACATCATCATCATCATACTCAGTCCAAAGTCCTGTAATAAAGTGGAGTATAAGGAGATCTGATAGTACGCAACGTTACATAATAGAGAAGTTGTTTTCGATAGACCCATATACAGATGTGACAATAAAAAAATGATGCAAAAGATTATCTATATTGGCCTTAAAGATATATAGTAAGCAACTACATTAGCAACTTGAAGAATAAGCAGTGACGAAGTCATCTACACTTATATATAATTGAACAACGTTCATATGGATGGCTAATTAATAGGTAACATAACCTAAGCAAAATGAAGATTTACTCACAAACTTTATTTTGCTTTCATATTGTGATCCTTTAGCATTTGTTGAAGTTGTTCGACATCCATAATGGAGGAAAGAAATGGATGATAAAATTGCATCCATAAGAAATATAATACTTGAGAGTTAAGAGAATATCATTGAAGTGACATGAGTTTACGAGACAAAACAAAAGCAAAATGATGAAGTTGACAAGCTCAAGGCATGCTTAGTAGAAAAAAGATTATAAGAATTTGACAGTAGGAAGTCTTTGCTCCATTTACACAACTTGGCACAAGTACGTTAGTAATTGTGTTGACAACACAAAGTTCCTAATCTATCATCTGTGCTCCATTTACACAACTTGACACAAGTAGGTCAGTAATTGTGTTGGCAACACAAAGTTCCTAATCTATCTTCCAATGAGACTAAAACAAACCCCAAAGGTTTGGTGTAGTCATATTAAATCATATTCATTGAAGGAAGGATTTCTAAAGTGTCCTTGTGAAGATAAAAACTTTTTAATGTAATTTTAAAGTAATATAAAAATTCTCATAGTTTGTGTATAAATACGGATAATTTGGTTTAAATTAGAAATTATAAGGTGATGATTGGGCAACCTAAAAATTGTATGATGTCTGAGTTTAATGTCTGTTCTTGCTCCAATGCATTTTCCTTGGCATAAAATTTGTTCTCCAAATGGTATATTTATCTCATAAAGAAGGTGTCTACAAGTAATATTACAAAGATTTCAAATGAAGAAATGAAATAGGAACTAAGCTTAATAAAGACCTCAAAAGTAAAAGAGTTGATAATACTCTTTATAAGCAGATTATGGAAAGTTTGATGTATAAATTTATAGAAATTTCTGAAAGAGATGCATCTCATGCCTGTAAAATGAATTTTACGATACTTACAAGTAACAACAGGCTATAGAACATTGTAAAAGAGAGGAGAAAACTTAAATTTGCTTATATTCATATATAGCAATTATGAGGGAGATCAAGATTATAGGCAAAGCATATCTCGCTCTCTCTTTAGACTTTATGATGAGCTCAAGACCTATTTTATGGTCATTAAGGATAGACCTCTCATGTAAGGGTCACAAGATAGAGATTTTTGACTAGAAATGCTCCACTCCATTTTGGTGCTCTGAGCTTTATATTCTCAATCCTAAGTTCCATGTGTGTCTCTTTCGATGCTTCCTCTATTTACCCTTTAGATATATCACATTCTTATCCTCTACTACTCCACTAGTTTCAAGTATAACTATATGAATGTACAATTTCATGAAACAAAACCCAATGGCAAGTCTCACCTTACTTTTTTTAAAATTAAAAGGAATTTTCATTAACTATAGTAAAAACTATATACAAAAAAAAAAGGTTCTTCCTTAGGGAGACAAAAGTATTACAATGGCCTATATTCAAGTTTGTAAATAATGAAAAAAAAGCTACCCCATTAAAGATTCCAGTTCAATCGCATATTATCAGTCAGATTGTGACCTACATCTTTGGCTATTTAAGTCCTTGGATATCGTTGATGATGTTAGCTACTAGTTGGTATTAAACAGTTAGCTCTCCCTAGTATAGCCTTCAATTCCTCTCCTGCTAGATATTGTATATGGATAAGGTGAAGGTTGTATTTATCAGTGTAGAATCTTTCTTGCGATATTTTGTTACACTAATGACTTGTTGTAGCACTTGAAACCAGTCGTGTGAATAACAGAAGAACCCTAATTTGTGAAGCATTTGACTCCATACTAATTTAATGTAAGTGCAGTAGAAGAACAGGTTATTCCTATCTTCGGTTGTGAGATGACATAAAATGCATATAGGATGATAAGTGTCATACCATCTATCTATTCTTGGTCACTAACCACGTGATCATAGAGGCTTTTGAACTGAGACTTTGCTTTCAAATCAACTTGAACCAAGGGATTATTGGGTATACTGGCTGAAGGCTTCTATAACATGACTTGCTTGTAAAGAGGCCTTTAGGATTGAGGTTTCTAAAAAACCATGTCATCCTGATTGTTTTTGACGATATTTGGAAGATATTGACTTATGAGTCTGAACCCTTTATATTTTCCAAACTATTGCCCATCGACAATGAGATTTGAAGCTTTAGCTTGGATTGAGATTCGATTTCTGAGTTGGTCTAGGTCTGTTCTTAGGATTAATGGACTAAACTTAGTCCAATTGTCAAACCAGATAGAGATATTACATCCATTTCCCACCTTGTGAATGATGAGAGGGTATATCCATGATCTGATATTTAGCATTTGCTTAAATACCCATGAGTAGTCCGTAAAGCTTGTTAATTGCCAGAAGTTTTGATTCTGCAAGTAAGTTTGATGGATCCATTTGATCCAAATGGCATTCTTATCAGTATAAAGTCTCCATTTCTTCTTACACAATAGCACTTTCTGTAGCAAGTTGGTTGAGAGTTTTCCTAACCCACCTTGTTTCCTGGGAAGCATGACTTCTTCTCATTTGACCTTGGCTTCCCTCACATTTTCCGTAACCCCTGACCATAGAAAAGCTTTTATAGTACGTTTGAGCTCCTTAATCACTTTCCTCGGCAGTATCAAGAAGTTGATCTAGTGTATTTGTAGGTCTCTTTATCCTTTGCTTCATTTGTCTCTTCTTCTTTTTTTACAACATGATATCAGAGCTCTAGTTATTTGTCGGCTTGTGAGGATTTAGTAGCAACATAGCATCAAACAATTTTTCTATTCCAATTCATATTTTCAATGGAGAAACTTACCACTCTTGGGCTATCAAAATGAAATCTTATTTATAAATTGTTAGTTTATGGGAGGTCATTGAAAGTGAGTTTGAGCATACACCTCTTTCGTAAAATGTAACCCTAAATCAAATCAAGAAGAATGATGAGGAAAGGGCAAATAAACCAAAAGCTCCATCCTGTCTTCATTCAGCTATGATGGAAGGAATTTTCACGAGTATAATGGCATGTGAATCTCCTAAAGAAGGATGGGAGAAACTAAAAGAAGAATTTAAGAACAACACTAAAACTAAGATGATGCAAATTTTGAATCTCAAAAGGGAATTTGAGATGTCAAAAATGAAGAATTCTAAAAGTGCCAAGGAATATGGGAGCAAACTTATGTCCATTGTCAATCAAATCAAGTTACTTGGTGAAGAATTTCCTACTCAAAAAGTTGTAGACAAGTTTCTTGTGACGTTTCCCGAAAGGTACGAGTCAAAAAATTTATCTCTTGAAGTTATTAAAGATCTATCAAATATAACATTTTGCAGAGTTACCAAACACTCTTCAAGTTGTAGACCAAAGAAGAATAATCAGGGATAGAGAAAATGGTGATAAGGTTGAAAAAGCATGCATGGTCAAGAATTCCTCTTCAAAGGATAAAAGTAAAATTCTCGCATGTACAAACTGTAAAAAGCCCGGCCCTGAAAAGAAGAATTATTGGCACAAAGGAAAATAATAGTGCTTCAAGGGCAAGAGGTTTAGGCATTTACCAAAAAAAAACTGTAGATTTCAAAATGAAGAAGAAACAAATATGACACAAGTGGCACAAGAACAAACTTTGTTTAAAATTGATCTTGAGATGTGCACCATAGAGAGATGTGCTCCAATGTCTATAAGTTGATGATAATATGCATTAATAAGTTTGAAGACAGTGATAAGAAGTGCATTATATTAGGAGAGAAGTACTTCATTCATGAAATTTTAAATCAAGAGAGAGTGCTGATGGCTTATTCAAATTAGCATATGTTTACTTTTCAATTAGACCGAGTCTTTGAAGTTTCAGATTTATATTCCACGATTGTCCAGTTTTAGTTAGTCAAAGATAATGTCAACAAATCAAATTGTAGTTGAAAAATTTTAGGCTTGTTCAGTTTCTTATAAGCCTCTAAATAGGCACTTTCATATGTTGAATAAAATTAAACAAAATTCCTATGCTTCGTGTGTCTCTTTATCCTATGCTTCATTTGTCTCTTCTTTTCTTTTCCAACACATGTATGTATGTATATATTGAAAAAAAATTGGTGGCCACATTTGTGAATATACATTGAAAAATTATTGAGACCATGTATATGTGTGAGTGTGTATAGACAACAAAAATTTTGGTGATTACATGTGTATATATATGAGAAAAAAATTTAGTAGTCATGTTCTTATATATATATAAGAAAAAAAGTTTCATTAGATACAAGTGCATATACAGAGGAAAAAACTTTGGCAATCATGTGTGTATATATAAAGAGAGAGAGAGAGAGAGAGAGAGAGAGAAATTTTTGGTGGATATATATGGATGTGTATTAGAAAAAAAAAAGTTGCCATATGCTTATACATATAAGAAAAAAAAAGTTGGAAAAAATTCATTTAACCCTCCTATATTTTATCTCTTGATACATTATGTCCCCTCTATTTTAAAAAATGAACTTATTACTCCTTTGACCACTAATCAAAAGAGCTTCTAATTCAAAAAGAATTTTTTATCCTGTATTATAATGATATCAACATAAATGTACGTGTTGCATTTTTAGACAAAAATATCCTTTTAGTCTTTTGATGACTAAAATACATTAAACTTCTATATTTTTTACTTTATTGCATTATGCCCTCTATTTTAAAAATAACTATTATCTTCCCAAAGTGCACTTCATGACTATTACTTTATGGGAAAAAAATAAAAAATAAATTTTATTTATGAAACAAAATAAAAAAAGAAGAAAATTTATTAAAGATGTCATTTTTCATAATTTTATGATCTAATTGTTCGTTAATAGAAAAAATTACAAATTTTTATTTGTGAGTTATTTTCTCAACGTTACTTCACAAATAATTTTTTATGGATAGAAATATCTCGAAATGTACAAATTTGAAGACAATGAGGATAAAAATATCTCAGTACAATTTCAAAGAAAATGATATTTTTAATTATTTCTATTTTTATTATTTTTCTTTTCTTGTGAAGTTAATAGTGAAAAGTATACATGCACACATTGACTACCAATCTACATATACATTGATATGTATATATACTTTCTCATGACATTGACTTAGTGCCTGTTTGGAACAGCTTTTGGAGACCCCAAAAGTACTTTTTCCTACCGCAAAAGTCATTTTTGAGAAAAAGTGAGTGTTTGGCTGCAAACCTCAAAAGCGCTTTTGAAGTAGAAACAGCTTTTGAAAAAGCTAAAATACAGCTTTTTAAAAAGCTAAAATTTGGAGCTTCTACGAAAAGCCCAAATTTTTGCTTTTCCGGAAAGCTGTTTTTTAATGAATTCCTGTCACTTACGTTTATAACAAAACCCTCAAAATTTTCCTCTCAACCGTCACTGAAAGTTTTCTGCTTGCCAAACTGCCCTCTTCCCAGTTCTTTATCAAGATCGTAGATCAACTCTATGTCAACATAAGGCTTGCCAAGAATGGTACCACCCTGTGACCTTGAAGTTGATGACGAAGATTGAGGATAGCCTTTAGTAGGAACCGGGTTTTCCTTCGCCGTTGATGGAGATGGTTCATCCCGGCGTTGTTGTCTGTGCCCGGGAAGTTTGGTTGCTGGAACATGGAGAAGAATCTGAAGAAGACTAGATATGAATCTCATGGGATCGATTTTTGCTGCATAGTAGTCCCATCTCCCATGTGTGTGGAAATTTCTCATGGGATCGATTACAAGAACATGTCTTGGTCTATGTAGTAGTTAGTAGTAAGCTTGAGGTTGGAGTTTTGTTTCTCTAACGTTCTTGTTCTTGGAGTTAGCTTTAACGGATTCTTTGCTTCTTCGTCTGGATATTTTGGAAAGTATCATTACCTTTTTTCTTGCTTTTGCTTGTTAACAGTAAAAAGACACTTGATGAAGACAGGGACAGATTAGGAATTTACCCTTTTCCAGATTGTAGTGTAAGCCATGGAATTCGTGTGACCCTTTTATTTGTTTTTCTTAATCTTATCCCTTTTTTTTCAAAATAACAATTAAGGTATTTATTTTTATTTTAAAATTCAGTAAAAATTTTATGTATTTGTTTTATAATTTTATAAAATTACAAAAAATAAAATTTGTTTTTTAATACATAGTATCTATTTAACTATTTGATATTAATAAATTTAATTATTTAATATTATTTAGTATAAATAATTTTATTATAAAATAAAATATAAGTAAAATTAATAAAAGTGCTTTTTATTTTTATGTTGTCAAACAGTCTATTGTATGAAGCTCTTTTAAAAAAGCTATTTTTTTAATTGACAACCAAACAATCAACAGGCTTTTTAAAAAAGCTCTTTTCAGAAAAGCTCTACTGATAAAAGCTCTACTAATAAAAACTCTACTGATAAAAGCTCATCCAAACAGACACTAAGGGTGTCAAAAATCCCTTCAAAGCTACTGCCTACTCAAATCCCATTAAAACAGAACAGTACATTGCAAATTCCATAACTCTCTGATTCTTCAGCCATAAATTAC
>JANITW010000002.1:66771474-66790613 GCA_027564335.1 Erythroxylum williamsii
TTTCGCATCTATTAAGAGAACATTGACTCTTATTTAAAGATGTGAGTAAGAAAAGAGCCTTTGTAACTTTCCATTTAATCCGAAGATAAGGCTCCTTGCAAGCCTTCTTGAGAATTGGACCGTTTTTAATAATATTATTTAAGAAGATATGCTGATCACAGAACTTATCAAAATAAGTTAGAGCAAGCTGAAAGATTTTTCCAAGAGAAATTGACAATATGTCAGTTTTGATATCGTAATTTTACCATAGTTTAATTTTAAAATCATACAAATCAATTTTTTCAAATTTGGTACCATAACTTATAATTTATATCAATTTTAAAATCAAATATATTTAATATTGATTTTTGGAATTAATATTAAGTTGTAATATAAATTTATTACTACTATTTAATTAATAATGTCATTACAAATATTTAGAATATATTTAAATTTATTTATTTTTTAATGATTACTTGCAAGTTATTTGATTCAAGTAGATAAATTCTTCAAAATGATTGATAATATACAAACAATGTAAGGAAATTATCTTTAATAAAGAGGACCGTGTACATGAATGCCAAATGCAGCAATATAGTTTTATTATTAATATTTTGAAATTATATATGGGTTATTATTATTAATATTATAAATTGGTCATTATTATTATTATTATTATTATTATTATTATTATTATTATTATTATTGTTATTAAAAAGGAAAAGGTTGTGATAGGGTTGAATAATTAAAATCTATCTAAAACGACTTTTATTTTGGATAATATTATTTTTTAATCAGGGATAAATGTATCATATGAAATAATTGAATTCAATTCTAATCTTATTGGATTTGTTCTAAACATTGTAATTGAATTCAATTCTAATATTACTGGATTTGTTCCAAACAATGTAATTGAATTCAATTCATTCATTACTGGATTTGTTCCAAACAGTGTAAATTGAATTCAATCCTAACTTCATTAATGTAATTGAATTCAATTTGTTAATTAATTCAATTCGAAGGTTTCCAAACACCCCTATATTTGTTCTAAACAGTGTAAATTGAATTCAATCCTAACTTCATTAATGTAATTGAATTCAATTCGAAGGTTTCCAAACAGTCTATAAGTTATCTTCGGTTGACGTATTATGACGCTGTTTTGTCCATTTGTGATGTGTAGCCACGTGGCTATTTGCGTGAGAATAGCTGGTGTATTTCCAGCGTATTTAATGAAAATTTTTTAACTTTCTCGTAAAAAAAAGTTGCGTCTGAACGACACCATTTAAATAGAAGTGAGACCTACTTCTATGTCAACTCAAACCAAACTGACACCATTTAAATTGAGACGTATTTTTATTTAAACTCAAATCCCATATCATGTAAGATCCATTTTTAGTTTAAAGTTCCAATTTCTGAGTTGTTGCGGCTCTGTGTGAACTTGCTCTAAGTGCCTGTTTGGAACAGCTTTTGGAAGCCCCAAAAGTACTTTTTCCTACCGTAAAAGTTATTTTTGAGAAAAAGTGAGTGTTTGGCTGCAAACTTCAAAAGCGCTTTTGAAGTAGAAACAGCTTTTGAAAAAGTTAAAATACAGATTTTTAAAAAGCTAAAATTTGGAGCTTCTCCGAAAAGCCCAAAATTTAGCTTTTTCGGAAAGCTATTTTTTAAGTTGTTCCGTCACTTACGTTTATAACGTTCTAACGAAAACCTCAAAATTTCCTTCAGCCTTTCCTTTCGTTCTTCTGTTTTTCTTCTGTTTTGTCGCTACAGACGCTCTCATCTAGGTAGCTCTTCTCTTCTCTACTTTTTTAAAAATATGTTTTGCCTATTTTTTTTAAATATCGCAGACCTTCGTCTGCATGTTTAACGCAAACGAAGGTCTGCGTTGTCTGCGTTGAAGAACGCAGACGTCTGCGTTGAAGCACGCAGACGTCTGCGTGTTTCAAACATGCAGACTCTGCGTTGAATTATGGAGATTATGGAGATTTTTAGTTGAGCTATGGGTTACTTCACAGGATGAAATGTGTAATTACTGACAAGACGTCTGAAGAGATTTTTAGTTGAGATTTTAGTAAAGTACAGGATGAAATGGGTTACTTTAGTTGAGCTACAGACGCTTAATTGAAATCTTGGAGAGAATGAAATGTGTAGAATCAAGGCCCACTAGGTTCTCTGTTAGTGAGTAGTTAGAAGTAATAAAGGAAGAACAAGGATCTTTATGAAAATATGATTTTAATCTTGGCTTGGCACGCCCTTGACCTCTGTTGATGTTTGTTTATATTACTGCATGCGTAGAGAATCTTATTGATAATATTATACTTTATTTTGTAAGTGTTCATCTATTTAACTGAAAGAAAGTGTGTATTGGTCTTGCTGTAATCTATACTTTATTTTAATAGTAGCGCTTACTGTAATAATAGTTTATTATGCATTTAACTATTTTAACTTGAATATTTATTTTGAGATTATAATATTATTTAACTTTTTTTTACATGTTTTAATATTTATTTTTCATATTAATTTAATTTCCTATAAGAAAATGAAACATTTCTTTAAATTATTTCCTACAAGATAGTTATCTAAAATTTCTTACAATATGGTACTTTGCATATTGTTTAGTATACTTTAAAAATTAGTTAGCATAAATAATTTTATTATAAAATAAAATACAGTAAAAAGTAATAAAAGTACTTTTTATTTTTATGTTGTCAAACAGTCTACTGTATGAAGCTCTTTTTAAAAAGCTGTTTTTTTAATTGACAGTCAAACAGTCAACTGACTTTTACAAAAAGCTCTTCTCAGAAAAGCTCTAGTGACAAAAACTCTACTGATAAAAGCTCTACTGATAAAAGCTCAACCAAACGGACCCTTAGTGTTAAAAGTAACTTATAAGAGATTAGTGGTTAAAATGAGAAAGTCTAACATTTCCGTATTGTTCAAATAAAAATATATATCATAATCCGATTTCTAATTATAATACTCCTGGAACAAGTAATAATACTTCTACTTCATAAGGTTACCAAAACACCTCGTCTAACATACTGTACATTTCAGTATACAACCTCCATTGTCAAATCATCAAACTTGAAATCTTCCATTACAGTTTCCCTTATACTCTTGTACACATGCCTACTGGCTTACTAAATTATGGACCCTTGTCGACAGAAAAACCAATAAAATAAAAATAAAGACACCATGTGCAAACCAGTGATCAGCCTGCCAAACAGTGAAATGTTGAGTTTCACTAGAGCAATTAATGGAACATACACCAAAAGCTCCTGCTTTCAAGCTGTGCCAAATACTATACAAAATCTGCATCTTTCCCAATCATCTCTTCCTAAGTTTGTACACTTGCATATGTAAGCTTAAGTTAGCACCCACAACCACCATGAATGCAAGCTGTAGGTATCTCCTCCTAACATACTGTCACCTTTTCTCTGCCGTCTTACTAGAATCATCTTTTGGAGGGTTTTCTAGAGATTCCTCAGAGTGCAACCCATCAGGCTGATGAATCTGGATGTTCAAGCTGCTAGACTGCAAATGCTCTTGTACGGCCTATATAAAGAAGAAGAGTAAGGCCATTTAACTTATGATGCTCAGCAGAATGACGTAATAACAGGAATTTCCAGAAATTCACTTGATTTATCAAATTTATTTCAAGCTTCCAGTATTAAAAAGCAAAAGTTGAAGTCAAAAATACTAAACAACCAAAATAAAAAATCAAGCTCAAAGCACGAGTATTCCAACCACATCACTACCAAAAGTCCATGCAACAATGTAGTAAAACCTTCAACCAGAACTTTTCCATTGATTTAGTAAATTCATGGCACAGATCCAACATCCAAATCATTTACAGTCAAAGAGTATAAATAGATTATTATGAATATAACTGTATAAATGGATTTACAATAAAGTAGATTATTTCCATGCTGCCATCATTTTCAATGCAAAAACATTTAACGGCCCCATCTTAAGGAGGGGCACAGTGTCAAAATTGAAAAGCAAAACATAGAGGGAGAATGACAGTGAATGGAGAAAGAAAGAAAACAAACTTCGACATGTATCAGCCAAATGAACCACATAATCCACCTTAAAATACCAATAAAGACTATTGTTTCTACTGCAAAAGTAAAGTCCCCCAGAAGTCTTATTGACTTTGAAAATGCAACAAGATTAATATAACCTGCAGAAAACACAGGTTTTATAGCATCATCATCATCATTAACACTCAATTGAAATATCGCTAAGACACGAGGTCTAGAGAGGTCCGATAATACCCAGCCTTACCCTTACGTAATAGAGAAGTTGTTTTCGATAAACCCACTAGCAATTGACAGAGTTTATAGCAATTAAGTGAAAAAATAAATAAAGGACTCTATGTGGAAATTTCAATATGATATTATGTTCCAAATTACCTTATCACCTGCATCCAGCCCCTCTGTGTCAAATAGGATTGGCCGGCAGCGTTTATCTTCATTCATCAGGCTTGAATTCTGGAAATGCATTATTAGGGCTGCTTTTCCCTGAATTCTAGCATATGCCAAAGAAGCAACTTTTTCACTGTTAAACTTCTCCCATTTCTTACCATTAAACGCCTGAAACAAATTGAGGATCATAAGAGGATAAACATCACATCTTCAAGACCAAGGATCACTCCTATTTTTGAATATGAAAAGATGAAACCAGACTAAACACAAAAAGAGTGTGAGGGAAAAAAACAAAGTAAAAATGGATTCCAAAGAAATAAAACCTGATAAAATGAAACGATGTGCTTAGGAGACAGCATGTTTATAAATGCATAGCCCACATTGCATTTATTCTGCAATAAAAAAAGGTTTATTATTATAATTAATTCTTAGATTTTTTTGGGACCAAGAGGCACAGTATGAGTACCTTAAAGTCGATTGGTAAATAGAGAAAGTCATAAGTACCCCTGTGATTCTCATCAATAGCTGCTAACAACATCTTTGAGGTGTACCTAAGAGATTAAAATAGAAAAACAAACTGAGCCAATAATGTAATTAAAGCTCAAATTTCAGAGTTGATGTCAATATCTTACTTATTAGGAATATTCTTTATCATTAAAGTCGTTCGAGCATCTTCACCATTTATGATCTTATCCAAGTCAAGCTGAAAATGTTTTTTGTTCTCGACTTGATTCACATTATTTTCAACCCGTCTAGATCGTCCACGCTCAGTAAAGCCTTCTATGCTGTTGGATGTCAGTCCTGCATATGGTATATTGCCTAAGAGCACAGGACTGAGCCTAGGTGAAGACATCATTCTGTAACTTGATGATCCATTCTCAGACATATTTTTTGGAATAGTAACACCAGTGTTCATAGGAGCACGATTACCCATATTCATCAAAAAATTTCCGTCATTATGACCTAAGCCAATGGCTCCATATGAAACTGGATTCATGAATGAAGTATCAGGTGAGTCAGGGAAAATTCCAAAGTGCCTCTCAAAAGGAAATCCAGATGGGGCAGATCCAACATGGTTATGGTGCTGGGCTGCACCAATTAGAGAAGTATGCTGATTTATGTATGGAAAGCCATGTCCCTTTCCATTTGAGGAAAATGGATGTCCCATGGATGACATGGGAAAGGCTGATGTGGAGGAATGATCTGCTAACGGTTTCGTACTTCCCCAGAGAAACTGTGGCCCTGATAAAGTTTCCATACTAGATCCATTAGGAGTTGAAGGACCAAAAGGGGGCATGTTTTTCAACTTTAACTCAGGTAATGAGTGTGACTGTTGGAAGGAAGATCCATGAACAGAATTGGTATTTGTAAATGTGTTCTCTGCAATACCACCCCTTCCTTGATCTTTGCCAATTGGTGCAACTTTTAAAGAGTTAGATACATGGGGGTTAAGAAGTGAAGCCAAACCAGGTAAATGGTTGCTAGTTGTTGGGCTCATTGTCCTAAAAATGGGGGATTTGTTCATGTTTTGCAATGGACTTTGTTCAATAGGACTGTTAAACTGTGCCCAGTTACCTGCTATAAATGTTTCAATGATGTTATAAATGATATCAAGCAATATCAGAACCACAATTTCAAAAGTGATTGAAGCAATTCAAATCTACCTGGTGGAGAGTTGGTCATTGGTGAACCCACAGGATGCCGAAAACTCCACGAGTCGTCCTGTTCGAGATCTTGATTCAGTTGCAGCATCAAGCTGAAAGGAACGAAGTTGCATAAGGTAATCATCAAATGATATCAACAAAAAAAATCTTGAAATTACAGGAAAATTGAATCCTAGAAAAGACTTCTCAGATAACACCTTCTGTGTTCTATACACACATAGACACAAGTCTCACCTCAACAAGAAGACAAAAGTAGAGAAAAAGCTGCATTTGATAATTGCACTTAAAAAAAATGGGGCATGAAAATGTATGATTCTGTAAACAGAGCAGCGGGAGAGGGAAACTATTCAAGTACTATAAAATCTAGCCATTATGGCCCGCAAAACCCATTGGCTCTATCCTAGAAGCTTCTGTTGCTTGCAGTTCATGAGTGTACTCAAGCTATGTTGCAGTTTCTAAGGGTACAAGGGGCAGAGAAAATCCGTGTAGATGTTGTTTGAATACTAGATGCCATGCATTCGAAGAAAAGGTACTCAAGAGTGCCATAAGAGGCCAAGCAACATGATATACTGATATTTGAAGACTTCAGAGGATGTCACCAGTGCTATTTTGCCCTTCAGATGCAAAGAACAATGGACTTGCAGTTACACACTTCATTTGTAGATATAATATCCTAAATGAGATACTGCATTGGTCAAAAATATCAGATTCTAACTTCCATGTCTGAAGTTCAAATCTTAGACAAGGAATTTACTAGATAATAGAGGCACCTTCATTGGGTAAACTATAGACAGTGAGCCTGTGGACAGCCCACAGAAGGGAAATGGGAAAAGAAGGATACTTGTTTTTATACTTACTTCCGCCGTGCTCCACCTGGGCGACTAGGTTCAAGCTTTATGCGTTTCCCAGCTATGTCACTCCTATTTAATGATTTAAGTGCTGCTTCTGCGGCTCTAACATCATAAAATTCAATGAACTTATGGTGCCTCTTGTGTGGCGTTTCCCTTATCTGATGTTGAATTACAAATCAACGAACAAACAAAATTTAACCACAAACAACAAAAGAACTGCCACGCAGGAAAAAGAGCTCACAGTGAGATCCACTCACCTCTTTTACCTCCCCGTACGCCCCAAATATTTGACGGAGATCTTCATTTGAAACTGATGGATCCAAATTAAATACTACCAAAGTTCCTTGATTAATATCCTTTTCTGATGGATTATCCTGGTGCAGTGTGAAAGGGGAAATGTAAAAAACATGTGAGAAAGGTAACTCTCATCTATCAAAAAACAAAGTTCAAACCACTGATAAGAGGTTAGAGTGAACCTTAGGGATTGAAAAGTGAATATCAAGTTTTCTCCTCCTCAGTGGCTTGTTTTGCAGCTGACGCATAGCCGTTCGAGCAGCACGAATATCATAGTAAGATATCATTACAAAACCCCTGTGTTTGCACGCAGTGTAAAGAGTTCTAATGTCGCCATATTGCTACAAAAAGGTCAGATAAGACAGACAAAAGAAATTATTTAGTTCAGGCAAAAGAAAGCATCTAAAGCAGCAGTCTGCGGACTAAGTTAAGCACTTTATAATTTCTACAGATTCTTCCCTAATTAATATCAATAAAAGTCTATCATCTTATCTTGCAGAGTCTGAAATGGAATTACTGAGAAAATTATAAAAAAGCGGCTAAAGGCTAAAGTTCCTGCAACTGCACGTATGATGTTTAAAAGCACATGACTTTAAAGGTAGACAAAACCTATAACAAGAGACGAAGTTGCGAAAATATGAGATAGCAAAACAAAAGTCATGTCTGAAGCTTGTCACATTGTGCTGCATCAAAACATCAAAATATTAACTATTCATATAAAATAAAATATATGTGAATATATCAGATCAATGAAGTTCATATGACAACCCATATTATAAAAGGATACAACATCAGCTTCATTTTAACATAAAAAGGAGAATAGTCTAATAGAAGAGACAAGATTAGAGAAAGTAGGTGTTTGAACAAATGTCAATCATGGCTATTTATACTAAGACAACAATAAATTACCTCGAATAGAGATCTCAATTCTGAATCCTCAACATTACTATTAATGTTCCGGACAAATAAAGTTCTAGATGGATGCTCGCCATATGGATGTTCTCCAGCGACAGTTCCAACACCGTTAGAAAGATTATAGTGAGGTCCTCCATTTCCCACAATGCCATCAGAAAAATTTAACTTGGAGACACTGATGCTTAGGCCTTCCTGTGGATCATTTTCCAGTTCCATACCTCCTACACTGCGGAAAAGATCATCTTCCATGTCCTCCAGAGAACCCGGTAACTTAATGGGGTCAAAATCATCCATCACAGCAGCTAAAAGGTCATCCTCATCTCCAGGAAGTAAGCTTCCAATAGCATGAGTTTCAATATCTTCAAGTAAATCACCGTTCTCCCCGTCCGAGGGAAGCTTATGAATATCAGAAGAGATATTATCGAGAAATCGATGGCCATGATCCATACCATTTAAGTCTACTGAAATTAGCACAAAAAAAAGTAAAGAATTTCGTGTTCTAAAGGCACAAAAGATAATTTACGGAGTAAAACCACATACACTTTTTGTGTGGAAGAACTGGCAATGAGCTGGAGAAGAGGGACGCATCAGGAGAGGCATTATAGGCATTAGATCCAGGTGAAATCCCCCATCCATTACTTCTCAATTCTTTGGGGCCATTAATTGGCGAGGAATTAGTAGGATCTAGGACACAAAATCCCTAAAATAGTTAGAATACACAATATTGTGTCCAACATGAATAAGGGATGATTAAGACAAATTACCAGCAGATAAATGATTTGAAGACTGCATCACATCGTCTTTCTGCTAAAAGAAAGAGGTTCACAACGCATCAAAAATATTAAAAGGAACACAACCAAATATAGAAGAGCACAAAACTCTGTTAAATAATCAAAAAGAACAAATACAATTGCAAATAGCAAGCAAAAAACAAAAAATGACAGGAAAACATGCAAGGTGAAATTTAATGCAATAAAGCAATCAATACTTGATAAATTATATAAACAGCAAACTTTAACAAGCTCAAGAAATTATTAAATAACAATCCCCCTCCCTTTTGTTTCAAATGAGATGGTCGTTCTCAACAGATTTAAAATTGCTAAAACTCGACAAAATTGAATCACAAAACCCTTTTTGCATGCAACAACAGTCCCAAAACTATATGAGCAAAAATCAAAGCATTTTCAGATAATGAACGACCATAGCATAGAAGCTGCATGTTAAACAGTAAGGAATAACAGTTAAGCTACACACATACATAAGAAACCTAAAACATATCTACCCAAGTAACAATGATTTTCAGGGGAAAATAAAAATCGAACGTTTTCACCAAAACAGAAAGGTAGGTGAAAACATAATTTCAAAGTTCAAATGACTATTTAGCAAAGCAAAAAATCCTAATTCAAAGAAAATTCCTCTCACATCTCCCAGCAAAATCATCGCTGAATAAATATATAACTAAAACCAATATCAGCCAATTCAATCAACCCAAAAAGTACTTCATTCGCATAACTTTAACAAAAAACAAAAAAATCAGCCAATTCGATCAAACCACACTACCATTTCAGAAATCAACATAATTCCCACATTACAAAACCCAAAACCCGAAATGGGACCTACAGTATTTCCAAGATTAAACCAAAAGGACAGCCACTTCTACCACTTAAAACGATCATCCACATGAAAAGTGACACAACGAACTAAAAAATGAGAACAAAAACTCTTTTTTTTCCTGCTGATGTATAGCATAAGAAGTATAACTCAATTATTACTTACTACTATCTCTGACGCCAAATTTTCTCACTCCTTTTCCTCTCTTTCCAAACGGGAATTTTCAATTATGATTGGACGAAAGAGAAGTGCTTTTCTTTTTCTTTTTTTCTTTTCCTTCCTTAGAGAACAGAGAGAATGATTGAGAGAGAGAGTGAACGTGGGAGTTTTTAAGGGAACGATTTAGTTGGATTTAAATTTCCTTTGGCGTCCGAGATGGTGGATTTATTATTAATTAATTAATTTAATTTGAAGTTTCTTGTTCGGATAAACCCCGCTTGTGTTTTGCCCGTGTAAATCAGCCGAATTTCGACTTTGCCATTGCCCCTGGTTTATGCCGCTTTGGGATTGGATATGCCCTCGAGCCTTTGACTACCACTTTCGGTCACGCCACCTTAATTTTGACATTCAATTGAATATCAAACATAAGAATGTTGCACGTCCTTACTATTCTTCGTGATCATCATCATGCACTCAGCTCACACTCAGCTCACAATAATGCAAAATCTGAAAAAAATTTAGTAGTATATAACCTTACTCTTATATAATGAAGAAATTATTTATATTCTTAAATGCATAATTTAACAAAAATATGATTCTAATTGTTAATTTAAATGCTTAATTTAAAAATAACAATGTTATTTTTAATTAAGTCTAAATTAAGGCTATCTAAACTTCGACCTATCAAAGGTTTAACTCTTCTAAACAAAAAAATTACTAATTGAGTATCGAGTTGATTTGAGCCTAAGTATTTATTTGATTAAACTTTTGAAGAGTGACTAAGTACTTTTTTCATCGCAAAAGCTTTTTTTTAATGAGTGTTTAATTATAAAATAAAAAAGTACTTTTTATATATATATATATAACTTTTTTGATAGTTAAAATATAGCTTTTTAAGAAACTTAAATGTGGAGCTTCTCAAAAAATACTTTTTCAGATCAATTAATAAGTCTATTTTAGTCTCTTTTATCCTTATGTTTTACACATAATTTCCACAATATCCACAGACACATCTTCACAATTATTTTTAGATTTATATAATATTATATGACTTTTTTATATATTTTAATATTTATCTTTATATTAGTTTTACTTTTATTATAATTTATTTAAAAATTTTGGTTAGATATATTTTCATTTATATTTCATATGGTTTTAAATTATAGAATAATTAATATATTATGTTTTGCATATTATTTAATATATTTTAAATAATATTTGTGTGTATAAATATTTTTTATTACAAAATAAAATATATTTAAAATTAAAATTTCTTTTTATTTTTATATTGCTAAACACTCTATTATATAAAGTTCTTTAAAAAATGTTCTTTTTTAAATAACAGTTAAACAGTCAACTAACTTCTTAGAAATATTTTCAGAAAAATTTTACTGACAAAAATTCTATTAATATAAGCTCATTCAAATAGGCACTAAATCTAGCTCACAGTCGGTCCTTTACTATCCCTTGTTTAGTTTTTTGAAAATTCAACAAGTCTATAAAATAAAGTCTATGTTAAATTTAGAGAGTTCTAATAATTCATAGTCTTTATCTTTAAAAACAAGATGAATAGTAACCTTAAAATTTCTATGGGTAAATTATTTAGAGTTGACGTAAGTCATTTGGATTTGAAGCTTACTTTGATTTTGACTTTAATCTTAATTATACGTAATCTGCTATAAAAGGTTGTCCTGGTCAATGGTAAGACATGAAATCTTCACGGAAATTAAAAATTGGAAACCTAACTAAACAGTTGGTGAAACAGCACACACCTAAAAAATACCCAACGAAAAGGCTTCTTATATTAAGAATTGTTATTAAATAGAGTTCGAGTTTATTATCCAATTTTTTAATAAAATAAATTAAATGTGGTTGGTATTAATAATAAATTAAAAGAAACGAGATTTAGTTGATTCGGATATGTTAAAAGGAAATAGTTTAACGCTTCAGTGAGAAAATTTTAAAAAATAGTATTTAAAAATTATAAGAAAAATAAAAGGAGACTTAAAAGGAACTATGATGAAATGATTAAAAGATGATTTGACTTTGTTGAAATCTATTCGACCTGATCCATTGGTGGGCCAATCCGATCTTTTATTTTTAAAAAATAAAAAAAATGATATCGTTTTGTATCTTCGGATAGCCCCAGCTCGTGCCTAGCCCGTGAGCTAATCTGGCAAAATAGTTTCGACCTGTGGCCTGGTCAACTTGGACCGAAGTTGGGTCAAATGAACTGGGTCTTTAGTCATTCCTAATGATTTGGGAGGGATTTAAATTTTTATTTTTAAAAATAATTTATTTTATATGTAGCACAATTAGTATATACATCACTCATGTGACACAATTTTAATTCGGGATGACGAGTTATGTTATTACTATTAATAGAAAACTTATCATTGAAATATTTTTATAATAAATTAAAAATTATAATGTCACCTCTAAAATTTTAAACTAATATTACAAACAACAACACCCCGTTGTAATCCCGTCAAGAAAGCAAAAGCGATTCTAGTAATAGTAGTGAGCGAAATGGGAGCAACCTGTCCCGTGAAAATGGGGGAAGTGCAGGGTTAAATTAATATTCTAAAATTGAATAAAATTTAATAATTGTTTTACCATTAACACTAAAATAAACAAAATCTTCATTTTTTATTATATATCTGCATATGGGTCTACTAAAAATAGCCTCTCTACTATATAAGAATAAGACTGTATATTATTAGATCTCTCCAGATCTCGCTTCATTGCAGAACTTCGGACTGGATGTGATGATGATGATAATAATGATGAGTACATTATTGAGTCCATATTTCACTAAAAAAATTGTAAGGCAACAAGAAATATATGTTAGGACAAGAACTCTATAAAACAAGTTATCACTATTTTGTTGCTATTATTTTTTCAAAGTAAATAGGGTAGTTTAAGAAAGGTGATACGATTTCCTTTTTATCAATCATAAAGATCTTGAATCGTTCAATTTTTTGATTTAGTTTTTAAAGTTTTCAGTTCAATTTACTTTAATAGTTCTTGTTGTTAAAAAATCAATTTATTAATTAACTAATCAAATTTATTAATTAATAAGCTCTTATAAACTAAAATAAATCAATTAATTTTTTATTTAATAATATATTTTTAATTAAAATTTAAATTATTTGACAAGTAAGAACAATCTATTTCAATCATATTTCAAATTCTTTAATTTTATTCAACATTTAGTCAATTTTATAACTGTCTAATACCAGTTGAATATTTAAATCTTAAACATCTTATCTTATCGGTTTAATTCCAATCTAAATCTTAAAACATTGCTTATAAGTATAAAATGTTGTATATTTCCTATTTTTGTGGATTATCTTCTTATATTGAGATAAGACCGGCCTCCACCTAGCTTAATATGATTGTTAGCATTACTTCTTTTTTTAATTTAGAATTAACATTTTAATAAAATAAAAGTAATATTTCAACTTAAGTTAATTGTGTTTACTATCTTTTCTTTGAAGTTTACATTTATCTTTTCAATTATCTCTGACATTTATTGGAATTTGTGGTCCAAATCATAATCATTAATTTAAATATGCTTCTTTGTGCCCTAGCTTGCAAAAATTTTTCTTTTTATAAGAATTTTTTTTAATCATATAATAGCTAGTACAAAAGCACTTTTCTTCAACGAAGTGAAAGGTAATCAAGATAGATAAATCACAAAGTAAATTTTGTTAATTCTTAGTCTGAACTCTTTTATTTAGGATAGGTCTGAAGCTCGATATATATAGACAAAACGACATCAGTTTAAATAAAACGATATCGTTTTAATTTTTAAAAATTTTTGACTGAATCAAGTCGAATTGAGTCAATCTTCAAGTTACTGGGACCTGATAGAACTCAAGCTTAAGCTTGGGCTTTGATGCCTCGAGCCTCGAGCCTCGAGCCAAGTTCAGATTGTCATCTTTAGAAGCATTGATATAACTTAATGTCATTGCTCATATCCTTTATTAAGTTTGTATTCATTTTCATTAACTCTTTAACCTATGAATCCTTATTTTGTTGCCTAAGTTAACTTACTTGGGTATTTTGCTTTTAAAGAAATAACCCAACATCTAAACCTACAACTTTCCTATTCCAGATAACTTCTCAATCAATTCTTGGGCACTCAAATCATAAGTACAATCTTGGACAAACTTTACTTCTGCTAGACATATCATTTTTAGAAATTTGATAACATATCTTAACCTATAAGATACAAGCACTTTCTCTTTTATGAGAATAAACTAAAAATATACATCTACAATTTTTATGCTTTACATTTTGTCAAATTCGTAACTCTTAACCCCTAAATAATTAGAAAAGTACAATTTGGTCATTTACGTCCAAAATAGAACAATTATACTTATTAATCTATACCTCACAAACTAAATCATATTTTCTCAAATCCTTTTACAATTAATTAGAAAACATATAAACAACTATGAGAGATCAGCATTTCCACCAAAATTTTGCTCAAAATCATCACATAAAATTGTGTTTCGAGAGGGTTTTAAGAAGGGATGCAATGTCACTTGCCCTTGTTTGGAAATTAAGTCTTCTTCTTCTTCCAAACCTCTTTTTTTTTTTCCTTTCTCTGTCTTCTCTCCTCTTCTCTTCTAGGATTGTCATCCGCCTTCTATCTTAAATCTCTCGTCTTCGTAACTTTTAAGCTCCAAATAACATATTTTTTAAAAATTTATGTATAGCCTATTTTGTGAAATTATAACTATGTCGTTAATGAGTATTCTTCGACTTATTTTATTCCATGTCCTTATTTGTCCACTCGTCTTTTTTTATCCAATAATTGCGTCGAGTTTCATCTCTAGCATATTTTCATCCAATTTATTCGTTAACATCAATTATCTTTCATTATTTCTCTAAAAATTTTAATTAACCAAATTTATTCCCAATTTCCATCAATTATTTTCAAATATCTCCTTATTAAACTAATTTGAATTAAAATCAAATTTTCCTTTTTTAACCACCAAAATGCAAACTATTTAAAATTCAAGTTTAAGAATTAGAATAATTATAATAAAGCACTCTATATGAGAAAATATAAATTAATAGGATGATGTGACAACTCTCCTTCTCTTAACAAAATTTCTTCCTCAAAATTTAGAAGCCTTACTCTTGAAATGTAATTTTTTATAAGGTAACTACAGAATCATTATCCCAAAATATACATATACAAACAAAATTATAATTTATTTAGAAAATCTTGGCAAAATCCTATTAAGGACTTTGCCAAGATTACCAAGTTGTTTTAAATATGTCACTGTCTATCCTCCTAATTGTTACATCTTAATCTAGCCCAAACTCGTCATCAATCATCATTCTTTACATATCTCTATCTAATATCGTCATCACATATTCACACATCCATTCTCTTTACCTATATCCATCCATGTATTTTCATTCTTTGTCATCATGATTACCGTACTCCTTAAGCACTTAATCACTTTCTGCCTATCCAATATTAATTACCCAAAATGGTAATTAAATCTCAATTTAATTCTAATTCATCACATTAAAGCTTTGCACGTTAGGTTTGGAGAGGTATATATCGTTCCACTGTTGCTATTCCAATATTGTTCCAACTTATCTCATCTACGTATTTATATAGATCCTACATAAATATGTTGATGAGATAAATTGAAACAACATTAGAGCAGCAAAAGTAAAATATGTGATCTGATCCCATTAGTTTGTATCTTTGCTTCCATGTATACTATCTGACCAATTAGTCAACCATATATCATTATTCATCATTCAAATCTGTTATTTATCTCCAATACAATCAACGTTGATCAATTTAATATTTACCTTTAGGGCTTTTACTACAGAGCCTTGACTCTAAAATCTTATTCATCATCACCAATGGGTTTCTAATAGCAATCATCTTCGTTCTATTTAACTCAAAAATCTTTGGAGATACTTGGTAGATGAGTTTGAAAAGAGGTTAATAGATAAGGAATGAAAAGCGAGTAATTGATTGGTAATTATCATTATAGGGATAATAGTTTGATATCCCACTTTCGAAAAATCTTTCATACTCTTCATTTAGTAGATGAATGAAACTCAGTTTTTAGTAGTGACTCTTTTTTTTTTAATACTAATTAATTAGATACAATTAATTAATTAAAATATAATTAATTAATTACAATACAATTAATTAAAATATAATTCATTCATTAATTAAAATATTGTAATTAATTCATTAAAATATTATTAATAATTAATTAATTACATTATAATTCATTAAAATATAATTAATTAATTAAAATATAACTAATTAACATATAATTATTCATTAATTAAAATATTTTAATCAATTAATTTATTAAAATATATTTAATTAATTACAATATAATTAATTAAATTATTATTATTAATTAATTAATTACATTATAATTAATTAAAAATAATTAATTAGTTACAATTAATTAATTACATTATAATTAATCAAAATATAATATAATATAATTAATTAAAATATAAAATTTTATTTTTCAATATTTTTTACATACCAACCAGTATCAATAGTAATAATAATCATTCTTTTCTTTTAACCAACCAGCATAATTATAATAATAATACCTATTTTGAGTACTTACTATATTCATCGCATTTTATTAACTAATCGCCTCTTTAGTTATCAATTCCATAATTGATCGTTTGTTTCCATTTGAGTATATCCTTTAATCTCACACTAATAAATAATTCCTCCTACTTCTAACTTCCCAAGTTATAACCAAATCATATTTCCATTAGACATTTAGACCTCGTTGCCTCCTATAGCAACACGCCAACACTGTATTTTATTTACCAAGTACAATCTACATTACATTCTCCTTTTAACTCATCATCATCATTTTCGTCATATTACGAAGTTCCATAATAAAACAAGATCTAGGGGCTTGACGCAGCCTTATCCATACGTTATAGAGAAACTATTTTTAGTAGACTCACATGTATATACGATAAAATAATAGTGACGAATAATAAAGAAATAAAATAAATAAAATTAAAAATATATAAAATACAAATTACAAATTACAAATTACAAATTACAAATTAAAAAATTAAAATTAAAATTAACTATACATTCTCCCTTTAAGGCTTTAACTATACGATAAAATGACCAACGTAATACTTTTCCTTGAACTTTTTTTCGTTCCTTATAGCCAATCTTATCTTCTTTTCTTACTTATCAGCATTTCCACCAAAATTTTGCTCAAAATCATCACATAAAATTGTGTTTCAAGAGGGTTCGAGGAAGGAATGCAATCTCACTCGCCCTTGTGTTGGAAATTAGGTCTTCTTCTTCCTCCAAACCTCTTTTTTGTTTTTTCCCTACACTCTCTCTTCTCTTCTCTTCTAAGAGTGTCATCCGCCTTCTATCTTAAATCCCCCGTCTTCATAACTTTTAAGTCCTAAATAACATATTTTTAAACAATTTATCTATGCACTATTTTGTAAAATTATAACTATGCTATTAATGAGCATTCTTTGACTTTTTTTATTCCATGTCTTTATTCGTCCACCCGTCTTTTTTTTCCAATAATTGCATCCAGTTTCCTCTCTAACACATTTTCTTCCAATTTATTCACTAACATTAATTATTTTTCATTATTTCTCTAAAAATTTCAATTAACCAAATTTATTCCTAATTTCCATAAATTATTTTCAATTGTCTCCTTATTAAACTAATTTTAATGAAAATCAAATTTTCCTTTTTTAACCACCAAAATGCAAACTATTTAGAATTCAAGTTTAAGAATTAAAATAATTATATAAAGCACTCTATATGAGAAAATATAAATTAATAGAATGATGTGACAACTCTCCCTCTCTTAACAAAAGTTCTTTTTCGAAATTTAGAAGTGTTACTCTTGAAATGTAATTTTTTTTAAGGTAACTACGAAACCATATATTATCCCAAAATATACATATACAAATAAAATTATAATTTATTTAGAAACTTTTATCTTACTTTCCATCTCAATTTACTTTCCTTTTCGAATATTACCTAGATGTTTTAAATATGTCACTATCTATCCTCTTAATTGTTACATCTTAATCTAACCCAAACTCGTCATCATCCATCATTATCTTCATCGTATATCCACACATCTATTCCCTTCACCTATATCCATCCATGTATTTTCATTCTTTGTCATCATAATTAACGTACTCCTTAAGCACTTAATCACTTTATCCCTCCTCATTATCATTATCCTCGTGCCCCGAAGTCCTGTAGTAAAGCGAGATCTGAAGAGTTTGATAATACGGAATCTTATTTTTATATAATTGAGAGGCTATTTCTGGTAAACCCACATACAGATGTGACAGAATAATAATGCTGCAAGTTAAAAAATAAATAAGTAAAACCGACACGTTACATTATTGTGTAAATAAAATTATAATAAATACATAAATAAAAAAAATAATTAAAGGATATATCTGAAAACAAAAATAACATGAAAGAAAAAAACATTACCAAAAAAAAACTAAATAAATCACTTTCTGCCTATCCAATATTGATTGCCCAAAATGGTCGTTAAATCTCAATTTAATCCTAATTCATCACATTAAAGCAATTAGTTCGTATATTTGCTTCCATGTGTACTATCTCACCAATTAGTCAACCATATATCATTATTCATCATTCAAATCTATTATTTATCTCCAATACAATCATCCTTCGATCGACTTATTATTTACCTTTAAGATTTTTACTACATAACCTCAACTCTAAAGTCTTATTCATTATCACCAATGGGTTTCTAATAGCAATCATCTTCATTCTATTTAACCAAAAAATCTCAATAGGTGCTTCATTGATGGATTTAAAAAAAGGTTAATAAGTAAGGAATAAAAAGTGAGTAGTTGATTATTGATTATTATTATAGGAGTAATAGTTTGATATCCCACTTTTGAGGAATCCTCCATACCCTCCATTTAGTAAAGGGATGAAATTAATTCCTTAATAGTGACTCTTTTTTTAAAAATATTTTTAGTACTAATTAATTAAAATATAATTAATTATATTATATTATAATTAATTAAAATATAATTATTAATTAAGTAATTGCAATATAGTTAATTAATTATATTATAACTAATTAAAAATAAACAATTAATTACTTACAATAAAATGAGTTAAATATTTTAATTAATTTTTACTAAATAACAATATAATTAAATTTTATTTTTTA
>JANITW010000002.1:66792399-66847815 GCA_027564335.1 Erythroxylum williamsii
TATATTATATTATAATTAATTATAATATAATTACTTAATTAATAATATTATTTTAATTAATTATATTGTAATTAATTAATTTTATTTAACTAATCAGTATAATTTTTTTTTTAAAAAGCCACTACTAAGGAATAAGTTTCATTCTTCTACTTAATAAAGGGTATGGAGGATTCTCCAAAAATGAGATATTAAACTATTGCCCCTATAATGATAATCAACAACCAACCACTCAATTTTTCCTAAACTCATCAATCAAGCACCCCATTATTCTTTCTTACCCAACTCTTTTAATTGCATTACTCTCGCGTTTCCTATAATGTCAACCAAGATATTTTGGAGGCATTATGCAGACGCATCATCCTAACCTAACCTCTAATACCAATTTGTCACATTCCCACCTTGTTCCAATTGACCCTGTTAGTTGGCCAATCAAGCTACCCGTTCGGGCACATTCCCATCTTAATAAGGCATGTGGTGGACCGGGTAATATTTACCTAACATTTGGGTTCCAAACTAACCCTATAAGGGCATATGACTTAGCTTGTCCATACATTCTATCTATATAATCACCAATTAATTAATAAGATATTTTATGTCCAAATAGGTATACTTCATTCATTCATTCATCATAATATTCTATTTGTAATCCCATTACCGTTCACTACATAAGTTTAAATTCTACTTAAGAAATTTTTTTTCAGTTTATAAGTTCATTACCACACTATTGCCCCAAATGTCTACATTACATCCAAAGACATGATGTTCCAAATACATGAAAAAAATGAGATAAATTAGACAATTTTAGTCGACTTTTTCTAGACCTTACTCATGCTCACTATTGCTATTACTAGTTAGTCAATTCAATAACCTTTTGTTCTTGCAAGAGGAAAAATAATAAAAATGTGAGTATTACACTTATTAAGGAAAAACATTTTAACTCATTAGTGTTCATGCATAATTCATTTTTATTTCAAAAACTATTTTGGTTTACAAAAACAAGTAGTGAGTTCACTACCTATGTTCACACAAAACTATGCCAGCCGACATATCAACAACACTCCAACTCAAGCATCACTTACATTAAGGTATAATTTCCATTGTCACATTTCACATTAAAGTTTTACGACATTTATTTTTGAATCAAATATCATCATAGTCATTTAAGCACGAGTTCATCATTCAACACAACATGAACTACTTTATAAGATATCATTTCTTAAACAAGCAATGCCATATCAAGCATGAAGGATCCATGTAACTTAATTTCATTACACATGCCATTCACTAAAATTTTTATTCATTTTCCTTAACTCTTTAATCTATGGATCCTTATTTCGTTGCCTAAGTTGCCTCACTAAGGTCTTTGGCATAAGCCATCTCACATAGGCGTTGTCTTAGGAAATTTGCCGAGGTCACTTCACTTAGGTCTTTTATTTAACAAAAATTTGCCTAAGTCATCTCACTTAAGTCTTTGTTTTTAAAAAATTATCTAGGTCACCTCACGATCTTTTTCCTAAGTCACCTCACTTACCTTTTTGTTTAATAAAATTTGCCTAACTCATCTCACTTAGATCCTTTCCCTAAACCACCTCACTTAGGTCTTTGTTTAAGGAAATTTATTCAAGTCAACTCACTTAGGTCTTAAATATGATTTGAGGTTAAAATTTATATATATTGCTAACATATCTAAAAACCTACTAGTTGAAGAGAAAAAATGTACTATAATTAAGTTACACTTGATTGTAAACTTTAAGAATCAATATGATTATACATGAGATAGTTAATAAATAAGGACAAATATAAGATGCTAAGTCTTATTTAGGAATAATTGGTATTTAATTACAATTAATTGTAATTTTAATTAAGTTTAATTGAAATTATAATTTTATTTTAATTAAATTACTAAAATTTCAAAAACCTATTATAAATAAACTTAGGCTCCAAGGGAGCCAATACTTCTTACCTAACCCTCTATGACTGTTATAGAATTCTTTCAACACATTTTTGTAGATATTGTTAGATGCCCGATACTTGTGCGACCATAAAGGTTTAGATGAGTCATTTTCGAAAATAGTTCAAGAGAAAAACAAGAAAAGGATTAACCTTCAGAATTAGGTAAGAACTAAAGTTTATATTTTATTATTATGTGTTAATCATGTCATAGAATTGAAGTGGTCTAGGCTGTCAGAAAATCAAAAACAAAAACTTTTTGTTATTATTATGTTGTTCGGAGTCAAATCATGTTTTAATTTCCCAACAATAACATTTTGTTATATGAAAGATAAGAACAATCTCAATTTTAAATGCAATTATGTTCATAATTAGTTAATTAGTTGCGTTATCTTCTTAAAGACCAACAATTCAAAGGATATCATTATATAACATTTTACTGTTAAAATTTTCAAAAAAAAAACATTTTTACTGTTAGCTCATTTTCATGTACATAAAAAATTGGCATCTAAGTAAAAGATGTATTTAAAGTTGCTAAAAGCAACAATGACTTTGTGTTCATGATTATGTAATGGATAAACAATTGTATTCAGGAGCTATAACTAAAGGGTATATGATGAATAACCAAGTATAATCTTGTCCTATCAATCAAATCTTTTAAGTAAGGTCCTGAAGCCTTTGATCACACTCTTGCCTTATGCTGTATGCAACATAACTTAAAAGGAAATTTTGAAAACCTATCTCTTAGAGCTTGTATCTTTGTAGTGACAGCACCACTCTATTATGTTTTACCAGTTGCTTTGAGGAGTAGAAAGACTGCAAATCTAAAGTATGTTTTCCCATATGCACCTTGAGTAATAACAACTGAAGAAGAGATGACAAAGTTACCCCTTTGTGACTAAAATATAAATTCGCGTTAGTAAATAGCTTTGTTGTAAAATACAAAAAGAAAGTTACGTCTAATCGACAATCCTATCCCACCCTCGTAAAGTGATCATCTCCTAAAGTGAAGAGGCTTGTGTATTAAGGATCGAATATTTTATTTCGATTAATCAGTTCTTATCCTCTTCTATTAAATCTCATCCACAAATTTATTTGAGATCCACACAAGTATATGAACCAGATTAAGTGGAAAGGGTTGGAATATCCTTATGTTTAGTTGAACGTAAAGTTTTTAATAGAATCAAATGTAATGCAATATAATGGAATGATTTATAATGAAATAAAATGTAAATAAATGTAATATTAGAAAATTATTATTTGAGACGGATGATAAGGTTCATAATGTAATATAGTGAAATGTTATTTGAATGAAGGGTTATAATATAATATAGTATAAAATTATTTATTATTTTACATTCTATCGTAAACTTTCTAAATTAGAATTTTTTTTATTTTTACTATTTAAAATATAATAAAATATAATATGAAACCGTCTTCTCTCTCGTCTCTTTCTACAGTAAGCCCTCCTCTCAAAGTTTTTGTTATCCTGTATACATAATGCAAAAAGACAAGGAAGAAGTAAACATTTGTCACACCACCAATTATACCAAAATATCTAAACTAAAAGACGAAGAGTTGCTAAATAGCTACTGCACTTTGTCTGTTGAGCAAGTAAGCAGTGATGCAGGCAACTATTTCACCTATATGCTCTTCTTCTCTTCCCACAACTACCCATCACTCTCTATTAGCTCCACTCCGAACCCAGTTTTCTCGGACGCTGCTCCCTTGCTCCCATTTTGTACTCAGTCCCTGCAAAACGCTTCGCAGCACCGGTTCTCTCTCTCTCTCTGATTAGAAATTGTTATTAGGATGAACATATGCAGTTATTTTCTGAAAGTTCTCAGTTTTTCTTTCAATGCAATTGGAAGCGGTCCACGGTAGAGTACCGTTGGAAATTGTTGGGATATGATGATTGATAGAGACGAGATGAATTGAAGTACCTTGTGTTTATTCGCTGCAAAATTTTCTGCCTTCTTTGCTATTTAGATATGGGTTGCTATTGTTCTGTACGCCTGTTGCTTCACTTATTTCAATATGATGCCAAAGTTAACTGAGTTATATTGAGATTATGCAGTTTTCTTATTCTGCTTCTGTTTTCACTGCTCCCGTCATTTTGTGCTTTCCAATTGGTAGCCAAGAAGTCATTGGGAAACAGTATTTAGAAACTATCCAAATCGAAAAGGTTGAGCTATTTGTTGAGGCTGGGGAGTAGGTTTTGTATTTTAGTGTCCATGTCTGCTAAACCTTTGTGCTGAAGTTGAACACGCAACCATGTGTAATGATTAATCTAAGAACTTATAGATTGGCTGTTGAACCGGGTTTCATATCAATATGCAACACTTGTGAAGGTGAACTATTGTAGCTTTAGAGTAGAATTGTTTGGTTGCCATTTTGCCAGTGATTAATATGTCAAACTCAGTACTTCAACTTGAGTGTTCATCAATTAAGATTCGTTTTGAGTTCCTCGGATGACATATTTGTCATAGATTTAGGATTTTAATCATTTTTCCTGATGAATTGTATGATTTTATCCAGGTGCAACATCAGCTACTCAGGAGATTGTTGAAACTGAAAAGACAGAACCAGAATTTGTAGAAGTTGGGTATATATCCAGTGTACATGGGATCCATGGGGAGATTTGCATAAAACCTAATACTGATTTTCCTGAACTTAGGTTTTCCAAGGTAACATCTGAATTCCTAAAATGTGAACAATCTCGAGAACATTTATTTCAACTTTCAAGTCAATATTTATTTAGTTACTGAACATATGATTTGATCTTTAATTTTAGCCTGGTAGAAGATGGCTAAGGCAACCAGTATCAGGAAAACAAATGATTCAGGAGGTTGAACTTGTTAAAGGAAGGGGAAACCCTGGACAGAAGAACTGGATACTTAGATTTGGGGGAATTGATACAGTGGATCAGGTGAGCTTAGGAAATGATTTTTTATCTGTTGGTTGTTCATGCTTAGCTTACTTTCCATGTTATTTTTCTCAAGTTTTCAATACTAGAATTGGATCGCTTATTTTGGTTGATGTTATACTGGTGACCTAGGCAACTTCTCAAACTGTTGTGAGAAGCAAAAGAGAAGCTTCTCTTAAACAGTTTGTCCTAGAAATTAGCCAACATTTTATCTGAGAAGAAATTTCATGTTTGTCAATTTGCTATATGCCTCGACATACTCTACTTAACCTTAAATGAAAAATATAAGATAGTCATATGTATTGTAAAGTAATTGTGAATTACAGCTAAAGCAACTTTTTCTTTTGACAAGAAGGGTCGCCCAATGCCTAAGAAATATATAGGAAGATAAAGTGCGTTAATTCTGAGCTTAACTTATTCCTTTAATCCTATGACCTTAACTTATTCCATGAACTCAAAAGAGTTCCCACCATAAATCATATGATTACCTAGACAATCTTGATGAACTTGCTCTATTATATGAACCCTATGAAATTCTACTTTTGAGCCTTTTGTATTTGAGATGAGAATATTACAAGTATTGTTTAACTGTGTTAATGGATTCTTCAGGCTAAGCAACTTGTTGGATCAACTTTACTTGTGAGAGAAGATGACAGGCCAGAGTTGGCCGAAGGAGAATTTTACAGTCGTGATCTTGTTGGCTTGAGGATGATTCTTAAGGTTTGTGCACCTAAAGACTATATGCTATGTAGTCTCCTGCTCTTGCCACGAAAGTTTATTTCAGGATGCTGTATTTTGTGTACATGTCTTCTTGTTTTGTATGACATCTGTTAAATTCAATTAAGAATTAAGCCCAAAACAGTTATGGTTGTTATTTCAATCCTTCACTTCTTCTGCTCTACTTGGAATTATGTGGTGTCATTTTCTTTTATTTGTAGTCCTCTTTTTTCCTTTCGAGTTGTCATTCTTGTTTGGAACACAGTGTTAAGGAGTGGAACACGTCATTCTAGAAAATGCTTCTCACTGGAAGTTTTCACTTATACTTTCTCTTTATTGGTAACACATATCACTTGGATAATATGGCCATTTCTTGGTCATACTTATGATCTTTTCTTTCCAGTTTGTTGTTCTGAAGTGCAGTTTAAATTATTCAACATGCTATAGTATTTGTCCTATGCAGGAAACTGGTGAATGTGTGGGGACTGTTGTGCAAGTTTTCAACACTGGAGCTAGTGATATTTTGCAGGTCAGGCTTCAACCATCTAAGGATGTGATTGATGGAAATGAAACATTTAACCAAAGAGAAGTTGGTGAATCTGGTCCCCTTGTGTGGGTACCCTTTGTTGAGGCAATTGTTCCTGATGTTGATATGAACAAGAGGGAAATGCAGATTACACCCCCAAAAGGTCTTCTTGAGTTAAACATACGCTCTGACGAGAGGTCCAAGAAAGAACGCCGTCAACTTGTGAGGCATACTCTTTTGTTCTGTATTTACTATTGAGAGCTTAAAGCTGGCAATTGATACCAATTTCAATGCTGTTTCCTTGTCATTTAACAACTTTCATTTCTGTTTTTATAAGTTCTGTCTTCATAATTCCAAAACATAAATCTTTCTTTTCAACCACATTATTTGATGTTTTCTATTAAGAGAAGCTAAAAGTGTAAAATCCTTCTTGAGATATTTTTAAGACCAGATCTGGTTTCTTCTTCTTCCTGTCATGATATATGTTCTGATTGATTGCTTTTCCTACAGCTTATTTGTTCTTCTGTCTGATAGTTAAAAGGCTTGCTTCTCTTTTTGTGTACCATCTGTCTTCTCTGCTTTTGTTGTGTACCATCTGGATAACAGACAGCATAATATTCTCATCAACAACTTGTGTTGGAGCGCCATCACAGCATGTTTGAGAAGGAGCAGGAAATCTTCTATTCTGTATACACTTGAATGCTATTTCAGATGTACAAAGTTGGCTTTTAGAATAACTGGGAAATTAAAATGAAATGGTACTTAATGTAATAACATTTCTAGGGCACTTTGCATAGTCCTTGGTGAAGCCTTGGTTCAATGCTCTTATTCCCAGAAATCTCTGTCTTGCTTTTGGAACATTCTTCTGGGCTTCGTTCTTTGCACTTTCCTTCCTTTCTTTAGAGCTCCGTTTAAACATATTAGCCACCGAAGTCCGTGTGGCTTAAGTCAAAATTTGATTTATTTCAGGAATGGAAAGAAAGAAAAAGGTTACAAAGACGCCTTATAGCAGCAAAGAAGAAACTATGTGAAATGGAACAGAAACATGTATTTCATGGATTGAGGTTTGGGGAAAAGTCCCAAAGGAGTCTCCTTGCAGATCAGATTATTGGTATAAATTCTCAATTGCTGCAACAGGCACTTCAAAATTTAGAAGCACCATCAAAGCGGTAAATATTGCCATATCATTTGGTCTTTCCCCGTATTTTTATTTATGGAAGCTTGGAGAGGGTTTCGGTGGACTTTGAGGGATTGATGTGTAAAATGTTTTTGATGTACATTATCCCATTTCATTTTCTGTGGCCATACAATAGGGCCCCTGTTTACGCATGTTTAAATTAGGAACTTTTTTACTCTCCATTTTATAATTTTTTCACGCTATTGTTTATCATTATTTCCATCTATTGCTTGCGTAGCTCAAGAAATTAGCCAACCATGCTACTTCGTTGATGTAAAAACTTAGCTTCAGTATGATAATTTGTAAGTATTGAAATTTCCTTGCTGGAGTTTTTGAGTCTATGATGTCTTCTTGGTGTACTTTGCTGTCAGATATGTAAAACCTGAATTCTGTCTGTTAAACCAGATGGAGCAGAAATGAGTTGATAAGTGCCATGAAAGCCAAAATACTAAAGGATTCCCCCCAGAACTTTTTCCACCCGAATGCAGCTCAAGGAGATTTGCCTATGAAAGTTGACTTTCTAGATGGACTCGATCTCCTGGCTAAAGGAAAAGTAGCTATTGTTTTAGTCATCAATGAAATACGGACGGAGAGCAGAAGTAATTGGACTGATCTCGTTGACTTGAACAGTGAGAAATCGTTGTTTCCTTTTCTTCAGAATTCACTCTTCAGAGATGGTAACTTTCTAAAGGTGATATTTTTGTTCTCTTTTTCACATGGCACTTTTAGATGGATTCTAACAATTGGTATCTATTTTAAAAGTTGTATGGATGTTAAAATTTCCAATTCAGTATTTTACATCTATTGTTCTACCTTCAGAAATGAAACATCTATGGTAATGAGCAAACATTTTATTCGTTAGCATCATCTGATAAGTCTTATTTGTACATCTTATATGGACTTATATTTGCTGCAGATAGAAGATCGTGCCTCTGTGCCTTTGATTTTGGTTGGTCCAGAGCAACAAATCGAATCCCTGAAAACAGTGTTCTGGAACAATGGTTACTTTGATTTTGACTCAAACAAGGTTACTATAAATGCTGATTATTTACTTGACGGCTCTCTTCTGTTCTCTCTCAAAGTCTTAACACACGCACACATACCCGTAGACCATATCTGTGGTTAATTATTCAGCTAGAGGATACTACAAGCATCTTGATTTCCTGAACAAGGGTATCCATTATGATGGTGTAGCACTAATGTATAATTCCACATGCAGGAGTTTTGTAGTTGTTGTGCTCAGTTTCAATAACATCTACCTTTTCTATCATACGATATCAGTCAGATTTCACTTTCAAAATCAAGCCATACCAATTGATTAGCTAAAAGTTTCAATCTATAGTCCTTTCAAGAAGAATAATTATTGTCTAATATGATGAAACCAAATGTGCTTTTTGGGAGTCATAGACCAACAAATGGTGGATTGTAATCCATGTAAAATGCCATTCTTTAGATGCCTTGTTGCCTGTGATGCATGCAATAATCCACCTTGTTGTGTAGGATTTTTCTTCCCTGTGCTAATGCATCAAAAGGTTGTACCTTCTTACAGGTTTGGTTTTTGGAAGAAGCAAAGGTTCCAGTTGTTAGTAGTGCTGTAAATGAAGAGGAAAGGCATAAAATTTTAATGAAGTCACCATGGGAAATACTGCAATCACCAGTTGGATCTGGAGGAGTTATTTGCTCCCTTTCATCACAAAACATTCTAGATAATCTGAGTGACATGGGCGTGGAATATGTTGAGGTAACAACAAAAAAGCAGTAACAATCAAAGCAGCTGTAATTTTCCAAATTTGCTCCAAACAAATGCATTTCTCATCGCCTGCATCCTTGATGTTAACAGTTTCTCTATGCAAAGTGTACTTAAAAATTATGACATTTGGGATGGTCCAACCATAAGTGGGTTTTCATGTAAACTAAGAAATAAGCTATTTCTATGCTTGATTCTGATAGAATGTTTCTGACCCTTTTCCCAGATATGCAGTACGAGCCAGAAGTTTGGTACTTGGAACTCACTGCTTTCTGGGTACCTTGATTCATGCAAAGCCGAAGTCGGAGTCCAACACTTTGGAGATGAGAAAGTTTCAGAAGAATGCTTCAACATGGCATTCTCTATCAATTTCTTGAAGTCTCTGAGCAAACAGATGGATAAGCTTGAGTTTGAAGCAATCCAAAAGCAGAGTTCTCATGTGCAGTTGGTGGACAAGAATTGGGAGGACATTGTCCCCACTTCTCCCAACTCATACGAGCTTTACTGTTCCATTTATAGTTTCTTGAACTCTTGTCCCCTTGATAAGATATGTGTACTACAAATAACAGAATAAGCTCATTGCCCCTATCAAAGCCTACCAGGTTCAAGTGCCATGAATGTATGAAAAGAACTATACTTCTTGGAATGAATGGAACGGGAAAGAAAATAACAAACCATACTTTCTAAATTATGGTATTTTTGAATCATCTAATTTTTTTTGTACAATTAATTTTAATAATTTTGTTATTAATTTATCAGTTAATTTTTATAAATTAAAATAAATTAAAAAATTTATTTAATAATTTTAAATTCTTGATTGATAAGAATTTTTTTAATTATATTTTAAAATGTTAAAATTTATTCAATTTTTAATTAATTTTATAACGGTCTAATGTTGTTAAAATTTTTAACCTCAAATATCTTATCTTTTTGGTTTAATTTTTGGTCTAATTTTTAAAATATTTTAAATTTCTATTAGAGTTTTTTGAAGAAGAAAACTAATTCGAAAATTTGTAAAACATTAAACAACTATTTTTCCCCCTTAGATCGTCTGTGTCATTTATCCTGTCTTAATTCTGTCCCATTTCGTCTAAACTTGGGACAGGATAAATAGCACAGAACATATAAATGGATGGTTGAGATGAAATGAGACATAATTAAAACAAGATAAATGACACAAAACATAAATAGATGGTTGAAATGAAATGAGACAGGGTTGGCACAGGATAAATAACAGAGAATCATGTTCCTTGTTTTTCCCCCCTCAGATCCTCTGTGTCATTTATCCTATTTCAACTTTGTTCCATTAATAGTTGAGATAAAATAAGACAGAGTTAGAACATGATGAAACGAGACAGAGTTGGAATATGATAAATGACACGGAAAATCATGTCCTCTGTTTTTCTTGGTAAGGTAAAAAATATTGGATTCTAACATTTCATTTACTCTGTGGGCTATTCAAGGCCCAATTGGAAACCCCAACTTTCCGTTACAAGCCCAACTGCGTGCCAACTCTGAGAAAGAATATCCAAAACGAAACCCTAATAGGCCACACTCTTTAGGGTTCGCTTATATATAGGGAGCTCCACCATTTGCAACGACTCGGAACTTCGGCGGTTGTTAGTCCCCAAGCCAGTGTGAGCGTTCTTTCTCCACACTTGATTGATTTGCATTCAGCTTAGCTATTGAATTGAAGCAAATACGATTTGATTTGCAGGTGAAGGTAAGTGAAAATGGCGGTGCCTTTACTGTCGAAGAAGATTGTCAAGAAGAGAGTCAAGAAGTTCAAGCGTCCCCAGAGCGACCGCAAGATCTCTGTGAAAGTATATTGCTTCACAACTGCTCTTGTTTAATGCATTTAGGATCAAACTTTTGTACATCTAAGCCATTCATTTTTTGAGTGTGTGCATCGTGGCACTTTGTGTGTGTAAAATTTTTAGGCCTTTTACATGGACTTTAAGCGGAAAATGATGATTGGATTGTCGCCCCAGTCTTAGTTGCATATCTAATGTCTATATGCAAGGTGGTGATTGACAGTTTATATCTGATTCCAAGAGTATGTATTCATTTTACTTTTTGGTTTCTGATTTTAACTTCTTTTTATTTTGGAAACATAATAGGCTTATGTATATGATGATAGCTTTTGACACCCAGTCTTACTTGCTCCTTTTGAAGCATTATGGTGAGCTAAGACTATCTGATCCATTTTTATGGTAATTGATTGAACTTAATTGTGAGTTTCAGGGTCTGCAGTTTTTTTAAAATTTAATACAAGGTTTAACAGGGGAAATGATGATGCTTTATTGACACCCAGTCTTACCTGCATTTGTTATGCAGGATGGTGATAAAGATCGACCTTTTATCTGATCCTTCTAATTGTATTGACATAATTTTTTTCTATACATTGCAATTTTTCTTTTTAAATACGAGGTAAAGTGGTATCGATAGAAAAGGTTTCCTTTTCATCATCACACCTCATACCTCTAGCTAGAGGGCCTTCAGTCCACCAACAACTCTGGTTGTTTGTGGGTTTGTTTTCTTCAAGTAGACAATAGCATGGGACCTGTGCAACGAGGTGTGATGATACTTATCCACCTTTTTTTCTGCAGTTTGCTGATGAAAAATATACATGCATCACCATCTGATCTCTGTTGCATTTGATCTCCTATTTCCTATTGTTTATTAAAATATCTTCTCTTTTAGGATTTTCAATTCTGGTTACATTTGATGCAATCTATGATGCAAATTATTCCATATTGCTGACTAATTATTGATGATTCAAATAAATTCACCATCTTTCGGCTGAGGTTGCATCATACATGTTTATATGGGATCTTATTTCATCGTTATTATGTATCCAACCTTTTATGGTTTTTGCTTTTGGGGGGTTTGGACTTTTACTGGAAAAAAGGGTTATTTGCCCATGGTATCTGATGTCCAGACTTAGCTAATTTACGTAGCTGGACATTTCGTTTGAAGGGCAGAAACAAAATTCATGTAGATTGCGACACAGTTAGCTGGATTCTCAGGCTTTCTGTTACTATATCTCTGCATACACCATCCTTTTTGCAATCATTGTTCATTTTTAAGAAAATGGATTTGCTATTGGTTTTAGTACCATCCTGTATGGCGTGAGCAATTATTTATTTGTTCTGCTAATACATGTGCACCTCTTTGATAATGATTTCCCTTTTCCATCTGTTACAGACCAATTGGCGTAGACCAAAGGGTATTGATTCTCGAGTCCGACGAAAGTTCAAGGGATGTACTTTGATGCCCAATATTGGTTACGGATCAGACAAAAAAACAAGGCATTATCTTCCAAATGGCTTCAAGAAATTTGTGGTTCACAACGTCAAAGAGCTTGAAGTTTTGATGATGCACAACAGGTCTGTTTTGATGATGCACTCGTGTATAGTCCTTGAATTGATTGGTCTATAGTTACAACCGGGAATATCTTCTATGCTAACAAGTTACTTTCATTTATGTTCTTCAGGACTTACTGTGCCGAGATTGCTCATGATGTGTCAACCAGGAAAAGGAAAGAGATAGTAGAGAGAGCCGCTCAGCTTGATGTTGTTGTTACTAACAAGCTGGCTAGGTTGCGGAGCCAGGAAGATGAATGAGCTAAAATTTTGTTATTCCTTGAGTAAAATTTATCAAATTTGAACATCATAGTATTTTTCATTGAGACGGTAATCCATTGGTTGCCTTGCGATCCGGATTGGAATCCTATCCCTGGACTGGTTATAATTGCAGTTTTTTGTTTATTAAATGACTGTTGTACAAATTTAGCTGTTAAGGGAAAACGAAAGCAAAATATGCATTATGTAAACAAAGTACCTGAGAGCTCATTACATTTAAATGGATAGCACAGTATAATGATATGATTGATTCATAACCAATAATAACAAATTCACAACTGGGGATTTCGCTGTATCGAATTAGAGCTGGATTCTTCGACCGCATAACACCTCATTTCTTTAGCTGTGACTCGTTCTTAGGCTTCTCACTTCATTGTCACAGGCACTTATGAATTGCTTACGTAGAATTGGTCTGTTGTTTGTTGGCATGTTTATTGAGAGAATAATAGATGTGCGGACTAGCTAGTTACTCATATTGTACCTTCGGATATCGGCCTTACCGTTTTTGATATTACACTTCTTGGGTGCCACTATATCTTTTTAGAGGATCTATCGAAGTTTTGCTTTCTTATACTAGTGTTGTAATTTTTCTGTACCTCTCTTTTAATCAAAAAAATAAATAAATAATAACAAATTCCTAGGGTTGCTTAACAAATGCACGCACCAGTCAATTATACAAAATTTTCCTAAAACCTTCCAAAAAATATATCACAAGCCTTGGGAATTATCAAACCGTTAAATATATTAATTATATATTTTTAAATTGAATCACATTTACACGTGGGTTTATCGGAACAACCTTTTTATTTAAGCAAAGATAAGATTGTGTAATATCAAACTTTCCTACGTTAGTATGAGATTCCAGCTTAGTACTGAAGATGACGAAGATGATATATATTTTTTATTTTTTATTTTATTATCTTTAATAGTTGATAAAGCGCCATTGGATGGTTTTATTATTATTGCTCTATTATATTTCATGATTTGATTTATTATCTTATTTACATTGTTTGTTATGCTTTTAAAATATTTATAACAACATGAAGTAAATTATTTGAATATAGAATATATTGGGCTAGAAGATGAGTTAAAATAGTATTAAAATATGTATTTTAATGTTTAAAATATGTATATTAAATAATTATTAAGTTTAAAAATATTTATTTAAAATTTAATTTAATTTAATTATACATTAAATTAAAATTAATTGAATAATTTAATTTAATTAATTAATATATTAGTTAATAATAAAGTTAGATGAAGACAAAAATTAAAGCAACCATATCAAACCAATTGCATGGGTAGTCACAACGCTCCAGACATTTTTATTGACATATATGAATATATATGTGTGTATATATATCCATTCAAGGAACAAGATTAACAGGCACCACCGTTGGCGACGGCGGAGCATCGAAGGCGGTGCTAGTGCAGTACCCTTCAAGCATGTTTCCCTCCTCTACGGTGAACCCTAGTGCGTCCATGAGCTCAGGCCAGCAATGCTCGCCGATGGTGCGTATAGCTTCACAACATTTCTGGCCAATGTGGGTTTCGCCATTGATGAAGAAAAGAATGATCTCACCAGTGCATGCCTGGAGTTGAAGCAAAGAGTCCCAACAACTGGGTGATTGTTCGTCCAATTTGAGACGAGATATAAGGGTTGAAGTTGACCCCAAGGGCCGAGCTTTCGCTGTGTAGTCCAAGCTGCATGCCAGGAAAGCCACCATGAGACATAGCTTGAGATTGAAGCCAAACGCCATTGCAGATACGTACCTGTAGAAGGGTTTCAACCAAGCGTAGCTTTTATACAGCGCTGCGTCTGGAGGTTACGTGCAAGAAATATGAAAGGACATGAACAATGGAAGACTGAAAGGCCTATGGACATTTAATTAACAGGAATCTCCATTTTCACCTCTTAAATCTACCGTAACTGCTACACTCAGTCTCTCATCAATGAAAGAATAATATATAAATTACTAATTATATCCGCGTTACATCCAGACCGGCTTTTTTACGAGATTTCACACTAAATATGATGATGATCTATATTACATCTGGTTGAAATATCGTTGGCATACGAAGTTTAGTAATACACAACTTTACTTCAAACTAATAATGAGATTGTTTTCAAATAATCCGATTAGGGCGAAAAAACAATAGAGTAAAATAGTACGACACGCGCTTAGACACGTGAATTGCAATAGATTGTTTTCATGAGTTTCTTTGGCGTGAGATCACCTACGCCGATTAGCCTGTTTCAAGACTATGCCACTAATTTTTATTCACATATTTTTGTAAGTCTGGTGTAAATGTGTGGATGAAAATTAATAAAAACATGATTGAAACAGGTTAATGACAACAAAGGCAAAAGAAAAAACAAACATATCCTACACAAAATTAAAAAAAAACCTACTAATGCAGTGTTTTTTAGTGTAAAGCTCCTTGCATGTCTCGGTGGATGAATTTCATAACGACTATCGGAGGTTTCTGAAATATATGCAATTGTCGGTGTGATAAGAAGACTAAAGAAGTCAGGTTATCGGCAGATTAATTCCCTTCTCGATAAACATGTTAAAATTACGTCTTAAATATTCGGTGTATTAACCTACGAGTACTTGACATCAAAAAATTTTCCTCAGACAATACTAAATTAGATGAAGAAAAAATGTTATTTTAATAACATCTAATAAATCCACTTTGACAATAACATATTGATAACCAAATTTTCATATTAATACGAGACCCGAATGAACTACCAAAGTTCGAGCAGCCGGAATTTGGCATTGTTCTTGCAGAGAAGAGCTCTCTTCTCTATCCACTAACAAGCACGTGTCAACGCGTAAGGTTGAGGCGTTGAGCTGGTAAAACGATGACGTGGCAAAATTTTACAGGTCAATATTGACTCAACCGCAACCGTCGATCCCCTTAAAAGTGGTGCCCACATGAAGCTCCTGTCCAAGTCCTGACCGTTGGTGGACAAAAGTCTTCGTTTTATGATTTCGTATGGAAAAAAGCATACAAAACAACGGCTCTTGTTAGGGAGAGAGACGATGTTGTTATAGTTTTCAGCTTTACAGGTATGTATGTTTACGTGTCTTCGGCTATCTTCAGGTGAATTCCGTCTCTCATGAGAAGCTATTGCTTGTTGATCTCTTCCACTGACAAAATTTTGAGTATATGGGTCTGTTCACGGCACTTCATAGAGTTGGTTTTATCTTCGAGGATTTCGTTTTATGCTGGAATTGAATTGCTTGTTATTGTGATTCCTTAGGGTGATCTTGATTTTCTGTATGTGTTTTATCAAGTTTTAATTGGGTTGCTTTAGCTGGTTATGGTTGTATTTGTCTACGTTCAACTCTAGGTTGACTTGAGTTTGTGAGCTTGAGGAGTCGTGGCCTTCTTTAATCTGGGTTTCGAGTTTTTAGACTGAAGTTGGTGATTCCCTCATTAGGTATTCAAATTAATATGGTGTGTGCGGAGCTGACTTTAGGGCGTGAAAACAAGTAAGAACTCTTGAATTGAAATAGAAAGGAGACGTGAATCCAGTATCCATAATTTCGGATTCTAGGATCTCTTTCAGATGTGACTAACTAATAACATTCGCTAAAGACTCATTTCTTTTTCTATTCTGTTTCACCAGCTTCAGTTTTGTTATGTTCTTGAGCCTGGTGTGCTTACTCCTGTTTTCCATGGTTTTCTCTGTTTATCAAAGAATGTATACATTGGCTTTAAAAGTTCCCCTATTACATTTCAACTTGCTGATTAGCAATCACTCTTTAAAAATTATTTCATAGGAAGTGTTGATGAGGACTTTAAATCAGTGACGTTAAAATATATTAGATTACAAGTTAAATTTTCATTTCATACTTGTGCACATGCTCTTTGTTGGATCACCATTCCAATCCCATAATTTTGAACTATTTTTTAATCATCCAGTTGCATTCCCTACGTGGACACCTAGGTGCAGCCAACATATTTAGTTTTGAAGTTCCTTCGACCTGTCTTTACATGTTCAGTCATCCCCTGCAGTTGTCTGCAGCCATCCTTTTTCCTCTGCCAATCCTCATTCTTTTGTGTAACTCTTCATTCCTATTTCTGATTAATTTTTTCCTTGTTTTGTGACAACAGTCTCGGCAGGTGCTTTAATTGTTTAGGGGCTTTACTTTACCCCTGATGTTTCATAGTCGAGATTGTGGTGCACACATCAAGAACAGAGCAAATGCCAGCATTACAAATGAAGGCCAAGTTAAGCACAGCTTCTGTGATAGACACAAATCGAGTTGGTGTGTGCCAAAAGTCTAGAGTAATATCCAAAAAATCATGTTCTCATGCTACCTATTCTCTACAAACACCAGAATCAGACCTGTGCGTACGGAAATGTGTGGATTGTTGTGGTAAGTTGATAGACTATCAAGTGTTGTTTGTAATTTTGAACCTGCAAGATTATGTAACTTTAAGTTCTTACTTGTAACTGGCCTTGCATCCTCAATGGCTATTTCCGTCTCAATTTCTTTACAGAATAACTTTCCTTCGTGGAGATTTTACATCTCAAAAGATATCAAGTTGACGTGCTGTAGATGTGAAATTTGATTTTCATTTTACGGGAAACTTTAGTGTGCCGCAAGTACTTTTCTGTTGGTATCTGTAATCTGTGCTGTGTAGTTGACTTTATTTGGATTTACTTATTTATGCATCTAACAACTTCTTTTTTCTAGACTCTTCGAGAATAGATATACAGACTCAAAATGATGGAAGTGACAAAGCTACTTGTCATCAAGGATTGCTGACTGAAGCAGATATTCAGTTTCAGAAACAGTCATCAGTGTCTATAGATTCTTGCACCACGTGGAGAATGGTGAGATTTGAATGACATTATTTCGTTGATACTTTTTCCCTTCCCTTTGGGGAAAAACTCTCCTATGAATTCCACCTAATGAGAATATGATTACTTTGCTTTAGAAACCGTTTTGTTACATTTTACCTCTTATATGTAGTGGAAATCATCAGTTCGCCTGAACTTTGAAATTGAAACCTACGATTCATGCAAAAAGGTTGTTATTTTCACACTGGCATTTATAACTGTTAGTTTATATTTTATCTTGGAAAATGTAACATGTCCCCTCCCATTTTAAGCCTATTATTTGAACTCAACTGCTCCATGCATTTGTTTTTTCTATTTTTTTTATTTTTCCTTCATTAAATTGATTCTGTTGTTCTATTTCATTTGTAATTTCAGAGAGCATACCTTCCTTGCAACTTCACCACTTTACTTTAACTTCTGTAGTTGTTATTCATTTGTTTTTCCATGAGAATTTCTGGATTAAGTGCATCAATTCTTGTGTAATTTTGATTTTCCAATTACTGTTTTGTCCACATACCATATAGAGGCTAGACCATTATTCAATGAGAATCTGAACATTGAGCCTTTGGTTTTATTTGTGCTTCCTTTTCTATTTATTAAAATCCAAACAGATCATAGCATAAGATAATATTAGTATTTCTCAATCTTATGTGTGCTGGAAATGGGCATCTATCAACTACTTTTGAACTTCTTCAGATTGAGAAGAGTTTATCTTGTCCATGATAAGTAGAGAAAGGGTCATGAAAATATTGTTGAGGAGAAGAAGCATATTCCCAAGTTTATGCTTCCTTTTATTTCATGAAGTAAATAATGGTCTAAATTCTAGTCTCACTTGCCACGATTGTTCACTGACTATAAAGCAAGGTCATCAAAGGATGATCAAAATTTTCTTTATTACATATCATCGATTTCTGTCTTTGATCTATCGTTTGGAAATGCTTTCTATGGCACAGCAATCATGTCACTAAATACCTGATGGTTGCTTATACGTGATGGCTCATTGACTTGCAGGGGTCTGTTAATTGCACATCAAACTTCGAAACAATTTTCTCCCCTTATTTGGAGCCTGCTGAAGTCCACAGTGTGCTAAATATAGATGATTCGGGTATGAATTATACTTATGTCTTAATGTGCATACTATTAAACTGTATATGGGAATTAATTTAGCTTGTCACTGCCAAAAAAATGTTGGCCAGCTCAGGGTGCATATTACCTTTTTTTATGTTATCATGACAGTTCATAACTTCTTTTTGAGTTTACATATTGTATTTACATTTTCATGGGAACTGTATTCTTGTTGAAGGCTTGTTGGTGTTCCTGTTTGGATAGTTTAGCAGACCTCTAATTTTAACTATCCAAGACTTGATTGTGGACAATGTTTGATTGGTTGAAGATTGAACGCTGGGGTATGAGAGATATTGTAGATGGACATATTTAAAATTGTGACGCGGATTTGTAAATTATAATCCCCTTCTTCACCTATTGCTCAGCTTGGCCAATAGCTTGATATTTCTGTGTCAACTGTGTGAAGTTACTCTGGTCAATGCTAATCAAATTCTGCTGAAGCAAAGGGATTGTGAAACATATAAAGCTCTAAAAGATTCAAGTTAAATTTAATCCTGAAGATATCCAATATGCTTATTTGTCTATTTTTGATAGGAAGCAACAACGATCTTAATGTGCCAGGGATAAAAGCTTATGGAGCTGATGATGACACAAAAACATCAGATTTTCAAACTTGCAATGTATCAGATTTTTTCATCTGTGACATGATTATTACCGATTTATCCTTTGATGGGAACATTGTTGATGATATCACCAAGACAAATCCTTTTCCTGATTACAAGTGTACAGAACCAAACATGTTTGATATGGGCGAAGAGTGCATAATGCTTCCATATCTTGAGGATACTGCCAAAATGACTTGTTCAAATGATACAGAAGCATGGGAACCAGCAATCATAGACCCTGATAGTTCTAGCTTATACCTAGCTATCAATCAAATAAGGTCTTACAACCAGGAGGCTGATCTAGGTACTGACTTCGATCAAGTTGATGATTTTGATCCTCAGTCGTTCATAAAAAGTCAACCAGAATTGTCAGATGTGGTATCAAACTTTCATCCCACAACACTTCCTAAGGACTCCTTGAGAAGGAGGTCTACAACTCTGGTACTTGATCTGGATGGTGAGAAATTTAAGCAATTTAAGCATTTTCTTTCTTCTGAACAAATATTCTCTTCTTTCACATTAACTTAATATTCGTATGATATAAATGTAATGATTCAGTAAAGGTTGATTCTTCATTGTTTTAATTGTACTGTTTCTGGTATTCATAAGGAAACTTGTTAGATTTACAGTGGTACTGTAGATGACTTGGGATAAAATAATTATGAGATGGCCAGATTGAATACTGATTACTAGGTTAAAATTAATAATTTGACACTGCAGTGGCAACCAGAACTTGTCAGTGGGTTTCAAATTTTTGTAACCGACCATTTTTATTCTGGCATATACAAAGACACACCTAAAACTTGGATTACAATGTATTTAAGGTGTGATGTGAAGGATCTTCATACCATTGTGTCATTTTGTGGCTGGGAACCATAAAATTTGGTTTATCATTATTTTTCTTGGTGTATCTTCTTCCGAAGTCATTACGCTCACTTTTCATTTCTGGCAGTAGGATCCAAGATTTGGGTCATATGATTTCTCTTTTATTTATTTGTTGCTTTACTTATTTGCTTTCTGCAGAAACACTTGTTCACTCTACCTTGGAACATTCTGATGATGCGGACTTCACCTTTACCGTATTCTTTGACATGAAAGAGCACATTGTCTATGTAAAGCAGAGGCCTTACCTCCACACATTCTTGGAGAGAGTTGCAGAGATATTTGAAGTTGTTATCTTTACAGCTAGTCAAAGCATATATGCTGGGCAACTCTTAGACATATTGGATCCAGATGGGAAGCTAATATCTCGACGATTTTATCGTGAATCATGCATTTTTTCAGATGGAACTTACACAAAAGATTTGACAGTTTTAGGTGTTGATCTTGCAAAGGTTGCTATAATTGATAATTCGCCACAGGTTTGTAACTTTCCAGTTGTTTTGATGTTAGAATTTTTGAGTATTCTTTCTTGCGTCCTATTCCTCTCCTTTAAAATGCTGCACACAGTCTGTTATACTGACAGCGTTATGTAGAACTACTTGAACTTGTTTACAAAATTATTATGAATTAAGTTGGACCATTCTGCCAAGTATATCCGTAACATTGTAGTCTGGATTTTTCATTCTGCAATCCTGATGGAATAGTGGATGGTATTGCTTTTAAATTGTCATGGAATTTCTGATTCATTTTGTTGAGGTTAAGACTTTGGGATCTAATCATGGGTTGATATTGGAATCTGCAGTCCCTGTCATTTGCAGACTATTAGCGTCTTGCTTTATGTTTCAAAGTAACATATAGGTTAGTTATATGGAAGCATATTTGGCTTGGCTGCCAACCATGCCAGACAGCTGATAATATAGATATGGCGAAAGCAGTTTTATAGTTGGATGAAAGGAAACGAACCAATATGTTTCTTTCCATTTATAATCTAACCAAGAATATGTTTTCTTTTTACTTTGCATTTTGGTTATGACCTAAGTTCACTAATCTTATGCTCTCTTTCTTTGGTTACAGGTTTTCAAGTTGCAAGAGAATAATGGGATCCCTATTAAGAGTTGGTATAGTGATCCATCTGATTGTGCCCTAATTTCATTACTTCCTTTCTTAGAGATGTTGGCTGATTCTGATGATGTCCGCCCCATCATCTCAAAGAGATTTGGTAACAGGGAGTAAGAGTCCTGTTTCCTTATTAGTTTGATATAGGTTCTTGTCCTGGAGTTTAGTTTTTCACAGAGTTTCGTTTCTAACTTCGATGGTCATTAGCTTTTTTTTTCAACTTCCATGGTATTTCATTATAGAATAAGTTAGTGCTTGTCCTAGTGTAACGTCAGCTTTTGGTCCTCGTTCCTTATAGTTTCTTTGTCCATCTGACAATGTGATGGGATGCTCTAGATTTTCTCAAAGTTAGTTCTAGTGGTTGTCTCCTCTCTTTTTGTTGTACAGTTGCTATTGCAAATAAAATTCATAACGGTGTTTATATGAGCATTGATCATGTGAAAGCATAATCATGCAGAGACTTGCTTGCTTTCTAGCCATGGAATTTCTGATTCATTCCACACTTTTTAGCATTTTATTTTCTAATTTTTCAAAATTCACTTATTTTGCCGATAGGAAGTTCGATGCGAATTTTGGAAGAATTCCTCCTTAGCACGGTCGAATTGCAAATTAACCGAATAAGCAACCAGCAAAGAGAGACAAGCTTAAAATCTGATAGGAAATTTTCAACCATGTCATAATGCAAATTTTCTAATCAGGAAACATTTTATTGAGACAACAGATTTACCCTGCTTTACTTCTATTCAACATAAAAAGTAATCACCAATCTCCAAACTCATGTAATTAAGGTGAGGGATTAGAGATGACGATGAGTTGAGCCCGTGATCATTCTACAAAAATGAGGACTAAAAATGGCAATGGGTCGGGCTTGTTGCCAATCTCCAGTTGCAAGCAATTAAGGCGATGTGTTATAGGGATGAAGTCGAAAGATTAAGAATAGCAACAGATTGAGTTGAGCTTAAGTTTGAGCCTGAGCTTAATTAGGCTTGAGATAGCTTGAACACGACTTTACCTATTTTTTAATTAAAAATATAAAATAATGCTGTTTTTAATGTTGAGCCTTGGGCCGGCCTGATCAACCCTAGTCCGACCCTATTAAAGTTTGGGTCAAGTTAGCCTTAGGCCGATTGCCATCCCTAAGGAGGGATAACAATAGGAGCACTTCTGGGGATGGCAATGTCAAACTTAGTCGACCAATATTTTTAAATTAAAAGTATAAAATGACGTCAGCAAACGACATCCCTTCCAGAAGTGTTTCCTGGACCTGCTCTACTAATTATTACTAGCCTTCGTCCTCGCGTCCCCTGGTTCTAACCTATTTCATTCTCGCCTTTGTTTCTGGTTTTCTGTGTCACCGACTTTCTCTCTCGCGTTCGCTGTCATCATCACAAGTCTCACCTGGATTTCTTGCCCTGGTATTGTCGCTGACCTAGCCGCCTCTCTATCGCTGTTAGTTTGGAATTTTGTTTGTCTTGTTATATCTTTGCTGTGGATTGCATTTTTCATGCATATTATTCCATAAGGATGAGAGGGAGGAAATTAAAGCCTGAAGGAGAAGGAATATTTGTTTGCTGTTTTTATTTATTTATTTCAATTTGTGGTGAAATACTGCTAGCAGATTTCATAAAAGTCTCCCCATCTTTCCGGGCTTTCCAGTTTGTAGTTTCAATCTAGGCGGTCGCCTTCACTGATAGTTTTAATGGTTAATCCATTTCCCTCAAGATTATGTGTTGGTACTTGAATTTTTATGAAATTTATGTATCTTTCTTAGGTCGTTATGGATGATTGGGTCTTTTATGTTTCAATGAAGCTTTTCTTTGAGATATTGTTAATTGCCTCTGCTGTGGTTGTTATAATTTTGTTACTGGTTGGGCTTTAGCCTTCTTTATTTTCTTAATTGTGATCTTGATTGAACCATACAGGTTCTGTAATTGACGTGATTGTTATATGATAATTCAGTAGTCGCTAGGTAGAAGAAATGGGAGAAAGGAAAGTACTGAACAAGTATTATCCACCTGACTTCGACCCGTCAAAGTTGCCTAGAGTCAGGAGACCAAAGAACCAACAGATTAAAGTAAGGATGATGCTTCCCATGAGCATCCGATGCAATACCTGCGGTAATTACATTTACAAAGGCACCAAGTTCAATTCTCGCAAGGAAGATGTTATTGGCGAGGTATTACTTTCTCATTGTATTTATTTTCTTATTCTTTTCTGTTCGTTTTCTTTAAATGCCAACATCAATTAACGACAATAATTTAAGTGCAGACGTACCTGGGCATACAAATATTTAGATTTTATTTCAAGTGTACCAAGTGCTCTGCTGAGCTCACCATTAAAACTGATCCTCAAAATTCAGATTACTTTGTTGAGAGTGGTGCCACCCGCAATTTTGAACCCTGGCGAGCTGAGGATGAGGTCCTGCATTTCTTTTCACTTTTTCTCTTATGTTTCTTTTCACAAGTTGAATTATACTTCATCATGATGCAATTTTAAAGATTGTTCCTAATGTTGACAGGAAATGGATAAAATGGAGAAGAACAGAAATGCGGAGGAGATGGGAGATGCCATGAAAGCTTTGGAGAACAGGACTTTGGATTCTAAGAGGGAGATGGATATTATTGCAGCTCTTGATGAAATGAAGTCTATGAAGGTAACTTTTTTTTATTTCTATACTGATTTGCTTTCTAATTTTCCTATATACATAAACTGGTTATGGGACAGTGAAGAGTTAGAGATATATTCTATTCTTTTTGTTTAGGACTGTATGCTAATGTACTTTTATTTATGTTCTGCAGTCTAGACATGCAACTGTAAGTGTAGATGCAATGCTTGAAGCATTGCAGCGGACAGCGGCAGAGAAGGTAAGCTTAATGAAATAGTTCATCCAAATGTTCTAATTGGCTGCATAACAAGTTTGAAACTTGATGTTTATGGTCTCCTTGTTTTGTCCTCTATTGTAATTAATATATCGTATGTAATTAGGATTGCTCCTTGAATAAATTTGCATGATACTCTTGAATCAATTGACTAAAATGTTTGTTGTGAGTCTTGTGACCAATTACCTAGCTCTAGTTACTTTTAAGGTTTGAACTAAATCTAATGCAAAAGATATTAAAGTCTATAAAAGAAATAAAAGAGGAAAGATTAGTTAACCACAAATTTTAATTTGGTGGGATAAGGATTGGGAATTGAGTTTACATCAAAGTAGGCTGAAATTTAGATTGTGTTATGATTCCTAATTAGATAGGAAGTAGTAGTAGTATATGTTATTCTATTTTAGATATTCTATCCTAGTTGTATAGGACTTAAAGAATTTCTATTATCACTGATTGAGGAAGTATTATAAATGTGGTATTTGAGAACATGGTGAGGAGATTGAATTTACTCACGGAAAAACATCCAAATCCTTACAAAGTTGCTTGGGTAGATGATAGTATTATACCAGTTGCTCAAAGGTGCTTGATGTCTTTCAAATTAGGAATATATGAGGACTCTATTTGGTGTGATGTCATTCCTATGAAAGTATCTCACATTTTACTTGGGCGACCGTGGCTTTATGATTGAAATGTGTAGCACTTCGGAATGTAATAATCATCACAGTAGTATGGAATTTTGATTGATTGCTTTTTGATGAGAATTTGTACAGGCATGTAATAGTCATCACCGTAGTATGGAATTTTGCAGCCATTTATATCTGTAGTTTTATCAAGTTGCATGTAAGGATTATGTTGTGAATGGACTAAGATGTGTATATTAAGTTATTTATTTGGTGTTTGCATTCTAAGCTTTCCCATCCTTATTCTTGTATGTGCTTACAGGAGAAGAAGTTTGAAGAAGAGGATGAAGCTCTTATAAAATCAATATTTCATGTTAGTATTGAAATGCCTTCTTGATACTCTTTTGTTACTCATTTATTGCACCAAATCTCTTTTGGCTCTTATCATGGTTTACTTTGTGTTAACAATCAAGCAGAGGCCAGAGGAGGTTATACGAAGAATCTCTGATGAAGAATCTGATGATGAAGATGCTTCAGCAAGTAACAATTTCAAGGTATAATCTTGTAGCCCTTTAATTTGTGTATATATACTTACAACTCATTCATTTTCTTTTATTTTGCATAACAAAAAAGTTCGGAAAAAGATGCCCAGGTATTACTGAGAACTAAGAACTAGCCATGTGCCATTATGACAGTCTTTTGATATACATAACGGTTTCCCTAAAACATTTTCCTGGAATGATGCAATTTTTAAACAATGTGATTTTTTATTGCATTGGTTTATTACCCTTTTGTGAGCTATTTCTTTGGATTATTTTAATTTGGAAGGATTATTATTCTAATGTGAATAAAATTATAGAAAAGTCTTAATAACACTATAAGAACTATCATGATCCAGTTAATATTGAGACTTTCAAAAACACATTAGTAATGAATATATTTTCTGTTCCACAATATTCTTTTAACATTGTTCTAAAAGGAATTATAAAGAAAAAAAGACTTCCCCCTTATAATGGGTTTATGATTTTTCTAAACTATCATCATCTTTCTCATAATTTGGTTTCCAATCTTATAAATTTTGTTTTTGTTTATGATTGATTTTGGTGACTATCCTAGATGAGCATGCTATAGTGCCAGCACACAGAAATAATAAAGAAAAAGGGAGAGCAACCTATATTTAAATTGTCTCTTGAAAATAACCTATCATATTATCAATCTTTTATACCCATTTCATTGTTTGTGGCATCTCTCTTGATCCTGCGCACTGAGCTATTGTATTCAAAATATAATATGCTCTCGAGGTAGATCAGCTTGTTTTTCCTTGCTGGGATATGAATATTGTGTTCGCTAACAATTTTCCTCACTTGCTTAAATGCAGAAGAGAAAGATCGACGACGAATTGCCAAATAAGCCAACAGATGCATTAACAAAAGCCATATCAGATGGTCCAAGTAATGGAGGTATGCTCACTCTTTCTTCCCTGCTATTTTCCGATCTGATCATTTTGACTAGGAGTTTATATATATCTTTCTTTGCTTTTTGTATGATCACTGTTAGTGATAGGAAGCAAGGATATTTGAGCTTTAAAAGCTATTTCCTGCTTAAAGTGATACTATAAGGTTAGATGGATAATGAATATGCCAAAATAACTTGGTAGTTCTTCCCATTGGTTTAATTCTAGTTTTTAGATATTGAGGTTAGAACATGAAAATACTTGCAATTCAGTATATCTAAATAACACTCTAGAGCTGTGAATTATAGTGCACCTGCGGCAACTCTTCACGTCTGAGTTGAGATCATTATCATGTAATATAGTCCTAATCCCGACCTGTTCTCTAAAGTTTCAAAATTTTCATGTAAATGCATTAGTCTTTCTTATAACTTGTGAATGCATTGTCAATCTACTCTATAACTCATGGCCTCTTTTGCACTCAATAATATTTTGATTAGTGACGTGCAAGCAATTCCCCTGGAATATTTTAATGGTTTCCTGTCTTGGTGTGGGCTGTTGAGTTTACTTGTGTTTCCTCACTGTACTGTTTCGTTTTATATTTTATGTTCTTACTTTTAACTTTAATAATTAGTATGCGTTCTAGTATGTTTCTTCATATGCTCTTTGTTTCTACACTTGTGTTGCCTTCGTTTTCACCTGGCAATCAGTGTTCAACGGCAATTATTCGATGGGACAACAACATTATATCACTATTCCATAGTGGTTACCTAATACTAGTCCCTAAAATAGATACAAAAATCCGTATTTAATCATAAATTTTAAATTTCATGTCTTAGTTGGACATGATTTTTTGGTAAGCCGAACATTCTTGCTTATCCAATTCATGTATTTGTAGGGGTGGCATTGGTCCCATTCGGGCTTGGCTTGGCCTGAAAATAAAACAGGGCCTGGGCTTGACCCAAGGCTAGAGTGAGCTTAATTGGTAATAACATTGTTTCATTGGAAAAAAATAATTAAAAAAGTAATTGGGCTTTAGACTGGGCAGACCAATGAGCTCGAGTCAAAACTATTGACTTCAAGTCCAGCTCACTACATAAAAAATTAGAGAAAAAAGTTCAAGCCTGGCTCAAAATATAATTAACTTGAGGCTGGTTTGTTAACTTCGAGCCCGGGATAAATTGCCAACACTATCAAGAACGATATTATGGTTGAAAGAAATATATTATTTGGCAATAAACTTCCTTATATGTTATACAACTTGGCATCGACGATTGAGCTTCTACTAAAATTAATTTGATCATGTTAGGCTCTTTATTAGTTTTTTATTTATGATAATTGCTTTCTGTAAAATTGTTGCTGGAAAAGTTTTGTTGTACCAATTGTTGTAGTCTCATGAAATGTCTAAGATGACAGTATTAACAAATTTTATGTATCATCTGCAGAAAAATCAAGTGGTTCAGGTCCGAAGTTGAGATCTCCGTTGTACACGATTTCTGTCACAAAGAAAGATGCATTTGTTGATAGTAGCAAGCGAGTCGTAGTGGAGGAGAATAAAGTAGCGGAGGCAAGTAAGACTGGCGATGCTAATACTGTACTTCAATCATTATGCCATAACTACGGGACTGATGATGATGATGATGGTGGTGACACATAGTTAACGATTGTTGAATTGTCATATTGTTTCCTGAAATGGACAACGTAGATAGAACTTTCACCAGTTCAATATATGATACTCACAAATGAGAAGTAACTATCTTAAAAGCATGAGCTGACAGCAACAGCATGACAAAGAACTCTGTTTGTTTCTTCCTGTGCTCTGGATGTGTCAATACTTAATACAGACTCATTTGCCATAGTTATGCTGAGCCATTATCTGTCTCGTTCATTTTATTTCAGCAGCAGCCAAGTTTTTTGGTATCTGAATCGAAGTAGCATGAAATTCCTTCTAAGCGTTTCAGGATCTTTATTTTCCTATCAGAATACTTTTAAGACTCTGCACAACACATTACCTATCAGAATACTTTTAAGACTCTGCACAAAACATTAACCTGTCCTATAAATAGCTGAGAAGAACCTTAAAAAAAAGTAAACATACTCCGGAGTAGTAGATATTACTTAATGGCAGCAATTGTTTACACGAAAGAAGAGCGAGCATATTGCAAGTGTCAGTCAAGACATTCTCTACCAGTGTCTGGCTGGCTGTGTAGCTTTTGCCGTATTGTACACAATTTCATGAAACCCATTACACTTGTTCTCAAGCAAATTCCCTATACTGTTTCTGCGAGAAAATCTCCTCCTCCAACTTCTGCAAGCAACCCTCTAATCCTCGAACTTAATCTTCTTTGGCGCAGGTAGGATGTTACCCACCTTCAACAAAACAGAAAAGGGATCAACAAGACGATTAAGCTATTAAAGCTACACTAATTAGTTAAAAGACAAGTGTCACTTCTTTCAACAATTCTGAAACTTGCCAAAAGAGTAGCATCTTTGTGACGGTAATCAAATAAAGGGCTACAATAACATTAAGCTAACTTGCAGTAAGAATTGCCATGATGGTGTAAACTGCTATAAGTGTTTAGCAAGTTATACAGCAAACAGCCAGGTGCCAATTGATCCTAAATGAGAATAGTTGCATTGCAAAAGAATCATTCAAAAGCATACTCCTCTCAGCCAGTAGTCAACCTACTACTATCCTTGGAATATCCAGTCTAGTAAAAAGAACGTCTTACAATTTCTGGGCACTCAAAATCAATACCAGCTGCTTCTATTCTTTTCCGCCTCTTCCGATCTCGCTTCATGATCTTCTCCACCAACTTCTTGTGCTCTTCCAAAGTTCTTTCCTGAATGATCAAGTGACAGAAAAATAATTTTAGTAAATAGTTTTCCCCACACCATTAAGAACCAATAAACAATTTGTCATGAATTGTCATCTACATTCTTACTGACCTTGTTCAGTCGTTTTTGTTCAATTTGCACCCAGTCCACCGGTTTCTTTCGATAATCGAACCCTTTCCACCTATTTATTCAGAAATCCGTAAGGGGAAAAAAGATGGATATTGACCCACTGGAAACAAAAGCAACCTCTATATTCTGAAAGAAAAACCGTACGCATGACCTTCCTCGAATCATGGCTACTATAACTTGAAGATATTGGCAATATTCGGGTATTTTCACAATATGCCACTTTAGATAAGTTTAATGGCAATGGATGCTAATAACAAGTCAATTTATACCCTTAAATTGTGTCTTAACCATATCTAATAAGGGGCTATTGTATTTCAACTGGTATCTTGCCAATTCACCCAGGAAGAAACACAAAAACAGATAACCAAGTACAATAATCACAAAAACAAACTGAAATCCATGAATTTTGGAGGATCTAACCTCGACAGCTGACTAAAATTGGTTTTTAAGAATATAAAAAGTTTTATAAACATATATTTACAGGCTTAAGTACTGGTGAAAGTTAACAATTTATCGCAGTTTCAGGAAAATGATCCATTTTATTAATGCTACAGTGATGAATAAAGGAGGCCTATAACAAGTATAGATCAATTACAGCTTTGGATGAACATGTTCAGGGGGGATGAGATGGACTTGTAGTAGGTGCTCAAACAACAGATAATTGTGCATACAATCAGCTACAACTTCAGCCACCTGCATTTCACAAGAAGAGTCCTTTCGGTAACCAAAATGGTAGGTCTTGCAAGATATTAAACACTAAAGTGAGTTAAGAAAACCTCAGGATCTTCAAATTCGATGAATCCAAAATGCTTCGACTTTCCAGTCTGTTAACAACAAGATGGCAGAAGAATAAGAACTAGTAATAACCATTTTACTCACATAATGGGCACTTGAAAGAGATATAATGACCTCATTTTATAATCCAATCTAAATTTCCTGTTTTATTATGAACATATAAAGTAAGATCAAATCATAGAATTTGATTTTTGAAAAATTACATTATCACAACCTATCATGGCATTGAAATGCAGTCTCCACATAAAACATAAACCAGAATCAAATTTTCCTACCAGGTTGGCGATGGATGAGACCGACCATTTCTACGCAAGAACTACTATGCAGAAACAGAATCTGCTCAATTAATAGGTTTTTAGTCTACCCATCGGCATTTAAGTCTTAAATGGGGTAAGTTTAAACAATTTCTGTTAATATGAAACCTAACAGCTTGGAATTATTTCCAAGCTGGCTTTTGCAAAACCTATGATTAAAGCTAAGACCACACATATCCTACATACTAATACCATAAAAGCTTCCAGAAGCGGAAACTTTCCCCACCATAATTTCATTTGTAAAACAAAAAATTGAGAGTTTTGGTGTTCATGTACAAGTTGAAGAATATACTCATTTAATTATGATGAATCATTTCTTAATAACTATGTAAAAAAAATCCAAAAAAATTCATTTAGAAGATTAAAGGCACAAAGTCTACAGTTTTTACCCTTCATTCTGACCAAACAAAAAAAGATAACATTTTTATCATTGTCAATATAGAAATTACACCTTTTACTTCTTCTAAAGGGTAAAAAGTTGGATTAAAAAGTTGACTGAAACGTGTATATAAGCCTTCAAAATCCGCAAACACATGCAAATAAGAAATCAAAAACCGGGTAGAGCCGTTAAAAAAGAAAGGACTGGCGGCTCTAACCTTCTTGTTGCGTGCAATTCTCAGTCTCTTCACCTTACCAAATTGCGAAAAGAATGCTGCGAAAGGGCACAAATAGATAAGCATCAGAAGAATTCCAAATAATAAGATCCTCGAATAAAAAGCAAAAGCCAAAGCAAACATTATAATCAAATTTAGGAAATAAATCCTGTACCTTGCATTTCATTTTCGTAAAACCCATGAGGTACTCGACCAATGTATAACACAGTTGCACCAATTTTCGACTCTTGTGGCTGGGAAAGCTTTTGTCCAGGCCCTCCTTCTAGTGGCTTTTTTTATAAAAAAATTATAATTTTCAGGCATATGACAAACTAAGACGCCAATCCTCCAACAAATAACTACAAGAACAAAACTTTCTGTATGATTAAATCAAACCCACCAAGAAATCTGAAGCTCCCTCCTTTGTACGATTGGATAATTGAGAAGAAGGCGAAATTTTATTCAATTTGTTCTTGGATACCTTCTTTGATTTGGCTCCCATTTTGCACTGCCTAACAATGAAAAACAAAACAGATAAGCACAGCGAAACACAAAATATCATCCAAAAGCCAAACTACAGAAAACCTAGAAAGCAAAAACCACACACGTACACTCTTAACAAAGGCAGAAAACAAGAGAGCTTCTGAAAATCAATCAAGTGTAGAGAAAGAAAACTCACACTGGCTAAGGTAATCACAACGCCGCCGAAGTTCCAAGGGCTAGCATATGGTGGAGCTCCTGCGAACCCTAAAGAGTGTGGCCCGTTAGGGTTTCATCTTGCATTTTCCTTTTCAGAGTTGGCACGCAATTGGGCTTGTAGAGGAGGATTAATTACGTCGAGGTTTTAAACTGGGCCTCAAATAGCCCACATAGTAAAATAAATTGTTAGGATCCAAATTATGAAAATTTTAACATGTTTATGTAAAAACAAACAAGAAAAGAAAAAGGCAACCGATTGAATTATTTAAGGTCTCGTTTGATTACCAGAAATATAAATATTGGTATAAAAAAGTGAATGAAAATGAAAAGTTGGAATAGGAATGAAAATAAAATTATTGAATATGTATGCCTATTATATAAGTACTAAGGATAAGATTGTTGAAGTTAATAGTTATACCGGTGTTTGGTATTAAATATTAAAAATAGTAACATTTTTTTTACTTATGTTTAATTATTGTGTGATTGATTTTGTAAATAATGAAATAAAATTTGTATTTAATAAATAAATAAATAAAATTATTTTTAATGATTCAATAAATTATTGATTTTTAATAATTGTCTATGATTTTTCTTATGAGAATAAAATTAAAAAAACCATAATGAACTTATTTTATGATATAAAATCATTGAAATAAAATAAAACAAAATAATAATGAAATAAAGTAACATGCAATAATGATAATAATATCCTTATAAGAATCAATCAAAATAATGTATTGTCTAAATAGATAATCTAATATTAAATTCTAAAATAGATATTATAATATCATGTGATCATTGAGATGATTCGAGTATGTATCGGGCTATCATGCAAACTTAAATGAAATTTGAATATGGTTTGTGGTTTCTTCTTTTAATTAATTTAATGATTTCTCAAAAGATCATGAATATGTTCGTATATAATAATAATTGAGAAAATAAAAACGCAAATTTGTTACAAGAAGGAAATTAGAGAAATTAAAAAAGCTTAGAAAAATAAAAACTAACTAGAGAGATATGTGATAAGCAGCTAAAGAGAGAAAGCGAATAAAGAGTTTCAGTTGAGACGAAACACAAAGAAAAAAAAAAGAAAAAAGAAGAAGTAATGTTTAATATATACAAGATAAGTATTAAATTTTTTACTTATATTTAGTTCTTATATAATTTTTTTACACAGTTAATTATAATATTTTATATTTTATAAATAACTAACCAAAAATGTAATGATTTATAAAATTATTGATTTCAAATAAATATGAATAATTTTTATGATAAGAATAAAAATATCAATAAAACAAAATAAAATAATTATTAAAGAAATTAATATAAAGGATATTTTTTATGAAACTAATCAATATCTTGATAACAACTTGATAATATTCTAATAATATTTTTATCTCTTATTCACAATTTTTCATTTCAGCGTATATCCAAGCCCTTACGAATAAAAGTCTAGAATTATTTAAGATTCATTCCAATTTTGTCATTCCCTATCTTATCTATTATCGGTAATCAAATAACTAAAAATTAAGAATGCAGGTTGTGTTCTCATTCCCAGCTCTTAATTACTGGTTACCAAACGAGACCTAAATGTTTTACAAAATTTCCAGTTAAACCAATCATATAAGAAGGTAAAACCTTTTTTATACATTAGCCAGAGGAAGAAGAAGAAGAAGCCAAATTTGGTCTTACAAATATCTCAAGAAGGATTTTTTTACTTTAGCTTCCTTTAATAGAAAACATAAAATAATGTGGTTGAAAAGAAATTATTTTTTGGAATTATAAGGACAAAACTTATAAAATCATGACCATCGCTCCAAATTTCAATATCAAACTTGATAATTTGACACTCCTTACGAGGTTCAACATCCAAATCCAAATTGTTAACATAGAACAAGACCCTACTGTCATCATGGCCGCACTCCACCATCAAGTCATCTACAAACTGTAGAACTATGCTATAGACCTAAATTTTCCAAACTCTATAAGCAATGCCCTCTACATGGTAATAGACAGGTCTTAAAATGAGACAACTATTATACAAATTCCATGACAGTTGCCATCACAACAAGATGCAGAGATGATGCTATGGAGAGGATCACAAATTATGAAAAGGAGTTTCATACTTCTCATCGACGCTTCATTCATATTACCACTCCACCTATTTTGAGAAGCTTAAAAGACAAAACACTAAAGTTTGTTTTCAGCAAGCTTGGAGAAGAACACTCAGAATCATCTAGAGCCTTTTCCAGCCCGATCATGATGATTAGCCCAGCCTTTTCTCATGAAGAAGGCATTGATGACCCTCCAATTCATTTTGTCCACTTTGATGAATATAAGATATAGGTCAACCACGTTAATGACCATTTCATCTAGGATGCAGATCATGTGTGATCCAGACTATGAATGTTGCATGGATGATGACTCTGATAGCGATGATGATGTTTATGTTCCCCACTAAAGAAAGGAGCCCAGTAGAAAATTGAAATCTTCATGCTAACCATCAAAGAGGATCTAACCCAAACACGAAGATGATGACAACTCGAGGCCCTGAATTGGTCTTTAGAAATCCTAAGCCTAGACTAAGGAATCTCTCCAAACTGTTGAAAGAAGTTGGGAAAGAGTATTTAATCCAACTAAGATGCTTTGTACCTTTAATCCCCAAGGAGAACCCCAAACCAATACCTTGTATAATGATGAGATCATATGAGGAAGATTTTTCACCCTTAGAAGCTCACACCAACAAAACCATTGGAGTATCTCTAAAGTCGTACTCAAGATCTATAGGTATCAATCCACATAGTAATCATATACCTGTTTCTCCAGCAAAAAAAGTTCTCAATTGGCAGACACAAAATGTTATGGCACAAAACAATGTCCTTCTAAGAATTGATTCAAAACTCGATGATTTGTCTCAATAGACTCAAGGACTAAATTCAAAAGTTGATATCATATCTTTCCAAGTGAATCAATTACATCAATGAATGATCAATCAAGTTGCTCAACTTGATTCAGATATGAGAAGATACATCGACTAACATTATTGTAGCCCAGAGTTCTCTAAAAAAGAAAGAGAATTTCAAAAGGCTCGAGAAGAGCTTAAAAGAATTGAGTTAGATTTGGTTAAAGAACATTCTAAAGCTATACATGATCCATATGCCTCTACATTTCCAGCCACACAACCCACCTATAACACCCCCATCATATCCAGATGCTACTGGTTGCAAAAAAAGTCTTCAAATTGTCTTATTCGTTGTTTAGACATACCTTTACAAAACCATCAAAACGTTCCAAACCAAACCCTCCATCACGAAGCATTCCGTCAACTTCTAAACATTCATTTGCACTGGCACCTTCTCCACCAAAGAAAGACCTTCCTTAGACACACCAAAATAACTAATACTTGACTAAGAATTCATAGCTACCCCTCAATCAATATCGAATAGCTCTGACAACCAAACTAATAGTTAAGACTCTGATTCTTTTACAGAAAATAAAAAAAAACTCAGAACAGTTTGCAGATCTCATCCAAATATCGGAAATGATGATGGTTGTTCCAAACTTTTCTCAACCATATACAGAAGTTGAACCTAAGATTGATGAAATTGACTAGTCCGTCCTCAAGCAACCCCTATCTACAAACCTACTTCAATTATGTGGTTCACTTTTATTGATGTACTATAAACAAAATAGAGAGATTGATTGCATGAGTTTAGTGCCCGGATAGATCTTCAAATGACAAGGCTAGATATGTCTCTTAAAGATATCACGATAGAATTTGTATCACAAATGGGGGGATTTTTAAGAGAATGGTTCCAAAGCCTTAGTGAACATAAGCGCACATAAGTCTTACAATTGACATAAGTCAGGTCCCTATTAGGAATGATCCATAAATAGGTCATTGGTGATTTCTAACTCATTGGTCGATAAAGCAAACATGAGTACCTTGAAATAAAGTGTTGCTCTATTAACCAAAAGGATTTACAAATGCATTTTTGAAGGATATCTGAAAAATACTACGTGCTCAATGGCTTGAATAATGTGAATCTTCGGTACACATTCATTACCATCCTTCCTTATGAGTTGCAACCTAAATTACAAAGAATTATCAATTCTCTTCACAAAGACATGTATGAAGTCTCCCTTGGAAAAATTTACCAATTAGCTTTAGTGACATTGGATAAATTGTGTGAGAAACATAAATCCTTCAAAATTATGTTGAAAGGTGGACCTCAACTCAAACAGGTATGTAAGAAGCCATACTTAAAAATAAAATGTAAAGACATGAAGAAATGTGCATACAACACAAAAAGGGATAAACACTTTAAAAGAAGGACATTAAGAACTCATCCTTTCAACTGAAGGGAAAAAAAGAGAATAAGATTCTTTAAATGACGTGCTTTTGATGCTAGAAAGCTAAACCAGTGTTACTTTTATGGAAAACCCATCCATTATGTAAAAGATTGCCTTAAAAAATCCAAAAAGGATATAAAGATCCTATAGTGTATAGAAGCTATGATGCCTATCAGGGACGATGAGGACATCAAAGCCTCTTTTTGAAGAACAATCAAGTGAAGATGAAGAGACTCTATTTGCAATTCTTGATAGTTAGTCTTTTGATGATGACATCTCTTCTCTTGAAAAAGCAGATGGTGAACCTATATACGTAGTAAGATAAGCGTGTTTCAAACTAGAGTCCAAGAAGCTAGTAGTCACACGACCATATGTCAAGCTTCAGTTGCTTCTAAAAAAGTATCCTAGACCAATCCTAGCTATCAGTTCTATGGATACAGACTTTTATAGAAGTGTAATAAAACCACATATTCTTCTTATGGAAGAATGGCAACCCTATGAGGAATATTTTATTACAACCAATGGCAAATCCTTCAAGACAGATCTTATCACAAATATAAGGATTGGGATAAAATTCTTCCTAAGTTGTATTGTTTGGAAAAAAGTATTGCGAAGTAACCTTCCTAGTCCTGACATACTTATTGGAATGGATGTCTATCGCCAAGTAGAAAAGTTACAAATCTTGCCAAAAGAGATCTGTTACAATAAGATTTTCATGAGTACACTGAAGACCGCAACATGTTCGAACTACAAGACATCCATTCTGGATACGAGGATATCAAAGATCAACTTTTATAGTATTGCCCAAAAAGCAATGACCAATTCAATCAGCCACGTTCATTATGGCATAATTCAGAATTCTATATCCAGTTGTCAGCCAAAAAGAATGAGGACAATAATCAAACGAAGGCCACACATCAGGGAATGAATCCAAATGGATTAAAGACGACATAAGAAGAATATGCTATACTTTCGAAACAAGGATTGATAAGGCCAATCAAATCAAATTGGGCATGTCAAGCTTTTTATGTGATAAAAGAGGTTAATTGTTGATTACAAGCTTCTAAATCATTTTCTTCAAGATGATAACTTTTCTTTGCTCAAGATCAATACAGAGGTGCTATTTTTGAAAGAAGGCAAAATATTATCAAAATTTGATTTAAAAGTTAGATTTTGGCAATTGGATCATCATCATCATCATACCTAGTCTGAAGTCCCGTATTGAAGCAGGGTTTGGAGAGGTCTTATAGTACGTAGCCTTACTCCTACATTGTAGAGAGACTGTTTTTGGTAGACCCACATGTAGATGTGACAGGAAAATAGCGATGCAGGTTTACAAAATAATAAGTAAAACTGGCACAAAAAGAAGTAGATATAATTACAATATAATAATCACAAATAGTAATAGTAACAGTAATACTAATAGTAATATATATATATATATATATAAACAATACTACTAATAATAAAAAATAAAAGGAAAACTAATAATAATAAGAAAATTAATGAGTAATAAAATAATAAAATAGTAATAAAAAAATAAAGATAGATAATAAATAATTTGCCAACTAAAGGAGCCTCGGTCACACACAAAAAAGAAAAACATTAGAATAAAAACAACTGACATGACTTATTTGAGCATGAGAACACCCGTGTACATACACCCGTTCTCGTCAAAGTAGAGGTTTCAAGACTGGCAGGCAAGAAGGTCTTTATGTTTGTTGAGAAGAGAGTCTTAAGAAGTAAGAATTTATAGAGTAAGTTGTATAAAACTCGTTAAAAAGAATAAGGTAGTAATGGGAAGCATAAAAGACTAATGGGCAAAGCATATAGCAAATCAACGAGCACCAATTCATATTAAACACGCAAGGATTGTCCTAGGCGACGTAGTGTTGGTGATATTCCCAAAAAGGGAAGCGTAGATTAAGCAAGTTTCATTGTAAAAAAAGTTTTTATGCAGAAGGCTAATAAATGCCTTGCTAAAAAAACAACAAAAAGTATTTCCGGAATACACAAGTTCTCTATGTCTCCCTCTCTCCCTCCATCCACAACTGCAACCTATTGTTTCCTACGACTGGAACTCCAAACTAACCTTACCTTACATACTAAGCAAGTCTAGCCTTCAAAAGTAATAATACTTGTGTTGTTACCTGTCCACCTGCACTAACACTTCCATCTAACGAACACATCCCCATTTTGCATATCCGAAGCCAATGGGAGAACATAGATGCAGAGGAAAACTTCATGTATAGAATATTTTTGCTAAACTAATAGAAACAAACTCATAACCTCCAACATGAGGGATAATAAGGGAAAACAAAGATGTAATGGAGAATCCGTAGGGAGTAAGTGAAGAGAGAAAAGAAAACTTATTTGTTCCATGACAAAACGCCAATGCTTATTTTCTCACATACCTTTGATTGTTCAAGACAAAACAATTTATTTCAAGCCAACAAATAGCCCTACTGGATGTGGATGATTTTCTCTGTAGCATACTTCATAATCCAAACATATCAGAAGACAACGATCGATTTAGGACTTGTTAAGTATCTTGGATTTGACGCCCGACGGAGACTGATTAGTGTGTCTGTTGGTTTCTTCATGGTTGCAGATGGAGAACCAGCACCGCTCCAAGACAACAACATCGTAGTACTACACCTCGTGAAACTAGGACGGGGGGGAGGGGGGGAGGGAGGAGGAACTAAGACCACCTTAAGATCTGGGCACTGCTACACTTGTTCACACTCACAGTTATGAAACCCTCCAAGTCCTACCAACCTCTTCTTTCCTTGTACCTTTGTGGACTGGACACACCGACAGGCACGTAGGTATATGTATATACTTGTGTTTGCCACTGAAGTGTGTTAACTTTGGTTTTATAGGGGACAGTTTTGAAGGAATAGCATGGAAGAGGGAAACCCTGTCTCAGCCTCACCGACTTCGTCTTGCAAGGGTAGGAGGGGACAGTTAGCGTTGTCAGAGAGATGAGCATTGTGGTGGTTGAAGTAGGTGGTGGTATTTTTTCACACTCTTGTTTCTTCTCTACAAAAATAACAGTAAAAACCACAAAAGAAACAAGAGTGTGAAAAATCATGTCATTTACATTCCTAATGCCAAATACCAATGGACAATCATGTCACTTGGATTAAAAGTTACCCCATCATTGTTCCAAAGAGCCATGACAAGAATCTATGACTATATATTATCCATTGCTCTAATTTACATTAATGATATTCTGTCTTACTCTTAGACCTAGCAAGAGCATAAAGCCCTAGTTCAACAACTTTTGGATCTCACAAAGAAATATAAGATCATGCTCTCAGCCTGCAAAAGCCAAATTAGTTAAGCTCATGTTGACTTTTTTGGTATAAAGTTCCATAATGGATTTTACTAACCTTGTAATATGTAGCTGGTGAACTATTAACCTTCTTATACACAAATCTCATTGTTGAATAGATCCAACAATTTTTGGGAATCGTGAATTACATTAGGGATTTTATCCCTCATAAGTCATAATATTTTAGCCAACTATCAAAAATATTGAAGAAAAAGCCACCACCTTGGGGCCCATACTAGATGAAGATAGCAAGCAATTAGAGAAGATCAGTCAGCATCCACCTCCACCGAAGATTCTTGATGAAGGAAGAAGAACCTTGTAGACTGATGTTAGTGAAGATTTCTAAAGAGCAATCTTAATAGAGAAGATAGAGGGAAAAAGGTTATACTGTGAACATATGAGCGGATAATTTAAACCTTCAGAAAGGCATTATCATGCAATCTACAAAGAGATTCTGGAAATCAAAAGAGGTATAAAAAAGTTCAATCTTCATCTCAACCCTATTAATTTTACAGTAGAAATGGCCAATACGTCCTTTCCGAAGTTACTAGATCCAAACCAAAAACTACAGTCATAAAGCCAATTACTTCAATGGAAAGATTGGTTCTCTTGCTATAAATTCACAATTCACCAAATCAAAGGCCACCAGAACATATCCTAGCTAATTTCCTCTCTCAACCTCAAAAGCGTATCAACCTTATCACTTCCTCGAAAATTATTCCTCTCCTACTCTCAATGGTTGACTTGCCTATCACAACAAAAACAAAGAAATTCTTCCCTTTTATCATAAGCACACCTACTATTATTGATGGGATAGCCTCCTTTTCTCAGCTAATCTTGTTATATTAGCTCGACCTCTTCCTCAAACAATCAAAATACATTGATGTCCATCGTTGTTCAAAATACAAGCTTCATACCTCATTATGTTTTTCATCAATGGCCCGCTCTCAGAAAATGTATTGTGGTGCCTATGGGCACTCTATACCCTCTATGCATGTGCTATCACCCTTCCTCCTTATAAGTCTATCACAAAGTTCCCTCTTGTGGACTTTCCTTAAGTGGTGCCAACCACTAATGCAATAGATGCAGCTCTCCAAGTCATTCACAGATTATGGGAGACCTTATTAAGGAAGCAATCCACGCAATGCTTCTTTACTCTTCACCAACTATACAACATTGAACATAATGGAGCAATCTACTATGAGAATCAGGTGTTCTTCCAGCACACCTCATTCCAATGGCCAAGGTGTAAGGCAAATGTCCTTAAAAGCTTTCGGGATCTTCTTAAGGACATAAATCATTTTTCTAGGCATGCACCACCTGCTATCTCTTCATCTATTGGATCTTACCTAGGAGAATTTGTTTTTGAAGAACCTGAAATGTCATACTTTGACATTCCGAGTAGCCCAATAGACTTAGAGGTTGACACTGCGGAGCCATCTCAAAATCTAACCTCCTCATTCCAAGATGCTAAAAATGTTGACAATGACATTCTTATCATTGATGAAGAGGAGCTCAACAAAATTTTACAAAATTTAAGCACATAGGATGCAAGCCTTAGTAAATGGCAAAAAACAAACAATGATGGTATTGACAACACAAGTGGAGGAGCTTCCATGTTAAATCTGCAATTTTGACAAAAACCTGTCTGATAAGAATGATGATTATGATTCCACCTTTCATAGTGGGACCTTTATTTAAAATTATTTGTCTTTATATTTAAGTATTTTTTTATAGGACATCATTCTGATTTATTTATTATATGATGTGACTTTGTTTTTATCTAAAACGGGTGATGTAATATTATTCTTATCTACAATAGTTGATGTGATGTTATTCTTATTTATTTAGGGTGATAAGACTTTGTTCTTATCCATAGATATTTGTCTTGTTATCACCTTATTTGCCTATATAAGCAATGAACCTCTTTCGTTGAAACAAGCTTCATTAGATCAATAAAAATTATGTTTCCATACGATGTCTCTCTAAAATCTCTCCCTCTCTCTGGCTTAAAAGCTTAAGTCTTCAATAAGTTTACCTCTATCACATAGAGATGCAAGTATGATCTGCACTTTCCTCTTCAATAAGTTTACCTCTATCATATAGAGATGCAAGTATGCTCTGCACTTGCCTGTTCAATAAGTTTACCTCTATCATATAGAGATGCAAGTATGCTCTGCACTTGCCTTTTTATAATGATCATGTGCATCAGAAATCATCAAACCTATGATCCAGTTTGAGTTATGAGTTATGAGTTTTATAGGAAGCATTGGTTAGCTTAAATCTTTAAAAGGCAAGCCTTGAGGATTTATGCCTGTTCAAGAGAAAGGGCTTGTGTCTCGGCTAGAATACCAAGGGTCTTAATTTTCAGTCTTTGTTGTGTATCTTAAAACTCTTATAAATGTTTGTTCTATTATATGGCGAATGAAATCCTCTGGCTCGACAACCCAGTACCAACCCTGTCTCATTGCATCTTAGCCTTCCATTTATATGGGACCCACATAAATGGAAGGCTAAGATGCAATGGGACAGGGTTGGTACTGGGTTGTTGGGCTAGAGGATCAGCCCCCATTATATGGTTGTTGGTTCATTATTGTCTCCGTAACCCTCCAACTAGGGTTTCGGACTAATATGAGAGTCATATGCTCTTTTAGTGACAATGTTAAAGTTATTGTTGATAAGAGTGAGTAGGGAGAAGCTCAGATAAACATGAGTAAAGTTCCGAGCTCATCCAACCCAGTTCATTTCTCTTCTACCCTTTTTTTTAGGACAAATTCCCTCTCATTTTAAGAAAACTATCTCCAACAAAATAGAAAACCGTGTAAAAATTAGCCACTTACTCGAGACATCAAAAGCCATGGCATCCATTTACCTGTACTTAGGCCGATGTAGTCTATACCACAAATTCAGATCTTTCACAAGGAGTATTCCTCCTTAATCTCCACACGTAGACCTCAATCTAAAGAGTTAATTCAGAGATCTAGATTAGACCAATGTGTTCTAAAATTCACTTATGCAAAACAATATGTAAGTTTGAAGCTTCCGTCATCCTGATGTAGATCAAATATACACACATCTCCGTGTTCTTTCTTGATACGCCTTACCCATCATATTAGAATGCTTTAATTGGCACCGTCCACTTTGAACAACATTCAAATTGGGGACGAGATCCTGAACTTTGTGGATAAAATTGGTATCAATTGCTTTGCTGGCTTTAAGCTCTCACTAGTAAATGCACAACGGAAGAGTATGCCTCACAAGTTGGCGGCGTTCTTTCTTGGACCTCTCATCAGAGCGTAACTCAAGAAGGACTTTTGGGGGTGCAATCTGCGTCGAATTTCAGAGGCGGCCGGTGCCCAGGTAAGATAATAATACAATAGAGCAGTTGAAAATGGAGTAGCTCATACAGCAAAGACAGATACAGAGAAATTAACAAGAATAAGCGGTGACTATGTACACAAGAAGTGTGGCCTACATTGCTCAGAGGGCCTTTAGTGGTACTGTTCCCAACAATACCAGCAAGCTCTTCGTTGCAGGTATATTATGTCCATACCTCTCTTCGCTTGCTCTTTCCCTCACAACTCATTCTCTACGTGTGTTTCTCGCATATCTCAAGGTTTGTCGTGGTCGGTGGATGAAAAGTCTCTCAAAGATGCCTTTTCTTCTTTCGGAGATGTAGCTGAAGGTACGCTAAATCTGCTAAGATGCCCCATTCCTATTCGACGAATTTCCTCAACTACACGCAACTACTAATTCTTAACCCTCTCAATTTGGCTGATGGTTTCTTGTGGTTTAGTACGGATAGTGTATGATAAAGACAGTGGCAGGTCCAGAGGCTTTGGATTTGTTAGTTTTTCCAAAGAAGATGAGGCTGCTAGTGCAAAAGATGCCATGGATGGCACGGTAATTAAACACTAAAAGTTTGGATTCTTGATCAATTTAGTAGAAAATACTGGGCTTTATTAGAAGGATTTGTTGTTTGTTTGCAGGCGTTAATGGGTAGACCATTGAGAGTAAGCTTTGCTCTTGACAAAGTTCGAGGTGCTCCTGTTGTTGTCCCTCGCCTTCAACCATATAACAGGCCCCCTTAATTGCTTGTTTGGAGATTGGTGATTGGGGCACTCATGATACTTTTTATGTTGAACAAGCCTAAATACTTGACTTTCACTAAGTTAAGTAAAAGTAAAGCACAGTAAATAGGTTGTTTTAAAGAAAATGTTTCCCTCATCACATCTGTACTTTTTAATCGAGTGAGTGTATAAATATGTGAGTAGATAATTTACATTCTAACATAGTTGAAAATTTCCTTTTAGATTTTAAGCTTGTTTCCCTTTGTTGGTTGCTTATACGGTCAATTTGAAATTCGTGCGTGCTAGGAAGGAATTCTCTAGAATTTGTATTTGATTTCTTATTGACAGTATGTTTGGGTTTCAGAAAACTTAGAAAATAAAATTCTAAGCTATCAAAATGCTAAAAAGTGTGGAAATAATGACATTCCAGGAACATTACAACAATATGGAGTTTTAAATTCCTTTTATACCTTCTGTTTCCATCTGTTAGAATTGAGTAAATACCAACTGATCATATTTAATTCGAACTCCAATTGTTTAATATGTTGTGACTTCCCATTTTATATAAAGTAATAATGTCCTACTCTTTTTATCATACGTCAAATGACACAGTGATGTCTTGTGGAAGTTGTGATGTGATTGTGGGATACAAAGTTTCCAGATGTAATTTGAGCTCATTATGAGCCTGTGGGGTGATGTAACTTATGGTACCTATAGTTTACCTTCACTAACCTGATTCACTCTGTATGTCCTCAAATGCCTACCTTCTTTTATATGAGGCTTTAGTTTGTGACCTTTTAGACTTCCATGTTTAGCTTGGACTCTAAGTAAATCTTCAAAAGATTTGATTCATGAAGGTTATCCTGGTGTTTTTTGTTCCTACACTTGATATGCTAAGTATTTGTGATCTGCTGATCTTATTGTTTGTATATATGATTAAGGAAAGTAATTTAGCACAAGCTGGTGGTTAAAAATTTTCATTACCAACTTATAGTTCTGTCTCTCACTGATACATTTTGCAAGTGTGAAAAAGATAATGCCATTGATGATAATGCTTTCCTGTATACACTAGGATAGTGGTACTTTCCATGTTGAGAAAGTGGAGGTGGCTTTGTTTTTTCGTTGCACAAGTAGAGGTTATTTAGTTACATGGCAATTTCTTAGTTGTACATAAGCAGTTTTTATCTGCAAGTGACCCAGACAACTTGAAGCAATTAATCTAATTTGGCATTTGCGTGGGTTTGAATCCTTTGATCACATACCTATACCTTGTTATTACAGTTTCATACGAGTCTCAAGGAGGGAAAACATTGCCATAATGATAATTAGGGGTGTAGATTATTCTTGTTGCTCGATTTTAAAACAATGGACGTGGGTTTTAGTTGAAGATTTTGAGTAAGAGCAAAGTCAAGTGGTTGCACATTTAACGGGCAAGGTCATTTATGTCATTAATGTCGGAAGTTCTTAGGAGAAGCATCTTTAACACTGGGCTTTTGTAGGTCTGAGTTAGGTTTGGATTTATGATCTCAGTGGAAGGGGGAAGAATAAAGTGTCAGTTTTACAAACAATCAACCCTCACCTTTTCAATAACCTGTGGATGTCTTGTGGTTTTGATTTTGCATGCCTTATGTGCAGGTCATGTGATAATCGTAATAGATTATCAGCTATTGGTAAAATGTGGTATGTTTTGAGTTCTATTGATTACAGTTTCTCTGTTGGTAGAGCAACTTGTTACACCATGGGTATTTTAAATAGTCTTCAAGTCAGAACTATCTAAGACTGTTCAGATAGAAGACTATTTAGTATTTTCTGGAGTTGCATCAGGCCACTCTGTCTATCCTTCCTTTGCCTACTTGGCCATGACTGTTTCTTAGGCAGTGGTTAATATGTGTACTGAATAGGTGCATCTAACACCCTTTAAAGCTGCTATTTTGATCACTGTTTGGCATTAATGTTCAAAAACACATGTTAATGTATAGTTGCAGAGCCATGTTTTGCTAATTGGCAAACTAATCTCTTAACATTGGCCTAATTGGATCAGTGTGTACATATTAGGTGTATCATTCTGATATGTATTTCTTTAACTATTCCTCTAACTTAATCAAAATTCTGGATATTATCTTATGTGTATGTTAAATAAAAGAAGATCCATTGGTTTTTCTTTATGCCAATTCTTGATAAGCTTAACTGATTGGGTCATGTCTGCTGTATCAGTTTCCTTGTCTTCTATTCACTGTTTTATAATCTCCAGTAGGAGTGGATGCTTGACTTTCTAATATGCAAACTCTAGTGAGCAGTAGAGGAACTTTGTTATGAGCTCGTGTTTATATCTGTCACTAGTTTGTCTCTTGGGATTGTTAAGTCCCTTCTAAACTTGTCAATGGAAATAAACTGGACCTTATTTCCATTGATTATGTAATGTTGACACTGCATATGAATTTCTGCTACAAACTCTCACAATGCAGTTTGACATTGGGAACAGGCTGATTAAGAAGTCTTCATTAAAAAGTACCATTCTTTTCATCCATCAAATATTGAAATCAGTGCTCAATTTGCAAACTCCTTTTAGGCTTCATAGTGTATGTTTTCCCATTGATGAGTTCATCTCTAGTTCTCAGCCAGAAATGGTGCTGCATTGCTAGGAGCAGGAAGTTACTTATAACAAGTGGTTTTTTGATAAGGATGCTTTTGTGGGTAGAACTTATCAAAGGAGAGGGAAGAAGTTGGGTAACGACTGATAAGCTGGAGAGGGCTAGAGAGTTTAGTTAGACAGGAGAAATAATAGAAGATTAGATTAGGATAGTATTTGGATAAGGATAGTTAGCTTTTGAAAGATCCTTTCTGGTTTTTGTTTCTTAATAGAGTTCTACTATAATAGGAGTCCTAGTTAGATGGATTGTTATTATCCTTTTCTGCCTATATAACAGCAAAATTATCAATGAATAAATGTGTTGAAATCATTAAAAAAAAGTTACTTTAGTTGTAATTTATTCAGGTAGCTCGGTCAAGAGCTAACTAACCTTCATTCAATATCGGTTCTTCCTCCAAAGGGAAGAACACCGATAAGGGAAGGAAGGTGGATTTCAGAGGAAGAACACCGATAAGGGAAGGAAGGTGGATTTCTCTCTTAATCGTCCAGTGACGAGATCATATAGTAGGGCCCTTACCATTTTTTGGTTCATATTCTTCTAATTGTCTTAATTCATGTCTTTAACGCACTCATTATCGGGTACTTAAATAAGAGTGTTACCATCTGACTAAGTTTGATGCAATGCCAATACTCCTGTGGATGAGTAGGAGACTTGGAAAACGATTCAACATTTCCAGGAGGATATGGTGAAATGTTAAAACATTTTCAGACGAGCTTGTGCTATTTGTTGATATTACTCCATTCTGCGTGATTGAAATGCTTCAAGAACTAAGTGAATATTCCTTGAACGTCATGCAAATCCTCAACTAGTTCTAAAGTCCATTGCTAGTTTGCCTAATACTTTTATTGTACTAATTTTTAACGTGGCTACAAGTACAAGAATCTGTATGCTAAGGCTTCTTAAGTAACTAATATTCTTCCACAGAAGAAGAAGGTCTTGAGGTCGATGAAATTACGAGGGCGTGTTTAGACATGAAGTGACCCCAGAATGACGGCAGTAGAAAACAGGATTAGTAAGCTGCATGAGACAGCGGCGGCTGAGCTGGGCTCCCCTGTTGGTTCTGCTACGCCATAGACACTTGGTCCATAAGGTGAGGATAGCGTCGGAGTGGTTGTTGTTGGAGTCATCGTAGTTGGAGGTGATGGGGATGTTGTGATGGTTGGCGTTGTCGGTGGACTTAAGCTGCATGTCAAAATGAGTTGCCCATAACCATCTCCGTATTACAATTAGTGCTAAATTATGGGGGTTCTGAAATCTGAACTTATACCTGGCTGTTGGTTTAGGCGAAGCGTAGTGACAGTTTCCATTACCTGAAACAATGGCATGTAGAAATCAGGAAATATCATAAGAAGTACAGATGAACAAAATATAAGAAAATTATTAATAGGGTCTGAGTTAAATTGCTTTCTTGGGAAGTTTGTTTCATGGAAATATTAGTTAAGAAGAACATCGACCACAAACATTGATTGTCTCATTTCCTTAAGGGCATCACATACTTGGGTCAGTGCTGGTAAGTTGTGCGGCTCCACCAAAAACGCAGCTAGTTGGAGCTGGATTCTTCTGGTAGTAGTCGTTGAAGGCATAAGAGGCATGGTCCCGGAGAGTGTTTGGATTATAGCAACTTGCACCTGACTGAATAGCTGAACAATCTGCTCCGCCATAACCACAAGCGTAGTCAAGAGCTACCTGTAAGGCTGTTTCTGAAGCAGATGGACTTGCAATGCACCAAGATCCTCCTGATGTTGTCGGAGTTGTAGTTGATGGGGGAGTAGTAGTTGCTGGGGGAGTTATTCCAGACGGGGGTGGCGGGGATTCTGTCACAACAGGCGGCGTGCCAGGATTTGTTGGATTTATTCCAGATGGGGTTGGTGGGGGTTCTGTCACAACAGGCGTTGTGCCAGGATTTGTTGGATTGACAACTGGAACTGTTCCTGGAGTTGTGTCAAATTGGGTTTCATAATATGAAGTTGAGTGAAGAATCTTGTTTTCTTGACTCTGAATTGCTTCTAAAGGAGGTAGTTCTGAAAAACATGTGCCTGAAGATACCAAAAAGCAAAGATGAGTTCTTTTCTTTGTCGCTTCATTCTGTGCTGACAAGGATAGAAGGTATGGAAAGCTCAAGTTCTCCTACCTGCCTGCCACCTAATGGTAAGCCAGATAGTTTCTTTGAAATCAGAGACTAGAGCTAATTATGGAAGAAAATGGACAAGAGAAGGATTGTAGTTCCTGACAAAGATCATGATCTTGAGTCTGCATATTGCTTATGTCTCTGGTTATACTACTGCAGTGATTTAAACCCACTAACCTAATTCAGAATTTGTTTTCATGCTTGTGGATAAAATCGAGAAAAAGAGTTTTTGGAAAAGGGTACACAACCGTAACAGGACTTCAGAAAAGAATGGAAGCATAACGTGATAGTTAAAAGTGCAAAAGAACCATGAAAATGACATTTCATTCTATAATAACCGATTTGCAATAAGTGGGATTGAATAAAGCTCCCTATGACGCACGGCAAATCAAGTTTCCATAATCTTCCTCTTTTTCATTGTTCGAACCGTTAAAATGATTCATTCACAAGAAGGAAGGTAACATTATACTGATACTGTCCCGTTGCAGATGAGAAACACAGACAAAAAGGGAAAGCAGAGAAAGAAGAAGCTTAGGATGCTCCAATTCAGGGTTGGAAGCAGATAGCAGAAACTCGCATAAAATAAACTCAGTTGCAATGTCGTTCACCTGAACTAAGGAAAAGATAAGACAGGAAGATGAAGAAATGCTGAAAAGCTGCAAAGCCCATGTCTCCAAGCTGCTTCTATCTATAATGTGAGCTTCAATTATCTTGGCTGTGAAGAACAATAATGGAGAAGCTAAGAGAGGAACCAATGGTGTTATTTCAAGGAAGAGTTTAAATATCATCCTGTATAAATAAATCTCGAAGAATCAAAGCTTCCTTGGATCATAGAGAGAGGGAAAGATGAGAATGGGTGGAAGAGAATATCAGAAAACTTGAGAAAGGATGAATTAGATTGTCAAATTTTGCAAGCAAGAGAAGGTGCAAAAAGATGGAAAAAGTGTGAAGGGAGAAAAGCTAAAAGCGTGGTCTGTTGGGAATACAAATCTAGATGTTGGTGATGCAATCCTATGCTATGCTGCTAGTTCTAACTTGTAAGTGATGGTTAGTATGTGGCATTTTCTTTATCTGCTTTGCGGTTCTCTTTGCACTGTTTTATGGTACTGAATCAAAAGTTAAAAGTTCTTATTACCTGATGTTAGAATAATCATCAGGCTCGATAGGAAACTTAACTCAGCACTCCAAATGTCTTTGCTACTCCAGTGAATGAGATGGTGTTTCAGATGCAAAGCAATCCGTCTAGGGAAAAAATCAATATTCAGATTTGAAGTTAAACCGGTAAAATAAAAAGTTTTAACTTATAAAATTTACTAAAGGGTTAATAGAATTAAAAATTTTAAAATATAATTAAAAAAATTGTTCTTATTAATCAAAGAATGTGAAATTTAATTAAAAGAGATATTATTAAATAAAAATTAATTAATTAATTTTAATTTATAAAAAATTATTAATTGACAAAATTTGACCACTGATACATTTTTAACAACAAGAATTATTAAAGTAATTTAAACCTAAAAGTTAAAAACTGAATTAAAAAAATTAAACAATTCAAAATTTTAACAGTTAAACTGACTAAACCGGTTGAAATTTTTAATCATTGAGAAAAAAATGTGATTCCTTGTTTTAGAATATTTAAAAGTTTTTGAACATTGCCCTATTTAGCATAAGCTTTTATTCAGGATTAGTTAAAGAGGGTAAGACTCAGAATCTTTCAACTTTTCATAAAGGAGAGGCTTGCAGACAAACATAAGACCTATAGCCCTTCCATATAACATTTGTCATGGATGTCCAATACTATCACCTCTCAAAACTTTGTTTTGCCTAATAGTAGGGCTAACAAAAGGTGTCAGATAGCTTGTTAGATGAAATACCTAAATCTTGATCTAGCATACCTTGGAGCATATGTTCCTTTTATTTCCTCCATTTTGCCTTTCCAACTGGAGAGGCAGGTGTCATTTGCATCCATGCATAGTCCTTGGCCAAGTCATTTTCACATTACTGTTAAAAAAATAGTTATTGTCAACTGTTGTCCAAAAAAGTTATAAAAGTTACATGGCATAATTGATGGGATCAAATCCTGCCATTTATGAAGGTTTGAGGAAATGGAAAGCTGTACATCCAAGCATATTGCTGCAAACAAAGGAAGAAATACCAGTTGTTACTGCAAAATGGGCTGTCAACAGTAGAATTCACTTGGCTGTGGTCACTTTGAACATGTCCTGAAGACATTTCCAGGTTCTAATGAATGATACCAGCTATAATCCATGGTTTCCTATCTACAATATCCCCTTTACATGCGTCATAATTTGCAACAAAGAATCTTGTTATATAGCACACAGAGGCAGATCCTTGTTCTTAGAATCTCGTTTTCACTTGTTTGATGTTTTGGTCATCTAATGCCACACCAGCTCCCAAAGCACAAATCAACCACTGTTGATTATATGAACTTTCCTTTTGCCACACAAAACCCAAAGGAAGTGGTAAGATTACCCTCGCTGATGCAACTTGCAGTCCGCCAGATGATGCATGACATCGCTCCAAGCTGCATTTGTAGGGATTTTTAGTTCAAAATTGGCTAATTCACTGAACAGCCAATGGGAGAAAAGAATATAGCACAAGACAGCGATTTCAAAGGGAAGAGCATTACCAGGAATATTTCGATAATCAGGCTCTATTCCATTGCCATTTATGTCCATGTGATTTGGTGAAACGTACTTCCCTACAGTGACAACCACTCCTGAGCCGTCAAGAAGTTCAAAAACTGACTGGATCAACCCCTGCAAAAGGGATTTGTCATGAAACCAGAACTACAAAAGGGACCAGTAAAGTAACATGTGGACCAATGGAATGAAAAACTAGTTCAGCTCAGAAAATACAAAGGACAATATTACAAAAAGTTACATTAAGCCGAACACCACATTATAATTACATTGAGCAAAATTTGTGGTATCAACATCTTCTATGAGCTATATTATTGCATATTTAAATATTTAATAATGCTACCTTGCCAAACGTTCTTTCCCCAACAAGCACAGCTCTACAGTTATCATGAAGTGCAGATGCAACCTGAAATCAGAGCCTTAATTACACTACCATTCACCATTGAAACCAAACTAGAAACTGGGTATCAATTCAAATTACTTACGATTTCACTTGCACTGGCAGTTTTGTTGTTCACCAAGACCTGCATTTGAAATTAGTCAACTGGACATAATATGCTTATAAGATACAGTTAGACATATATACTTCATCCATCAAGGTGGGACTCAGCCCTTCAGGGAGATCAATAAAACCTGCTAATAGGAAATTTTCCACGATTCAACTACACGAACCAAGTTCAGAGAGTCCACTGTTTAGCTTAGCTTGATTGATGAGCAATTCATTGGCAGGCTCAGTGCTTAATTTCATGCTTGAATTCTACTTTAATCATAAGGAAGGTAATGACTCAGTGGCACTAAGCGATATAACCAATATCTAAATCTTTGTTGTTTGCAAATCATCTGATATGCAGCGCTCACAGAATGCAGGGCCAGTCAATTTTACAGGAAATAGACCCCAATATGTCCCTGACAGAATATGATTGAAGATTCCAGTATCACGGATAAAGGAGTACATACAATGACAGGTTTTGTAACAAGAGGTGCAGTATCTGCAACGATGACATTCTGATATTGAGGGTCCCTTCCAACAGTGTAAATTATCTGTTCAAGGACAATTAAAGCTGCACAAATGTCAATTCCAGCATGTTCAAATTGAATAAGAAAAGTACTTAACAAGAGGTTCACTCTTAAAATAGTCAATAAAGAGCATTGACAGTTTGTTTGGTGCAAAGCAATAACATTATAACAAAGGAAGTACAACGCAGTAGGTGAATAATCAATCATCAATGGTGCCATACATAGTGCAACTGGCTACGATATAATGTATATAACTAGCATAACCATCTGTTCTTTAATTATGAGAATCCTGCATAATGAGTATTACTAGGATCCTATATGCCTTGAAATATCTCAGCCAAAAAAGAACTGCAAATATACACCTTTGCTACATGCACTAAGCATTCTTATAATCTATCACATTTGATGACATAAATAGTTTCAGAGGAAAAAGAAAATTATGTTTTCAGAGTTCAATCTCAAAAGCCAGCATACCGTTTCCCCTTTATCCAGAAACAGCTTGGCTATTTCAATTCCAGCCTGAAATAAGCATAGGAACAGTTAAGCTAGCTAGGAAGCAAGAATAAGAATTCACCTGAAACTATGTAACTAGCCCTTCAACATCAACAAGTTTCTATAATACGGTTTATGATAACTACATTAGGAAATAAATGTAAAAACCTGGATTTTACACATGATGCAGGAATTCAGGCATCTATTGATATCTAGGAGCAATTGCCAAAAGTTATCCTGCTATAAGTTAATTATAAAATTGAGAAACGTTGACAAAAGTTTATACACTGGAGAAATTTCAACCACAATTTGCAGTTAAAATTATTTAACCTAATCCCCCAACAAACCAGAGTTTATTTCTCTTGTTCCTTTTTTTGATAGTTTCATGAGTTCTATACGCTATAACGGCGCCTCTTTTGTTAGCTATGGTCAGCTTTGTGGCACTGAAAACTGAGTTAAGCATGCATAGGCATTTTCATATTTCGGACAAGTAACTGCACCTATTACTGTTGTTCTAATTCTTATGGCTGCCCAATATTAAATTTAGATACATTTGTCTAAAAATATACCTGAACTAGTCCACCAAGGTTATCTCGAAGGTCCAGAATGAAATATGATGCCCCCATATCTTGAAGTCTCTTCATTGCTGCGATAGTATTTTTGCCATTGATATATTAGGCCAAGAAATACACAACTTAAGCATAAAGACATGATATGAGAGCATAAATGATATTTTGAGCTCAACTAAACCCAAGCTACTAAAAGAAACAATGGAAATGACTAACGGTAACTTTTCATTTACTCATCAATTGGGCATGCTTTGACAATCCAGCCATTATCAGATGCATAAAAGGTAAATCATTTTAAAGAAAAGTTCAGCTAATAATAGTAACTATATCATCCAAATTTTAGTTAATTGTTTTTCAGCTTTACAATGAAAAAGTCATGTGAGAAGGAAAGGAACTACCGTCACACGGTCTATGTTATAAAACTTGATTTCAGATTCATAAATGAAAAAGGAATCATGTTATACTAATGTGTACTAAAACTTATTAGTTACACCATCTTGTGGATGTTTCTGGTTACTCTGTCCTCCATCATGAATCTTAAACAGCAGCAGGAAAAAGGCACAAAGGCAATACTTCCATTGCTTAGATTTTACCTAATGCTCGGATACAAGAGAGCATACACCAGGGTCAAAAAGAAACAGAAATCCAATGCTTGGAAAGACAAATAATAAAAAGGAACCCTGATTGAGGGAACAAACTAAAACCACCTAGATTAAAAAACATTTACCAATGAGCAAATCTTTTCTTGCCAGTGCATTGAATTCCTTTAGGCGTATATAACCAACAGAAGTGATGCCATTCTCAATTTGTTCCAAACGGTAAAAAACTGGTGTTCGAGCAACTAGTTGTCTCTGAACTTCTAATGATTGAATCGGTCCACAATTGCCATGCTTTACCTAGTATTGACAACATGTTTTCCAAAATGTTAATCAGAAGATAATACACAAGAAACGCATCATAGAATCTCTCTCTTCAACAAAGCTGAAAACCTTAATAGTCACAAATGTCTCATTTGGGCCTTGCAGCAAAGATGACACTTCAAACGCTGATTTACCTCTGACATCCTCTCCATTGACTGCTAAGACCTCATCCCCCTATTAAACAAAACTATTGTACGTGAAACTCCACATACGCTACTACTCAAATGAAATGTGATATTGACATCAACACTAGATACATTTAAAGCAGTAGAAACAGGATTTTGTTTGAACTACGGAGCAGTAAATGCTTAAGCACTTAGTTGAGCAACTTATCAGCAACATAAAAACTTAACTGCACGAATTGATAGTAATCAAAGAATCACAAGTAGTTAGATGAATAAAAGCACACATTGTAATCAAGCGTCCAAAGTTTCGGCTTAGTAACTACCTGCCTCACGCCAGCAGAATGGGCCGGACCGTCTAACAAGAGTCCTAATACTTTCAGCTTTACCCCTCCACTTTCATCTGGAACTTCCTTAAGGTTTATCCCAACACCACTCATGTCATACCTAGCCATCTTCGAGAACTTCGACCAGCAATGGGAGTGAGACATGCCATGAATCAAGAAAACTGAAAAATACATAAGGCCATTTTTTGCACATACAGGCCATAAGAATCAAGCACACAAGATAGAACATTTTTATAGTTTTTTCATGAAAAAAAAATTGTTAAAGTAGACAATTAGACTCTATCCAATCAAAAATGAAAAGAAATTATGTGCTGAGTCTGGACTGCGTGACTAGTTAATTTCATCTACCAGAAGTTTGATTTACTTTCATTTTACAAGCAAAAAGTAGAAGTAAAAAAATCGGTTAACCAAAGGAAAATGTTTGAGAAACAAATTACGTCGGAAGGAGAAAGAAAGCGCGTGTAAGGATCGCCCAAGCTAGACAACATCCTTCTGATAATATCATGAGCCTTTGATCTGCTCTGTATCAAACTGCTCAACACATCTTCTCTTTTACGCTGCCAAACCTCCTGCGACCAGCGCCGGCGGCGTCCGGAATCAAGAAAGCTGTCGTTAACTATCTGCCAAGCTTCTTCCACGATTCCTTCGTTAGTCACAACCTGAGAATCGCTCTCTGCTTTAACTTCTTCTTCTTGCTCTTGGAGGCAAAACTCGGCGGAAGAAGGCGGGGGGCCTTGTGGCTGTACGGCGGAAGACTGTAGAGAGAGGGAAGGTGGAGAAGAGAATAGAAGGTTGACGGAGAGAGCTCCGGTTATGGATTTTAGTAATGCTTTCTGAACCCAGCTTGAGGCAGCCGTGATGGCGGTGGAGCGGTCGACGTTTGTGAAAATAACTGGTCGTGGTGGTGCCGTTGGTGGCGAGAGTGGGAGAGGAGCTATGGTCCTCATCTTCTAGTTAGTCCGTTAGTTTGCGGCCTTTTATCTCTTCACACAGGGAAAAAAACAAACGGATTGTTTAAATGTAATTATAATCAATGTTATGAATACCGTATCGGACTCGGTACCGGATTGGGCTCTAGAACGGAACTATACCGGTATCGGTCGGTACCGGGTACCGTTTCGGGATATTTTTTAAATTTATAAAATAGTCCCTAA
>JANITW010000002.1:66881868-66892286 GCA_027564335.1 Erythroxylum williamsii
AAAATTAAATATTTTATTTTAGATTATAAAATTTTATAAATTTATAAAAATTGACTAATTAATTAAATAATTTTTAGTAATAAAAATTATTAAAATAAAAAAGATTAAAAAATTAATATAAATTAAATTTTATTTAACCAACATTTTACTCTTTAAAGACGCATTTTTTAAATTAGGATTTTTTAAATACACGTTGTGACTAAAAAAAAGAAAATGAGAAAAAAAAGGAGCGTGCATCAAGTAGGTCAGGCACTACAAAAGAGGTTGTACGTGGAGAGTCACGTGTCTTTTGCTCATGATTTTGATATGGCTAATAGGATAAGCACTTTTTTTTTTTAGGACGCGTTTCCTTCACTAAAGTTATAATAATCAAATACGTGTCTCACACGAGACACCAACTCTACGTGATTTGCTCCCTGCTTGGGCCCAAATGTCATATGTGTCCCTCTAAATATTATCTTTTGGTTAATGTGATCTTTGCTATTTTCCACTAAAATTAAAAATAGAACACTTAGATAATATTTGAAAAAGTAAATGCTAGAATAAATTTTAAAAATAAAAAGATCGTTTATACATAATTTTCTATTTTCTATTAAAACGTCTCTATTAAGAATGTCACTTTTAATCCAACATGATATTTTAAAAATGATGCCATTTTTAATATTTAAAAAAAGATGGGTCGGTCAAGGATTGAGTTACAGGTTAACTTAGGGTCTGACCTGGCCCATTAATTTTCTTATTCATTATCTTATAAATTATAATAAGAATTGATGACGAATTTTTGAGTAATTAATAAGATTGTTTTTTTGTAATTATAAAAATCACGAGTTTAAGTAACAAAAATATTTTAAAAAAAGACTACGTATAATTGATGGCCTTTTCGATCTCACTGTGTTATAATTTTAGAAGAAATTGAGTTAAACCCTAAAATTACATATTATATTTAACTCTTATAAATAACAAGTACTGTATTTAATATATTAAAAATAATTATATATTTTAACCTTGTATTTATTTATGAGTTTTAAATAAAATAAAAAAGAAAGTGATAACTTTTCTCTCAAATGATATTCTTGTCATTTTCTACTTGATATTCTTCACAGTTTTAACCTATACTTGAAATAGAGTATCAGAATTCAGAACCTTCCACTTTCATTTCCGTTTATGGTATGGAAGTGGATGCGTCATTAACCTTTCCTTTCCTAACACGTAAATGCTTTGATAATTATTCGTTGGAAATAATTAATAATTAAAAAACTCGACTAATTTAACAGGTTTAATCGTAAAAGTATTGATTCATCTTTTTCCTGGGCCGGATTCAAGGAGTGGACACATTTGAACATGCTCAAGCATGGGTCTCGTCGCATTTTCGACACGGACATGCCTATCGGGGGGTTTAGCCCATGCTCGGGCATGCTTGATAATATTATACGTAAGGAATCGACGATTAAAAATATGGAACTATTTACTTTTTTTAATTTAATTTAATTTAATAATTTTGATTATTAAAATTATTCAATTTATTAATTAAATGACTAAATTTTTATAAATTAATTAGTTATAATAGAATAAAATAAATCAATTAATTTTTAATAAAATTTTTATTAAACTTTAAAATTTTCGATAAATCAAAAAATATATTTTTAATTATATTTTAAATTCTTTACTTTTATTTAATCTTTAACTAATATTATGTCAAATACCGATTTAACCTTTTAATCTTTAAATTTCTTGTGTTACCGGTTTAACTTCTGGTTCGAGTTTTAAACGAAACTTTTTAATTAAAATTTGGAAATATTACGTTCACTACATTTACAATGTTAGAGAAGTAATTTTTTAAATTAAACTTTAAATTTTTCGATTAGTAAAGACAATATATTCGATCATATTTCTAATTCTTAAGTTTATTTGATGATTTTATGATGTTAAAATACCGATCGAATTTTTTAAATCTTAAATTTATTGTATTACAGCTTTAATTTTTGGTCTATTTTTTAAAATATTATTTTTAATTAAAAATTAGAAATGTTTATATATCAAATTTATATATTCACAAATATAGAATCCATCAAATATATTATATTATTTTTGTTTTTATTTATTTATATATTTATTGTAATTTTATTAACTTAATAATTTATTGTGCTAGTTTTATTTTTTTCTCTATAACCTGCATCATTTTTATATTACCTTATTTTTTATATTGTCTTATTTATATATAAATTTAAAAATAACCCTTTTATTAGATAGAGTTTTCCATATTTCACTTCACGGCAAAATTTAATACTGATAATTACAATTACAAATTTACAATGCCGAAAGTAGTGAAAGAAGGGAACGTCTACAACTATAACATAACTGCTCCGATTTAGTAACCAATGGAGTTTGAATTTCTTTTAAATTATAATAATATAAAAATAGTAATATAAAGAGAGGACAGAACGCAGGGAAAGGGTTTTGTTTTCGGTGCTTAAGGCAGGCAGTGTTGTGGGCACCTCGATATCCTCTTGTTCCAACTCCGTCGCGGCGTATAGCAGAGATTGAGAGGGAGACGCAGTACTTCAGCGAGTGTGCGTTAAGCGACATCGTCGCTTCTCAGATCTGAGGAGAGAGAAAGGTAGTTAAGAGACAGAATGAGTGGCAAAGGTGGAGGAGGAGACAGCACTACTACTAACGCCGCCGGCAAGGGTAATAATGGAATCTCCACCATTCCGGCGGGTTCAAGAAAGATAGTTCAGAGCTTGAAAGAAATTGTCAACTGTCCCGAGCTTGAGATCTACGCTATGCTCAAAGATTGTAATATGGACCCTAACGAGGCCGTTAATCGCCTCCTCGCTCAAGGTTTTATTTTCTCTTCTTCCAATTTTGCCCTTTTCTCGTCCTCGTCTTTGCGTTCCGGGAAAAAAGGAAACTGATTATTTGTGTAGATAAACTGTAGAAAATTTATACTTATGGAGTAGTTCTTCTGTGGAAGTTTGTGTGCAGGTGTGTTCGAGTTTTTTTATTTTGGACCAAATTTTCATACTCTCTCTTGAAAGGAAGAAAAAAATTAGGAGACCTTGATGTACTGAATGCTGTATGTTTAATTAGATTACTCATCAGGAATTCTTTAATTTTTATGGTTATTTTTTTCGAGCTTTAACGATAATTTTCAATATTTAAGCTTTAAAGAGGTGAACCTTTGTGGTTTAAGTTTGTTTTTGGCATAAAGGAGAGGGTTTGTTTCCTTTTTATTGATTCTGGAGACTTAACCTCTTTGGTTCTCTTCGCTTATATTGATTTTGTTGGATTATTAGTTGCTTGGATTTGCTTCGTTATTGGCTTGTGCAAGTAAATGACTTCATGTACTTGCTGTTTGTTAACCTGATTGTCGATGTTTTAAGTGAAGCATTTCAGAAAGTAGGTTGAAGTTTAGAAAATTTAGAGTGAATTTGGTAATATGGCTTATCTAGGTTTAGTGATAGATAATATCTAAGACCTTAGCTTTTAGTTTCTTGTGTGATTAAACTTGATTACTATCTGCTTGCTTAGCATGTTGTGAGGTGGATTACATGTCGGTGTTTGCATCCCCATGTCCTGTGATGGAAGTCCACCTTCTAACTGTTAATGGAAATCCATGGGTGGAATTAATGTTATGTTTAGCGGATCAGCTGCATGAATTTATTCATATATTGTGTTTAAGTTGGAAATAGGTCTGATGGTCTGATTCTTTCATAATCTTTTGGCTTTTGAAGTAAGATCTAATGTGTTTGATGTGCATAAACTTTATGAACTCGGTTCTGCTCTGCATTTGTGTTTTAGTCCACGATTTCCAAGGTGCTATCCTGTCTTGTTATTTTATCCTCGGTGTCTGTATCCCTATACCTAGCTTCTCTCTATCTTTGAGTCAGTTGGTTGTATGCTCTTTGGCTGGTCAAATTTTGTCATTAATTTAGTTAGTAAACTGTCGTCCGGTTGCTTTAAGTTTCTTTAAAATATGGTTTAATGTGGACGGATGAGGTTTTTTGAAGATTTCGTCCACTTCAATGTGTCTGTGTCTATAATTATGTAGAGCTTCACTCCTAAATTAGCATCATTCTTTTTGCAGACCCCTTCCATGAGGTCAAGAGCAAGCGAGAGAAAAAAAAAGAGGTGTGTTCACAAGCAAAATAGCTAAAGTCTGGTGACATCAAAGTTTTGTTCACATTCTTTCATATAACTTGTTTGATTACTTTTCCTAACAATGTTATGCAACCATGTCGGTGTTTTGTCTCCATGACACATAATGGTCCTTTCATTAGTTTTCTTATGTCTTTCTGCTTTTGCTTCAGAATAAGGACCCAGTTGATCTTAGATTCCGTGGTGCTAACAGCATGACACATCGAGGTGGTAGAGGAGGTGCAGATCGTAATGTTCGAGGTGCGTCTACCCTTATTAGATGTATTTGTATGAGTGTTGGGCTTTGGTTTTGGACTAGTGTCAGCTGTGTATTGATTCTTTTAAAGTTGATATTTGTCTTCTTCCTCTTCTTAAACTCTGTTGCCTTCCCCCTTGATTTTGACATTTTTCTTTCAGATTATAGTGCTTCACATGGGAAATCGACATACAAGAAGGAAAATGGAACCCATGCATATGCTGGTTTGCCATCTTCGGCATGTGGTACGGGAGGAGATAACAGCAACTGGCAAACTCCATTGCCCAGGTTGGCCCCATTTAAAATTAATTAACATGGTGATGACTTTGGTATTATGTAAATTTTAGAATTCTATGACCTTATCTGCAATTATTGTGCCTAATATATGAAGACAAACTATTGATTTTTTTTTGGGGAAAATAACTATTGATGTTTTGATTCACACGAGGCAGATATTCTGCATTTTATTGGTCTCTGGGAATATACCATAAAGTATATGTATTTCCATATGCTTCTTTAATAGAAACAAAGTTGAATTGTGCCAGATCATTTATTTAGTATTGCTGGACATATGGAGCCAATATTCAATTAAAGGGTTGTTAACTCTTAATTAGATCTGGAAGGGAATGCCATGCTAAACTTACTGGTAGTGGAGGAGCATAAAGTTTGCTACACATGGAGCAAGTAATAGCAGTTTCATCTTGGTTATCCTTTTACCATTTATAATGCTTCGGTGGAAGGGCAAAGGGGAAGTGGAGAGTGAAATGTTGTTTTTCCCCCCAAGCTTTCAAATTTATCACATCAATGGATGTGCAACTTTTTGAAGTTGATGGCCATTCCTGTGAGGCTAGGAAATTTATTGAAAGCCGTAACAAAGTAAAGGGTAGATTGAAAACTTATGATCCATGAATTGCAGGTTTATAAACTAGGGGGATGAAATTTTTATAAATAAACGTCAGCACATTTGAAACATCTGCAAAAAATTCTAATATCTGGCTACTGTTACGTGATATGAGTTCTAAGTGCTTCACTCTTTTAGTTTTTAGCATGTTGGATTTGTTTTGTTTTGTTTTCTTGGGCATGATATCGTGTAAATCTTATGTTGTGAATTTTTTTGTCCAAATAAATTTCCTTATCTTGTGTTCTGCAAAATGGGTGGCTATTAAATCTTTAGGCAGTTACTATTCATATTGGTCTTCTAGCTTGGAAAGTAATTTTTTTTCATGATGCTCATAAACTAATATTTGAGATGTGTGAGTGTCAATCTACATGTGATGTGCAACTTTATCGTTGTCTTATTCTTGTTTTACATTTCTTTCAGTGATCCTGTGGCTACAGAAAGTAAATCATCCACAAGTGCAGGTGATGGATTTTCTTCATCTTCACAGCCTTCTTCTGGATTTCAATCTGCCTGGTTAGGGGCATCGGGCCAAGCGTCCATGGCTGACATTGTTAAGATGGGCAGGCCACATAATAAAGTATCTGCTGTGCCACCTCACCACAACATTTACCATCAAAGTGATTCGGCACACCCTTTAGCTGGATCACACTATGACTTGCATTCATCAAATAATTGTGCTTCAAACGTGCCAGAAATAAAGGGAATGCCAGAAGTTGTTGCAAGCCAGCAGCATATGCATTCTGAAGATGAATGGCCATCTATTGAGGACCAGCCACCTGCTAGTGTGTCCTCTGTTTTGGAGGTTCCTGCTGATTCTGAGTTGTATTTTGATCCTGCTAACATGCCTTTGAGTAGAGTTACCAAGCAAACGGGGCCTCAAGTGGATGATGTTCTGCCTATAGAAGATGATCATATTGAGAATCTTAGAGGGAACCATGCTGTCTCTGCTTCTGTATCAAGTAAGAATGACCGAAAAGATGATTCTGGAGGCTCAGCACTTCTTGAGGATAATTTGTATGGGGACTTGAGTTCGTACGAGCCCCATAATCATACTTTTGAGCACAATCAAGGAGAAGGTGGTTTTCTACTTTCTTCTGCAAATTGCATTTCTATAGTTTTTCTTTACAAATGTCATACTTCCTTTTATATTAGTTCTGAAATTTGCCATTGGTTTTCAGAATATCTTAATGATAGATGTACTGTTTATGATATCAATCAATCTTAAAGTTTGATGCCAGTCAAATTTTTGGATAACTGCTTGAAAACTGTCTGTTTATTTGTTTGATCTCCTTTTCCTCAATTATATGCGACTACCCTGGCTGAATTTTTACATTATCTGCTCATATGTGGCGATTTCTTTTATTTTCCATGTCCATAAATTGTTTCCGAGTTCCTTTACTGTAAAGAAGTGATTGAATGTGTGATGGTGGCCTGGGATGTTGGTTAGATTCTGCACCAGCTTCATCTTTTAACTCAAAAGTTTGCAAGCTTTATTTCTCAACTACTAGTATACCGAGTGGCCAATTCAGTGTAGACATGAGAGTTATTTCTTTTACTTAGTAATGTTTGGTTCTTAAGATTATGATTGACTTTAGTCCATGGTAATCACCATATTTTGTTTATTTCCATTTCAGCTGATGATGATCCTTCATCAGTGGCAGTGAACTTCCGGCACTTGACTTTGGAGAATGATGATCAAGAAGCAGCAACCAAAGAGGATAATCCTTCTGTAATAATTCCTGATCACCTCCAAGTTAATGCTCAAGATTGCTCACACTTGAGTTTTGGTACTTTTGGATCTGCAATAGGTACTGGTTTTTCTGGTCCTTTTGCCGCAATGCCAACAAAAAGTACCTTGGAGGAGACATCTGAGTTGGTTGATGCACCATCAACTGGACACGCAGAGACTAGGTATTCTTTTCTCATCATATCATTGCATCCTTCCGTTCCTATATTTCTTTGTCTAAGGGTCATTTCTTGCAGAAATCCTGAGTATTATGGGGACAAGCACCTCAGAAGCACTGCAGATGAAAGTTTAGTCCATAGAACGGGTGTCAATGCTGGGAATTTTGACTCTCCTTCGGTTCCACAACCAGAGGTGTTAAAGGAGGAAAGTATTGAAGTTTCTCAAGGGAATCAATATGCGTTTCATTCAACTACACCTGATTATGCCTATGAAAACACACAACAGTTGAATGATGTGTTTAATAACCCGCAGACAAGCTCCCAGATGCAGAATATTGCTTCATTATCAAGTGTATTGGTAACATTTGAAACTATTATCATACTTGGTCACTTGAAAGTTAATGTTTCTGTGATATATGCCAATGCAAAAAAAAAAAAAAAAAGAACAGGTACCACTTGTCGTTTTTATGACAAGGATGGGAAATACTAGCTGCTTTTACTTGTGCTGTTGAAACAACTTTATATCACAAAATTTGAATTCTTTTACTTATTTTCCTTTTAGATATTTGTTATCGAAAATTGTTTCTTTACCTCCCAGAAAGAAGAGGAAAAGGTATAAAAGTTTTATTCTTTGTTGGCTGCTTTGGATATTTTGAAAGGTGGAATGGAAATGGTTGGTATAGACATTTTACTATCAGACGTTGATTTCTGCTTGTCTTTGTGTGTGCACATATTTGTTGGCATAACATGAAATATGTGTGATTGAATATTTGGGAATTTTCAGTTGTTATGTTTGACCTTATAGCCCAATTGCTTCGATTGTTTGGTTGAAATCTCATTTAAGATGTTATTACAGCAGGCTTATAACAACTCGTTGTCAAGCACACTGTTGGGTTCAACTGTCCAGGCTGGTAGGGAACATGAACTCCCATACTCCCCATTCCCTGTGACCCAGTCAATGCCCATCAAATATAGCAATGCGCCGTCTTCCATCAGTGGTCCAAGCATTTCCATGCCTGAGGTATGCTATCGTTAATTTCTACTTTTTGTTGTTAATGAGTGTGATTGTGTAGGGAAATTAGCTTTTGCTCCCTAATCAGATAGCATCTTGAATAGAATAATGGACAGTTCTTGGTATAAGTTTAGAATTTAGTGGCCGTCCAAGGAACATGTAAAGCAAATTGACTTGAAAATATTAGTCTTGTTGTTGTGCATGTCTTCAGTCTATTTTACTACTTCCTTGGCATCTTTACTGGTTTTATATCGTGTTGTAAGAAAGCCTTGTCATTTGGTGGCCATTATCTTAGGAAGCTTCAGTGGATTGCCGATACTTTTGTTGATTTTGCTTTGTGAACAAACTAAGATCTTAAGTTTCTCTGCATAATGGGAATAATACATTTCTGATTATGCTCATTAGGAATAGATGGTTCTTGGCAATTATTTAGTTGTCAAAGAGTTACATTTCTGAAATTTTCAAAGCTTTGTAGGTGCACATTAAATCGTTTGTTTACATTGCTCACCATTGAAATGTTTTGACAATTATCAAGTGCTTTAGAGGATATTCACAACTAAATATATGAAAGCTCCTTGTTCTAATTCAAGAAATCGAGTTGTTTTAAGTTACAAGAGGCTTATATCACCAACTGGCAATAACCAATTTGCTATCACACTCTTTTTCCCTCTAGGGGTACTGAACGTTGTTGCGAAGACCATATGTTAGCCAGAAACCTATGTGATAGTCATCCGTGATATTAGTTGTATCATATTTTTTTGAACCAACAATTTTAAGATTATTCTTCTCGCATTGTTGATTTAGGAATTCTAAAAGAGACACACAAAGTACCTAATGCCTAAATCTTGATTTGGTTGTAATTCTTTAATACTGTTTCTCATTTTGATATTCTTTTTCCATATGTGCCAGGCTTTAAGAGCAGGAAGTATTTCTGCACCACAACTGACCTCACAGACGCTTCCAGGTGCAAGTGTTGCCGCAGGGTCCACTCTTCCGCAACACCTTGCTGTCCATCCTTATTCACAACATACCCTTCCCTTGGGACATTTTGCTAACATGATTAGCTATCCTTTCTTGCCCCAGAGCTACCCATATATGCCATCAGCTTATCAGCAGGCATATGCGGGTAATACTGCATATCACCAATCTTTAGCATCAGTTCTCCCACAGTACAAGAACAATCTCTCGGTTGGCGGCTTGCCGCAATCTGCCGGTGTTGCTTCTGGCTATGGATTTGGAAATTCAACCAATATTGCTGCAGGAAACTTCCCTCTGAATGCGCCAACTGCTCCTGGAGGTACAACCATTAGCTATGATGATGTTTTGAGTTCTCAATACAAGGACAGCAGCCATTTGGTCTCACTTCAACAGGTAATGCGTCTCCCAAGGGTTGACAAATTTCATGGATCAATTCTTATGTTCTGCATACTTGACGGTAATTTAGGATGCATTAGAACTGTATTTAGGTGATCTTGTTGTGTATTCCGTTTTTTCTATGAAATTTAAGCGGGGGTTATGATAATTGTGGTCTCAGAATGAAAATTCAGCGCCGTGGGTTCACGGACCGAGTTCACGGACGATATCTGGTGTTCCTGCAAGCAACTATTACAGTTTGCAGGGGCAGAATCAGCAGGGTGCTGGGTTTCGACAAGGTCAGCAGCCATCCCAACAGTTTGGAGCTCTTGGGTACCCAAATTACTACCATTCTCAAACAGGCATATCCCTGGAACATCAACAGCAAAACTCTAGGGATGGGTCCTTGACCATGGGTGGCTCTCAGTCTCAGGTCCAACCTTCAAAGCAGACGCAACAGTTGTGGCAAAACGGCTACTAACTCTCGTCTCATCGCTATCCGAGTTTGGAAGTGTCCAAATCAATGGCATTGGCCTCTTGACTGTCGGTCTGAACTCTGAAGAGACATCCTCCACTTGCTACAGCCCAGTTGATGCCACTGCCATGATGCTGTATTAGAATACTTATGTGCCATATTTGACCGTTTTGTTAGCTTAGGAACCAACACGTTTGCTAATTCCAGTTAGTGGACTCCTTTTTTTATATATGATCTCTGTATGCCGCTCGTTATAGTCAAACTTACCTTTTTGTTTGATGGTTTGGACTCATTTACCACTTTGTAATCTAAAAGTCTGACTCATGATCGTCTCAAAATACTGAAGAATGAAATTACTGGGTTTTGTTCTGACCATCTT
>JANITW010000002.1:66934525-66945044 GCA_027564335.1 Erythroxylum williamsii
TGAATTTACAAATACTGTTCTGTTTTAAGAGGTAGTGCATGGGCAGAAGTTTCAATTGGATTTTGATACCCTTCGGGGTAAAATTGCTTGTTGGGGTCTTCATGAAACTTGTAGAGTTTTTCATGATCTTTCCAACAAGGTATAGTTTATAATTTTTTGAAATGTGTAGAAAGAGATATGACAGATTGAATTTCAGTTGGAAAATAGGAAAAAGAGAAGGAAATAAGGGAAAAAAATTGCTTTAAGTGTGGTAGAGCGGCTTTGAATCGAAAGTTTTTCCTGTTTTTTGTAGGAGGGTTATCTGCCGCCGCCGCCGAGAGAACTTTGCCGTAAGAGAACACTGGAATCCTTGCCGATCAATGGCTGATCCACGGCCTCTACCTGATGGATGGCCCCCTCATCTTTTAAGGATGTGATTTCCCGTCCAACAGTCCCCATCGTTGAGAATACTGAATTGAAACAGGGCGGCACTTACAAAGGGGAACCTGCCCTTCTATATTCTCCAGAGGAATTTACCAAACTTGCCATTCCGTTTGATATGGCTCTGGTGGGTCAATTTGCTAATATACGCCCAAATCTGACCTTCTTGAGAAAAGGGTTTCAAATGATTGGCTTCAAAGGTGATGTTTCCCTAGGTTTACTTGATCCCTACCATGTTTTAATCCGTTTTTCTTTACACGAGGATTATTATCGCTGTTGGATGCGGGGTTCATGGAACTTCAAACAACATGTGATGAAAGTAATCAAGTGGACACCAGATTTTACGACTGACCACGAGCCACCAATTGCCCCAGTTTGGGTTTCTTTTCATCATCTCCCCATAAACCTCTTTCAGAAAGGTCCCTTGATGTCTCTCGCTTCTTTAACTGGTCGCCCTCTCCGTATTGATGCAGCGACTCGCAATCTTTCACGTCCATCAGTGGCGCGAGTTTGTATCGAAATTAACCTCTTACGGAATCTGCCTAAACGTATCTGGATTGGTAATGGTGATTCAGGCTTTTGGCAGTTGGTAACCTATGATGAATTGCCCTTGTTGTAGCGCTCCCTCACCGTAGGGTACACATCGAGACGCCCGTGGGTCGTACCGACGCATATCCCACAGCAAGGAAGTACTACGATCACTAACGATCACTAAATACTCACATGGCATCAATAAAATTAAACCACGTCTGCGAACCACACGTCGCGGCGTCTAACTCCTTCCCCTCGTCGCGACGTACAATTAATACCATTAAATATTTAATTCCTTCGTCGCGACGTGCGACTGGTTCGTCTTCTCCGATTCTCATTTCCGCCATTAATACTCTCAAAACCTCATTATAACTCTCTCAACTACCATACTAACACATTAAATACCATAAATGCCAGTAATAACCATAAATACAACATTAAACACAATAAAACTTACCAAATCACTGAAATCGACGGTAACCCTAGAAATCGAAAACGTCCGAAATCCTTCCTCCTCCAAACTCTCACTGATTTCACTTTCTAATCTCAGTCATCATCCTCTTCCTCAAGCTTTCTAGCAAGCCTTCAATCACAATGAAAAGAAATCAACGAAATCACCAAAGGAAAAGCTCACTATCGCCGACGGGGGAGAAGAGAAAATGAGGAGAATCGCCTAACCCTAATTCCCAAAACCACTTATATATATATACAAGGGCTGATTTCAACCGAGACTCAAAATCTACAAATCCTCAAATCACTTAATTTCAGTCTCTAAATTCCACTAGCTCATCACAAAAATTCTCAAACTCATAACTCTAAATTTTCAAGTCACAATTCACTCACTTTCAGAACCGAAACCAAAATTATCAGTCTCTAGGTCAATTTTTCGGTCCAATCCTATAACTCTAAAAATTCCAGAAAAATTCTCATAAATCCACAAAAATATAAAGCACTCAATTCTATACTCAAATTTCCATTTTCCTTTCTCAAAATTCAATTTCCACACTAAGTCACTACACAATCTAATTACTCTTAAATTCTCAATCAAATCACAATTCAACTAATTTAACTTTTCAATTCACATTGTTCCTCAATTCTCAATAACTCAATAAATAAATCCTCACTCAACTCTAGTGCAACTATTCCACTCTAATTTCCCTTAATTCGCTTTAATTCAAATCTAACTCATTTATCTCAACACTCACAACTCAACTCATAATCACAATTAAATGCTGGAATAATCATGAATGCATGTGCAATTTACTCAATTAATCTCATTTATCACTGATGCAGAATCACTATACGTGCAATTCAATCATGAATGCACTCACTGCTCAATCCATCCAAATTACCGATATGCTCATCACATCGGTAACGGGATGTTACAAACAAGATGTCAAGGAGGGGAATGAACATGGTCTGTCAAACATGCTTTCAGTAAGGACATAACAAAAAAAAAAGTTCAATGAATACATATATAAGTTACAAAATTTTTTATTAAACTTTCTCTTATGTTTCTTCAGCCTTAAACATTATTTGTTTTTATTTTTTCAAATGCAATCTACAAGTGATGTCCAAGCAAACTATTATAATATTAACCCTTTAAGTCGACCACCTATGTCAAAGCCAAATAAAAGAAAGAGATCAGTCCATAAATATGGAACATTATAGGGTGAAGAACCTCAATCATTAGTTACAAGGCAAGTTATAACTCGACAAAGGTTAGAGGTATTGAGAATCACAGAGATTTATAAGTTTTAAATCAATTTTGACAATCGAGTTATCCTTTGATTATGTGTCGCCATTTTTGTTATGATGGAACAAGTGAAATGGATAAAAAGGAAAAAATCAAAAGTTTCAGGAAGTACTATGTAAAGCCATTTAATTGAATATTTTGGTTTGTCCTATAGATATATTTTAACCATATGCTCGTCCTACAAGATGAGAAAAAAAGTAATAGTTTAGTAAAAAGAAATACTTTTGGATAATACGATGCCTATGTGGGTTCTTGTAGCTAAGTTAATATATACTTGAACATATGCAAAATAGTGAGTTATAAGAATTTACATGCATGTTTTTGTTTATTCATTGTATGAATTGACAAGGCTTAACCTTTTCTAGAATATGTTTCTTTTATTTGTCATAAGCAAAAGACGATTTATTATCCATTTGACTGTTATATAATACCAAAAATTCCAATTTGACTTGTAATTATGTAAGTCAATGTTTATGCGTTGGTACATACTAGATTTTAATGATTATATTCTTAATTAGTTATTTTTTGGAGCATAAGATCATTCAAAGCCTTAGGGTATGTGATGACAATGGGCCGGACATAGGCTTGGGCAATTTTTATGCTTATTTGTGCTAAGCTTAAGGCCCGAGATGTCAAAACCTGAGCCCAAGCCTAATCAGGGCTGGAAAGCCCTAAGCCTAATCCAACCTAACCCATTTTTTAATTTTTAAATTAAAATAGAAAATGACATTATTTTACTCAAAATGACGTCATATTGGCTATATATTTTGAGCTTTAAGTAGGCCTCAGTTTAGGCACGTTGAGCTTAAGCCCAGAATGATGGCTGATTTTTTGAAAAAAAAGTTTGAGGCTCAAACTGAGGTCCAATCAACCTAAGCCATGTTGGGCCCTGGCCAAACTGCAAAGATTAACACCAAGCCATTATACCCTTTGTATTTTCTTCACTTTTTTAGCCTTTTAATAGCTTACCCTCTGTTGAGTTAGCTAAAAATTTTCATTGGTTTATTTTCCTTGTTCATTATTTATATCCATTTTTAAGCATTCTAAACTTTAACTTCAAGTTTATTGGAATAAAATCAAAACAAGAATGCTTGGTTTGAAAAAAAATTATAGGTTCATCATTCTTTTTCTTTGGTATGGATTAATAAAAAATTTACATCTATATATAGTCACATATATACATTATATTTAGCGGTGAAGTTTAAAAAGTTACCAACTTCAAGGAGATTAGTTTAAAGCATTGCTTTGCTAAAATGCAGTCCTTTACTCAGTGAGGACCAATGATGAGATTAAGCTAAGTAATGATTAACATTATTCAGGTTTCATGCAATAGAATAATGGCAACAATATTTAAAAGAAAAATTAGCTTATAATCATGTACATGTTATAGAAAATTCCTTAGCTCAATAAAACTGTTATTATAGATTTTCACCTATTCCACCTCCTAGTAGAACCAACAAAAAATCCTAAAATGTTTCAACATCATTCCAATAAATTCCTTTAAATAACAATAAGCGAAGTTCTAAAGAAGAATCACTAGGATATAGAATAATATTTTGTTACAATCCTCAACTTAGTTTATAAAATAATCTTAATGCGTGTACAAGAAAACAAATTTCACAATTATCCAAAAACATAGAAAGTTTCACTTGAACCTATGAATGATGACAAATAAAAAAAACAATCAATTTAAGTTTCTCATACACACTTCTCCTCCCTCCATCATCTTGAACTTCTATATCCACTTATAGTAACTTTTAATAGCAACCATTAATAATACAATACTCATTATTTTAGTTTTCAACTTCAATTTTTTTTCTTCTTTTAGCTTATTTATCTTCTTTAATATGCCAAATATGATATTCAAAGCTCTTTTTCACATTTGAGGAAAAATCACTCAAAAGATTAACAATTTTTATGTTTATTTTTTCAATACACATGGAACATAACTAGTAGTTTGCTTGTTAAGGTGGTGCAGAAATTCCTACATTTAGGTTGGGTGTCGAGAGAGATGAATGTCATGCACATTTCTCCCCAAACGACTTCAGACCTATGTCTTGTTGCAACATACTTTATAAGGTGATAGCTAAACTGCTGGCAAATAGACTTAGACGACTTCAAATCTTCTGTTCCATTTTTATTATGCCCATGTGTTTCGTCTAATCTTCTGTTCCATTTTTGTTGTGCGCATGTGTGTCGTTTAATTTCTTTCCTCGAGTTCTTTAACCTTCTTTATTAAACCTGAGCTATTTGTCATGTGTCTTGACCTTGACTTTTAGCTTAACTCATTATTATTTTTAATCCTAATAAAAATTCTTGGTGTGTATATAAGTGAAAGAGTATATATTCATATTATGTCTATCTTCTAGCTAAAGTTTCTCTTATATCTATGATTCATCAATCTTAAGGTGCTTTCATTCATGGTAAATCAATTTCTGATAATATCCTACTAGTTCAGGAGCTAATGAAGGATTACAACTCTAATAAATCAATCAAAGTATGTGCTATCAAAATAGATTTCTCTAAGGGCTCTAACAACATCAATTAGAGTTTTATCTCTAGCAGTTTGGAATAGTTTGGTATCCCTTCTAAATTCACTTCTTAGATTAAGGAGTGCATCTCAACACCTTCTTATAATGTGCTTTTAAAGGCTTTAATGGGATAAGGTAGGGTGATACTTTATCACCATCTCTGTTTGCAATCTCTGTAGAAATTCTTAAAAAAATTATCAGATATAACATTTCAGGAAATTCAAACTTCTCCTATCACCGCACATGTGAGGTATTGCAACTCCTTCATCTTAGTTTCACTGATGATTTAATGATGTTTTGTGCTACAAATTAGAAGTCAATATTAATCTTGCACAGATCTCTCATAGAGTTTTGTAGAATCTCTGACTTGAAAGTTAACTTCCTGAAAAAAAAAAGTGTATTTTTCTCAGGACTAATACTGATGGTCTGCAGGGGAAATTTAGTTTGAATATTCAAAGCCTTCCCTTCTAATATCTGGAGGTACCTACATCCTCAAAGAAGCTGAAGTACCATGATTGCTTGATGTTGTTGGAAAGATATAAAAGTAAGGTTAATGCCTAGCAAAACATATTTCTTTCTCAAGTAAGGAGAGTTCAACTAATTACTTCAGTCCTAAATAACCTGCACTACCACTGGAACTCACACCTACTTCTTCCAGAGAAAATCATTAAAGATATTGAAAGATGCGTGAAGAGTTTCCTCTAGTCTGGAAAAGTAGAAGATTCCAAGGGGAATAAGGTGAAATGGGACCATCTTTGCTGGAAGAAGCAAGAAGGAGGGATGGGATTGATTCTTTTTAGATGATCCAAACCAAGATAATTGCTAAGAGAATTTGGAAGTTTCTCAATGATAGAAAGGCTTTATGAAGCAAATGGATAAATGCCTACTATTTGAGAAATTCTATTTTTTGGCAATTGGAAGAGAAGATGAAGCATTCTTAGCCTTTCATCAACATTTTAAGGCATAAATACAATATTTATTCCCTAATCAAAATAAAGATTAGAAATGGTGAAGATTCTTAGAATTGGTTTGACAATAGAACACCTCATAGTCAATTTATTAAGAGCACTGAGCTAATCTCTCTATTAGGTAGATGGACAATGAGCAATAAGGCCCACATATTATTGCTAATAATGAGTGGAAGATCACAAGAAGAGGAGTATTTCAAGATTATCTCCTTAGATACATGCCTATTTCATCCATCAAGGATAAACTAATATGGTCTGCTAGCAGTAATAGAGAATTCATCATCTCTTCTTACTTAAAAGCTATAAGACCTCGTTATACGAGCGTTCCTTAGTATAACATAGTCTGGAAAGGATCTTTGATGCTTAAGGCTTCTTTTGTAACCTGGTTGGCAACCAAAGGAAAGTTGAAGGTCAAAGATAAACTAAAAGGAAGCAATGACTAGATTTGTATCCTATGCAACACATTCCTTGAAATTGCTAATAAGTTGTTCTTTAAATGTAGGTTTTCTTTTACAATATGGGCAATGATGCAGCACAAAATAATTTTAGTTTGCCCCGAGAATGATTGAGGAAATATTTTGATTTGGGTTGAAAATCTCTATAAAAGGATTGGAGAAGATAGTACATGCCTGAGACCAATGGTAACTTGTTCTATCTATTCAATTTAGTTTGAAAGAAACGAAAGAATCTTCAAGGATGTTCACACGAACAAATATGTTATTGTGAATAGGACTTATTGTTGGATCATAGAGATTATGATAGCTAACCAGGCTATTGATAGCCTAAATTCTTCCATGAAGTATAATTGGGGTCTGGAGTAATCAAGCCTTATCTATTTTTTATTAATTTCTGGCTTTTCTATGAGGACTTGTTTCCTAACCTCATAGTTTTATAATTATTGTTCCTATAGCCTTTTAATTACCTTGATTGCCTTTTGGCATTTTCAATGATATTTATTTTTTTATCAAAAAATTTGATGCTAAAATTAAAGAAGCAGTAATATTGAGATTAAAAACTTAGACAACTAATGAAACTATAAAATGAAGAAATAATTCACTCTTTGTAGAGTATAAGAACCAAAGTGTCTTTCAAGGTTTCTCTCAGGGTATAAAGTTGGTATAATAGCCATTAACCCATAAAAATAAAAAATTCTTCGTCTAACCCAACTGCAAAACTTGCTTATATTTTTTGACTCATAAAGCTCACTCAATCTTAACCAGTTGTGTCAGAGATTATAACATGATAAGAAGTTTGTTTTAGAGTTCAAAGCTAATAATAAACTAGAATCTTAATTGAGAAAAATTAATTATTTTTTTACAACAAAATCAGAGTCCTATTCAATTAATATAGGAAGTAAAACACGATTAATTAGGTTCTAATCTTTAATCCACTGATATTTAATTATCAAGGGCTTACAACACAATTGAAATAGTGGAAGAAAAATAATACTTATCATCAAAGTTAAAATAGTCGTCTAGATCTTCATGCATCATCAATATACTTCATTTCTTACTTTAACTGCAATTCCTTTGTTATCAATAACCTTAGCCTTAAAAGAGTAAAAGTCTTGAATACTACATTCTTACAACTTGGCTTACAATTTGGTGACTAAACCAAGAAGTGAAAATAGTAGGTATGACTTTAGATTTGTTTGTTGATAAAGAGAAAAGCTGATATATGGCTTGGAGACAGATATGTGCAAGCAAACCGATTCATATAAAATCAACTAAAACACAAAACTTCACGAAACACTTCATACAAAAACGTACAGCCAACAGGAAGGAGGAAAAAAATACCCAGTTTGAAAGTTTAAACCCTATTGTTAAACCCCATAAAGCCTAGCCTTGAAAGAACGAAGAGGCAGAGGAGAGGAGATACAAAAAATGATGCTTCCCAGGCAACAATACAGAGGAGAGGAGAATGGGTACGAGTTATAGGGTATAAGTTATGAGTTGAGTGTGTTTAGCCCATGTGAATGCTTACTTGTGATAGACTTTTACCGGGAGTTAAATGGATTGGATAGTCATGCAAACAACTACTATATGAATGAATTCGAGATGAGTACTTTGTCAGGATAGCTACTGAATAACATTAGATAGTGCATGATCTTAAGAGTTCCATGTGCAGTGTAATTTGATTGCTTGCCATATTCTGTTGGTCATCTCACATATGAAGAACAAATGGTCCCTCCCTGGTTTCTTCTGCTATTGAACAAAACGAACAAGGTGCGTTTATGCTTAAATATTTAATTTAACACGATATGTAGGGTTGACTCGGTTTTGTACAGCAAGCCATAAGATAAAGGTTCATCCGTAGAGTGTCTCTCATGATTCGATTAGAAAGGTCGTAAGTAGGTCGATTGTGTTAGAACTAGGATCGTCTGCCTAACATTATTCTGTCCTATCCTAACAATTGAATCATAGTTATTTATTTATGTAAATTTCGTGTCTATTTATATGAATTTCATGTAAGTTCTGCATGAATAAATAGTTAAGATTCAAATGGACATAATAAAACAGAGTGATATTGGACAGAAGATCTGGATTTATTGTGTTAGGCGAAAGTGTCCTGGTTAAGAGGATTGGGAGGATAACGGGGTTGCAACTTGCAAGTGAGTAAGGTTTGCAGGGAAATGCCAGCCTCCTTCCAACGATGGAGGAGTCAAGTTTACTGTAGAGTGGGAGGTTGGTAAAGGTCCTGAGCATACTTGAAGAATTAACGAAGGCACTTTGAACCGACCAGTTATCACATCACAATGATATCAGCTTCTCATTATTAAATATTAACAGAGCATAAAATATTATGACTAATTTATATATGTTTCTTTTCTAGAAAAAAATTAGTTTGGATGGATACATTTATTGACTTTTAATAATTAATGTACTAATCATTAAATCATTAAATTTGATAATTGCCTTTTAATTAGTTGAAAAGTATATACATTCTTTTTTTAAATATTTTAGATGGATCCATTTATTAATTTTAATAGTTGATGTACTAATAATTAAATGTGACAATTGCATTGGCTTTTGATTAGTTGAGAAGTAATTGTCAACAGGCATACCTACTTCTCAACTAATTAAAAGTTTCCTTCTAGAGCTTTTGATTATAGTCCGGGCCCATATGTAACGTGATTATCACGAATTTTTGTATCGTAGACAATGCGTTAGTTAGGACGGTTGTGTTTTCGTTTTTTTTCCGCTGTAAAAAAAAAAGAGAGCAAATGTATACTTAAGGTCAAGCCGAGTAAGGCCCAGCTTGACCCAACTCGGCTTGGCTTGAAGTTAACTAGTCAAGTTCAGGTTGACTGGATCCGTAGACCCTACCCGACCTGAGGCACAATTAAAAATAACAAAATAACGTTATTTTTAAATTTTTTAAAATATTAACATGCTCAAACTTTGAGTTCGGCTCAAGTTCGAAATAACCCAATTTAGTTTATTGTCATCTAAACTTGTGTTTTTTAAAGTCACAGACAATTGCTCTTATGCTTGTTATTAACACCTCGAAATGATAGGTTATGTCACGTGTTAGGTTTTAAATTAACTTCACACGTGAGGGGGTGTGTTAAAATATAAAGTGAGAGTTTGTCCCATATTGAAGAAAGAAAGGAAAGAAGACTAACATATAAGTCTAGTGAACTACTACACTTATCACCAATTGGTTTTAAGATAGAATCTCATTTGAGCTTGTGTGTGGTCTAACTTTCTTTCTTGTGCGGAACCTGTAAGCCCATTGTAAATTCTAACGTGATATAGTTATAGTTTTTAAATTTAACAAAAAACATTTGTCTTAATACTATATTATAATTTTAGTAAATTTTTATAAAATAATAATTTCAAAATTTTATTAATTAGGCAAGTATTATGAATTATTTATTAAAAATAAGTAATAAAAATCTATTAACGTTATTAAATAATATAATGATAGTTTTAAGGTTATATTATACATAGTAAATAACTAAATACATAATTAGTCGGAGTATCCGATTAACATAATTAACACATTATTACGTAAGATTTACTCAATTTATAACTAAAGAGTAACATTTATTAATTAATTTCTGGGTAAACAAACAAACAAACATGGAAATCTGATTCTCCACTCCTTCTTGTTGTAATTGATAGCAAAAGAGCAACCAAAACGCCAATCTCAAAGCACCAAACACCTAATCTGACCGCCTGAGAGCGACCTCTCCTCCGCCATTTTCATTTCTTCAAAATCCTATTTGGTTCTGCCGGATTCTGGCTGAACGGTACGTTGCCGTTTGGATCCATAAGTTGGCAACTTTTGGTGATGATCTTCACGTGAAT
>JANITW010000002.1:66945144-66959058 GCA_027564335.1 Erythroxylum williamsii
CCAATCTCCAATGAGTGGACCGATCGGCCCCCAAGTCTTCTTGATCGGGTCCGGGCCCAGAATGGCCGACCCGACCACTATTCTTCAAGCAAACTCTTCTCTGCCAATCGCATCCTTTCTCTATCAGTTGTTTGGTTCTAATATTTATGAGCCTGCCATCTGGATCATTATCTATCTAACGCCCATCCCTCTCTTCTATTCTACCCTCTCCTTTTCCACTCTCTCTGTTCTTTTGAATGGTTCTTTCTGTTTGACGATTCGGCGTTTGGATCGGAAAATGGCTGTGTTGGACCCAATCACTCCCGGGCAGGTGTGTTCCGGTTTAGATTTGGGTTATGTTGGGGGCGTAGGTTTGGATCATTATGCAATCTGAACAACTTTGTTTGGAAATCACTGTTTTAATTTGTATGAAAAAAGTATCGAGACGAAAAAGCGGTTTTGAGTTTGAAGTAGTTATGAATTCTTTTATTTCAGTTTTCTGATTGCTTTTGTCAATAATGCCATCAGAGGTTGATCAGTAGTTAGGTTCTGATGTATCTGATTTGAATTTTTACCAGCTTAAGAATGGATAACGATGCAGTTTTGTTCAAATGCGCGGTCTATGTTTGAAAAATACTCTTCTTTGGTTACGTTTTGTTTCGCTTCTTATAGTTTTTCAAAATCTGAATCTTGTTACTTGTTGGTCAACTTCCTTTACGGAAATGAGTGCTCTGCTTTTGTAATGAAATGTTCTAGTTTTTCAAAATCTGAATCTTTTTACTTGTTGGTCAACTTCCTTTACTGTAACGAGTGCTATGCTTATGTAATTAAATGTTCTTTGTTATACCACAGGTGTCCTTTCTGCTAGGAATTATCCCAGTATTTGTTGCGTGGATATTTTCGGAGCTCTTGGAGTATAAAAAATCGTCATCACCTCCTAAACTGTGAGTTTTCTTTTTCCTTTATGTTCTAATTGAGGGTCACTGAACTTGTTTCTGATCTTGAACTGGTGCCTCTCTTTAGACACATTTAACGCATTGTAGTTTTTGCTGAAAAGCAAAGGATTTTCTTTTATGAAGAGATGGCATAGCCAATCAATAATAGAACCACGTGAAATAGTCTGGGGATATAGAGCAATTCCTCCATGTAGTTGTATTCCATGCCAAAGTAGTGAAGAAATAATACTCCATTTTAAGAAATGATACAAGCTCTTTGGGCTATATATCCTGTAATTGTCTGAATTATTCATTAAACACTGTATCCTAGTGGTACAATGGTGATGATTTCACATGCAAGAGATAACATGAAATACCAAATCCTTTTTACATTCTTGCTGAACTTATCTTTCTGGAATGCAGCCATTCGGACAATAACCTAGTTGAATTGGGAACCGAACCAGTCAAGGAAGATGATCGGGCTGTTTTGCTGGAAAGTGGTCTAACAAGATCAGCATCATCAAAATTTAATAGTTCATCCATCAAAACAAAATTAATTAGGTCTGCTGTTATGTTATTGTAGTATCCTTGTGAGTTATTCTACAACTGCGTTGAAGATTTTTTCTTATCTTCTGCTTATTGGATCCTAGGTTCGTCACTATGGATGACTCTTTCTTGCTAGAAAACCGAGCAACACTGAGAGCAATGTAAGCTAATATACTTGTTGAATATGTATATAACTGTATTAATAAATATCTTGGGAATTCTTAAACTGTCTTAATATTTCAAAAACTCATGTAGGTCTGAGTTTGGGGCATTTCTATTTTATTTCTATATCAGCGATCGCACAAACTTATTAGGGGAATCTACCAAGGTACCCTTATTCTTTACTTTTTATTTATGTTTTATTGCTTGTTCTTAATTTTCTTTAGGACTTGAATGATAAAAATGCATGGTGATTTTCATGTAGGCTTAGTTCTGTTTTTATTTGATCGTTCCATATGCTATACTTTATTTTCTTGACATATATTCATCTCCAACATTTAGAGATATTCTTTAGTGGTAAGGAAACAGAATGAAATGAACGTAGTGTGCAGAAGCACCGTTCTTGAGGATTCAGAATTCAGCTGCATGTTTTTGATTCTTAAAATAGCGATGTTTATGCTTGCGTAGTTAATGATTGATCTTTTGTGAAGAATCATTGAACCATTGCCCCTGTCTGAGTAACAAGTGGTTTGAGAGAGTGATGGCCTGCCAAGCATTGCAGGCGGGGATCATTATGGGTTTTTTACTTCATTGGAATAACTCCACCGTTCCCTAAATATCCCATCTCTGACAAAAAGGTGAAAGAAATAAACAAGAGTAATCATGTCTTTGTGCAAAGTCGTGGATTTTCTAAGAAAAGAATGACTCATTTCTAGCTAGATAAGGAAGCTGCTAATACATACCTCATATGCGTTCCCCTATATGGAGTTTTGAATCGTCCATATTAATCCTTTTTCTTGGATGGTCTCTCTTGTGCAGAAATACAATCGTGATCTTTTTCTCTTCCTCTACTTCCTGCTTGTTATAGTATCAGCTATGACTTCCTTCAGAAAGCATTCTGAAAAGTCAACATTTTCTGGAAAATCCATACTTTATTTGAACCGGCATCAAACTGAGGAGTGGAAAGGATGGATGCAGGCAAGTGTTTGTCCATACTCTATAGTATTTATTTTTCATCGCTTTTGTGATATAATATTTGTTACCTAATGCTGAAGAAACTTTGCTCTAATCTTGATCGTGGATTATAAAATGTACATTTGGGATTCTCTTATATACACTTTAAAATTGATTTTGATTGTAGTTTGGTACACGCCTTACTTCTTTTCGTTTATAATGTGTGTATGACTTATTGAGGCTCCCTTGTCAAGTAACAGTTAACATATTGCATAGTTTATGCATTCTTGCACATCTTCTGTTTAGCACTTCCTCTTCATATTTATCTGTTTAATTATCAGTATTTCTTGGTATATTTTTGGTAATGTCTATATGATGGTATTACTACTAGGCTTTTCCACTTTTGCTATGGGGACCAAAATTATGGTTAGTTACAACTACATACCCAATAATCCTAGTGGCATCATAATTATGATAATAACCAGAATTAAGGTACTAATTGGGACTTGATGTAGAATATTTGGTCACCAGGACTTTTATTTTCATTAAATCAATTGGAGCTCTGATAGCTCATGAACATCCTAATGAAACAGGAATGCTTCTATGAAAGTCTTGTCTTTATATGTGCAATTGCATGTTTTAAGTCCATTATAAAGATTCTCAAAATTTACTCTTAGTTGCTTCATTCTTTGTGGGGCACAATTTCTGAAACTGCATTGACCCAATTTTGAATGGTTTTCATTTCCCGTCTTTCTGAACAGGTTCTTTTCTTAATGTATCATTACTTTGCTGCGGCTGAGATATACAATGCAATACGCGTCTTTATTGCTGCATATGTTTGGATGACTGGATTTGGCAACTTCTCATATTATTACATTAGAAAGGATTTTAGCCTTGCACGCTTCACTCAGGTGATGTCAATGATTCCAGTCGTTACTTCTTTGGCAAGCTGGTCTGTCAAGTTTAGAAATTTTGTTGATTTGTGCTCATTAAATTGACTAAATAATATTTTGTTGCAGATGATGTGGCGACTCAATTTCTTTGTGGCATTTTGCTGTATTGTTCTCAACAATGACTACATGCTCTACTATATCTGCCCAATGCATACTCTGTTCACTTTAATGGTGTATGGGGCTCTAGGCATATTTAACAAGTATAACGAGAATAGCTCAGTGATGGCTCTGAAGATTCTTTCATGCTTTCTTGTGGTTATCTTGATCTGGGAAGTTCCAGGAGTTTTTGACATTCTCTGGAGTCCTTTAACATTCTTACTCGGTAAAAATGGCACAAAATTTCTCCATTTTTGTTTATATCTATGTGCTTGCAAATTATTGGATAAGGGCTTAGTGGATTTTGATGTACTTGATAGGCTGATTCTGATTTCTTGTGATTAGTTTATTTTGCAACAATTGTGTTCATGATGCCTCAACATGTGCATTAATAATTCCTCTGATGACAGGGTATAATGATCCTGCAAAGCCAGATCTTCCACGACTGCATGAGTGGCATTTTAGATCTGGACTTGATCGCTACATATGGATTGTTGGAATGATATATGCTTACTATCACCCAAATGTATTCTTGGATCTCTTGCTCAAATCTGTAGTTTTTTTTTTTTTTTTTTGTAGCTCTGGCAAACATCTTCTGAATGTGTAAAAATTCAGGTTGAGAAATGGATGGAGAAACTTGAGGAATCTGAAACAAAGAAAAGAGTCTCCATAAAGACAGTCATTGTAGCTGTTTCATTGTTTGTAAGTTGCATTATTTGTCTATATAGCAGTACATTTATCAGCTTGTGTGCTCATTGTTGTTTCTTTTTTTTTTTAAACATTCTGATGGTTGTTTCTTCTTTTTGCATTTATTTTTTCAAGGTTGGTTATTTTTGGTATGAGTATATCTACAAGTTGGACAAGGTCGCGTACAACATGTACCATCCTTACACATCATGGATCCCCATCACGTATGTTTCAAGGAGTTCTCAGTTATTTTGTTCCTTTTCTTTTTAAGAGAAGCCTTATGAAGGGTCCTTGGGGTTGGGATGTAGATAAGTGTACTGTTTCAAAGGTGGAATCTGGGGTTGGTATGAACTTATGAAATACAATTCGACTGTGTTTTCAAAATCTTACTAATTTTATCTTCTTATTGTGACTCCAGTGTCTACATCGGCTTGAGGAATTTCACTCAGCAGCTTCGGAGTTGCTCCTTGACACTTTTTGCGTATGTCTTTTTAGTTTAATAGTTATCCATGTCATGGCATTGGTGGGTCATTTTTTTATGATTTATTTTGCTAATAGCACCATGCTTGCTCTAACTGTGCCACTTCTTATTCACAGTTGGCTTGGCAAGGTTACTCTGGAGACTTATATCTCCCAGTTTCACATCTGGTTGAGGTTTGGAAATGATTTCATTGGACTTCTTTTTTTCATATCTGTTTAATAACTGTCCCAACATGTTTAAGTCAGTTTGCCACGAAGCCTACTTACTGTGTTACCAATTTCTTACGAGTATGATTACTGGTATGTTACTGGAACAACACAACACGAACTTAATAGTGTCTTTTAAGCACCTGTTAGTTGAAGTCTCCTTTCTTTTCAACAGCCAAATATCCACTTTAATCATTTTTCTGGTGGATCTGAAATCTATGAGTTTGAATAGATTCAGTGTATGCTCACATATGTAGGATGCCAAAAGAAGGTTTTACTTTATTCTGGGGAATACCCAGCAAAGCTATTGTTGCATCTCATCCTTTCAGCTTTTTACCCTTCTATTCCGGGATTGGATATTCATCATTAAGTGAAAGCTACACAGAAGTGAATTAAGCTAAAAGATGGCAGGACATGTTTACGTATATATCCATATAGGACAGCATTATTCTCCAAGATGCCCTTTAAGCTGAAATGAAAATTAGTTTGCAAATGTCTCATTTTTACAGATGGGAGTATAAGTGCAACTCTTAACTTCTTTTATGGACTTGCAGATCAAACATCCCTAATGGGCAGCCTAAGTGGCTTCTTGCTGTTATCCCAGAATATCCATTGCTTAATTTCATGTTGACAACTGCAATCTATATCTTAGTAAGCAACTCTTTTGGACTCTCTTTCATTTTAAGAGTTGATGGTTGCAGACTCATAATTACTTGCTTCTTGTTGACTTGCTTCTTCAGGTATCTCATCGGCTGTTTGAATTGACCAACACTCTAAAGGCAGTTTTCATACCCATGAAGGATAACCGGCGGCTATTTCATAATTTTGTAGCAGGAGCCGCCATTTCTCTATGTTTGTATTGTGTTGCACTGGTTCTCCTTCAGATCCCTCATTAAACAGTAAGTTCCTCCTTACCATTCAAGAATCAGTAAAGAGCTCATGTTCGGTTACAATTATATTTTCGGTAATTAAGATGGGCTCTTAATGCTAAGGATCCGTGACATAACATGTGCTGATGAAAATTTTTCTTGGAGGTACACTTTCTTTAATATTGTGAAATATCTTACTTTGTTGCAAAATCTGCTTCGGGATTCAGGCCGGACACATGAAGATTAAAAATCGATTTACATGGAGGTTTTTTGGTCTGATGTTTAAAAGAAATTAGACGGATTAATAAGAGAGAGTGGAAGATGCATCTTCCAGATGTAGCTCAAGACCATAGAGTTTCAGACAAATGTGAGGAAAAATGCCCTCCGTTCTTATGCCAGAACTGAATGTAGAGTCAGGATTCACCTGGTGGAGTGGAGGCAAAGTTTCGGCCTGAGGAATTCTTTTTGTAATGTTTCATGTCCTCCTTATATTCATTGTTTGTTCCTTTATGCATACCTTATGTCCAGTTTATTCAAGTCCTGAAAGTAAATGTAAATTTCAATCATATATGACAACGGTGCTTGACAACTAGCGAAGATTAATGTTATGCAATTTTTTCTGTTGTAGTGAAGTTGCTTTGTACTCTCAATTTTGACAACTGATGCCAAAAAAAAAAAGAGGAAGTGATCTGTGTTTTGAAGTCTTCAACAGGCAGAGAACGGTTTTTCATGTCAGATTGTAAGATGATGATGGTGATGCTTTGACTAGACTTACTTGCAACCAACTTAGGAAATTGGAAGTAATTTGTGAACCATGTTCATTCAGCTGAGCGTATATCTATGGATTGTCCAAGAAAACGTCCATAGCATGTTTGGTTCACAGCCTTTTCCAAGTTGAATTGATGTTCTTGATAAGTGTATCCCACTGGCTTAGCTTGGCAAGAAACTAACAATAACCTAATAATACCTCTTATCCAATGATTTTGCTCATGCAAGCTATCATATTACTATGTATGTATAAATCATTTTTTGAGGGGGAGCTTGGAAGTAATAGCAGAAGTTACTCCTTTAACCAGAAGGTCGTAGGTTTTAATCATAGAAATAGCTTTCTTTTTGTAAAAAATACAAAGAAAAAGCTTTGTTTAGCGATGATCCTCTCCAAAAGGTTGGGTACGCTGACTTTTTATGTATACATCATTTTTAGCAGTTTGATTACTTTAATAATTTTTATTATTAAAAATTAATTAATTTATTGATTAATTGATCAGTTTTAATAAAGTAAGTTTTTATAAAATAGAACAAATTACTTGGTTTTTCTTTAATAGTATCTTTCCTTAATTAAAATTTGATAAAAATAACCTCCTTTTTAAATCCTATTTAAAAGTTTTTAATTTTATTCAATATTTACTTTATAATGATTTTATGAATCTTTTAAACCTTTAATTTTTATGTTTTTAATTATATAAAATTTTAAAAATAATTTAGAATCACCTAAATTCTATTTTACTAGAATACAAATTATATCACTTAAAAGTGTTTTAATTAAAAGATGATATTATAATTTCTATTTTAATAATATTGTATTTGTTGATAGTCTATTTGGGAATATATATAACTCCAAATTTGTTATGGTCTAATTATCCCACATTGGTAATAAGAAAGATTGATGTGAAGCTTATAAGATTATGACCCCTCTCACCTTTAAGGTAACTTTTGGGGTTAACTCTTTCATAAGACCTGTAACAATTGGTACCAAAGTTGACACCACTCCAAGTTCTTGTGACATGCCCACAAGTGGTGACATTGGTATTGTATTGTTAGCTCGGGACTAAAAAAGGTCTAACGCACAGCTAGCTCACGGGTGAATGAAATATTTACATTCCATTTCATTATATTTTATTACATTCCATTTTGTTAAAAACTTTACGTCCAACTAAACATAGTCTTAAAAAGATGAGGGTTCCTTTGACATAGACTTAGTCTCTAGTAATAATGGAGTATGTGATTCAACATTTATCTGAGATTAATATTGTAAGCAATAGGTTCTTCAGAAATATTTCATTTACATTGAAATGAGTAAAACAAAACGTTGTAACCTAAATTTTTGGTACCAACCGCTACTGGGTGTTTTCGCCAAGTACCAACTAGTACTAACCGATATTCAAACTTTCAGTCATATATTGGCCGGTACGGCAATTTTAATAAACTACGCTTGCCTCTGGCTTTTCATTTGTTTGTCTCTCTCTCAAACTCACCTCATCCTCCCTCTATCTCACGCTCTCGTCCTCTCCACTCTCTCTCTCTCTCTCGTTCTCCTTTCCATCTCTGGTAGCAGTCCTACGCCCGACGGTGCACCACCCTAACCCTATCCGATGCTCATCTTCGAATCTTCCTCCACCATGAGAACTCACCACCGAGCCTCATCTGGATCTCCATCAACCTTCAATCGTCATCCACGAGGACCACCCACGCACCACGTCACCATCTTCTGCTCTCCTTTGTCACCCACGCATCCGCAACTGTCGGATCTAGGAATAATACCCAGATCTAAACTCGACCCGACCTGATCTAGAATAATATCGATTGTAAATTTCTGCTTGGGTGGAAATATTCTTAGATAATAACTTTATAAACGCTTTATTATTTGAAGAAACTAATAACTATGAGGAAAATAATTGATCTAAGACACAAAGAAAGTAAAACAAATTAAGATTTGTCAATTTCTCAATATCTAAGATCACCAATTATAAAACAATAAACTTACAAGCTTATTCTTCCTTTTCTTATAACCTAACAAATATTCTAGATAAAGCTAAGAAAAAAAATCTCAAATCATCATTTCTATTTTGTATAAAAGATTACTATGAATAAACAAGAATTAAGAACCTGAAACAAGAATAAAATGAAGATAAAAAACAATTTAAGGATTACTCTAAAAATATGTTCTAAACTTTAAAAAACAAAATTCAGGGACGAAGTTAATGATAATCTTGAACTAAACAATAATAGAAATGGTTAAAACTTAACAAAAATATTTGGTCATAATTACTCTTAAAATTGATGAAGATTGATACTAGAGCACATTTAAATTGCATAAAATAAGAAAAAATTAATACATAATTATTATGAAAAAGACGAGAGGTTAAAGTTACCAATAATTCAAAATTAAAAATCATCATACAATAATTTTAAGAACTTCCTTTCTAAAACTTATAATCCCTACATGGTAAACCATGATAGTATTTCAACAAACATAAGCAAGTTATGTCTTCCTTTTAAAGAAAAGTTGATAACTAGTAGTATAAATTTAGGCAAAGCATGCTTTATTTATGAAAATCAACTAAATAATATAAAACATGCTATGTAAAAATAATTAAGTCATTTAAAAAATGATATCCTGTTTGAAAAATAGAAAAATAGGCTACAAAATAATAATACTAAGCAAAAAAAAAAAAGGATAAGAAAAGAAGAAACTGAAGTTGAAGTTTATGTTGACTTGCATAATGCTTTTTAAAATACTGCTAATTATCAACGTTTAAACCCCCACTAACAACCATGCCAGCAGAAATAAAACTCCATCAAAATTGATCGAGGTTCACAAGAAAAAAGTTCATTAACAACTCAGGCCTACTGCCAATTTAATTCAGTACTCTTCAACGGAAATATATACTGCACTTACTGCTACTAAGGGGACATCCACTTCATAAACTTAACACATTACTCAGGAACATGTTGGAAGTAACCTATACACATTTGGGCGGAATGTACTGGACACGCTCATCTTCACATAAATTCTGCAACACGTTCAAATAGAATGCTTAGTTCAAATGAATCATAATACTCAAAGCATTCAAAAATATTTTCCTAAGATCATCAAAAGAATCCATTCATATTCCAAACATTGCCTAAGATTATCAAAAGAATCCATTCATATTCCGAATAAAATAAATATCTTTTCATTTTTCAAACAGTATGAACCAAATATGAAATTAACAATTTGTGAACAAGAATATGAGACCAAGAACAGAAGAAAGATAGAAAAAAAATTAAAAATTTCTGAATCCCTAAAAAGTTGGCATAAAGTAATTGACTGATCTTTTTTCCTATCGGTCAACACTAGGGTTGAAATATAAATGTCAAAGGACCCCAAACTGGGAAATGCAATACACAGGAATACTGAAAACTGACTTCTCCATTGTTGGTCCACTACAGCACTCATAAATGACAGGATACCATAAATGACAGGATATTATTCATTTGAACAAAAATGTGCAAACTGCAGTTGATATGAAACCCAGACCTGCAAGTCCTCTGGGAGTGCCTCTGATACAGCAAGGGTGTAACAACCAGGCTAGAATTTTCCTGTAAAAGATATCAAGTAACTTCAGCAAAGAGATTAAATACTAAGATGAAGAGATCTAAACAAAGCACATCAGAATGATTAAGCCATGGTGCATACAGAAGAATAGGTACGATGCAAATGTGCGGGGTTTTTTTTTTTCCTTTTTTGGGTAGAAAATATGATGGTATACAATGATGAGTTATAATAAAATGGCACTTGCAAATGTATACTTGTGCAAGAGGATTTACGTATAAACTTCGAGCATTTTTAGTTTATGATGTATGTTTATAATTTCAAAGCAACATGATCTTACGTTTTGATTCCTGAAATATCAATCAATTTCTCAAGCATTATCTATTATTCAGATGAACTTCCACATGAGCATCATGGCAAAGTTTAAAAGATTAAAATTGCCCTCAAATATTCCATGTCTTGCTTGTCCAATAGCGGCCATGAATCAGTAAGCCTGCTCTGAGGACTATGAATCACTTTTCCATCAACAACCACATGCATATCCAATCAATCTGATAAGATGCTTCTTTTATTGCAATGCATAAATACTATGAGCATAAGCAAGACAGTTGCTATTTAATAAAAAATGCAAAGTTTGTAAGGAAATAACAGCCGCTGAGAGTTCAATCGATTACTACATTTCAAGTAGTGTGACTCTGTCTTATATCATTCTCTTAATAAGATTTCAACCTTCAAATAACGGGCCCAAATCAAATGTGGATACATTGCTCAATCTTTACCCTAATGGGACCATCAAAACATAAATCTCTACAACTGATATCTTGATATTACAAGGCTCATATAATTCAACTACGCCTGAAACCTCAAAAATCTGGTGGTCTTTCAACAGACTAACTAGTAATTCACTCAGGCCTTAGTTTCAGCAGCAGCTATCCAAACTCCAAGTAGCATGCATTAATTATGAATGAAACAGTCGGTTTTAATTCATACATGATTCAAAAGGGAAAGAACTAGACTTATGATGATATTGGTACAGGCAGCCAACCGTGTCGCTACTTGCTGAAAATGAGTTGTAATTTCACCAAGTGACAAAACATGCTTATAGGTGACATGAATTATTCCATCAAACAAGTGCATGGATTAGACGCTGAGAGCTTAAGGAGAAGAAATAGCAACAAGATTGTAAGCTTAATGATCATTCTAGTTGGATCCATGACAGAGATTATCCTGTGCCAAATTTGTTCTAATATTATGTGTTTTTGGTTAATAAACATCCCAATTCATTTTTAATAAATTCTTAACCAAACACAATCTGTCTTCTGTCCCTTTGTTTCATTAGAAAGCATCAAGTGCAAATGGAATGAAAATAAAACAAACAGAGAAAAAAAAATAGTAATCATGAAATGGGATGTAAGTAGCAGAGAATTAACATCTCCTCCGATAAGGGCTTCTTGCGGTTTCTCCTTATACCATTCTCAGACCGCAAAGATAAGCACAAAAACAATATTAACAATACACATAGCAATGATGAAAATAAGAACAACAATCTTATGGTGCTCGCGCCTGCAAATTTGCAAAGGAACAAGGTTTTACCGGTTTGAAGCTAAAGGTTCGAGGGTGAGTGAGGAATCGATCATAGTGTCCGCCACAAGAGAAGAAAATAAGCAAAGCCTACACCAAAAGCAGACCCCATGTTCTTGACGTTACCGTTTCGAGCTTTGGTGGACTGGAAAACAGGCATTATTGGGCTTCTACTGTATAACACACTGTGGCTCTGGGATTGATAATTGAGAAAGTAGTAAAGATAATAAATAATTGATATTTTATGTATCTATTACTAAAATTAATAATTAAAAATTTACAAGACAAAAATATATCAAATAAAATAACTCTATTTTAATTGCAATATATTTAGATAATTTTTAATTAATAATAATTTTATTTTTAATTTAAAGGTAATCTTGCCATAAATATATTGATAATATAAATTAGTTAAAATAATATTAAAAATACAAAATACAAAATTTGTATTAATATGTTTGATTTTGTAATTATTAAAAGAACATAATTTATATATTAAAAGAAATAGTTAATATATTAAAAAAATACAATTAATTGAGACGAATTATACAAAAAATTAGAAAGTACCTCGTTCAATCCTGATATGAGGTATGTGAGAAAGTTCGTCTTTTTGGATTTCTTGGTCAAGAACATCACAGTCCTCTATCCCCAATTCTTGAAGTCTGGTGGTGAAGAGTGGCGACAATAATTGGTACGGCAATGTCTTCAATTTTTTGCAACGGTCGATCAAGAGTTCTTGAAGTGATGGCATAATTGTAATTGTCTTATTATTAATTCTCTCCATCAACCACTCATCAATATCATCCCACTCTTCCCATTCCGTAAACGAATAAAATTCCAGTGTCTTCAATTTTGGAAATGATAGGAAGGATGTTGATGCATCTTTTTCTTTTTCTATTCCCATAAATTCAACACCCAATCTTTTCACTCTCATATCTCTGAGTTCTAGCTCTTCAAGGCACGGCAACTTACCCAGGGGAAGCAATTCTTCACAATTGTCACAATAACTAATCAGAAGCTTCCTGAGCAGATTTAGCTTCATCATCCAACTTGGGAACGTCTTTCCTCTATAATAGTATATGCTTAATATTTCCAAATTTGACGGTGGCTCTAAATATTCAAGTAACCGTTCCTCATCTTCTTGCACATGATCTCCATCAAAACTCAAACTCAATTCGGTGATACTCTTTTTCTCCTTAAGATGTGCTTTTCTAGCCTCTTCTAGCTTTCTCACATTTCTCAACCCTGTTATCTTCAATATTCCTTTAAGATTATTCAACTTCTCCATTTCAGCAATTGAAAATGATTTACTCTTATTCACGTTTATGATAAACACAGTCAACTTTCTAAGACGCCATAGATTTCCTATTCCTTTGGGAAGATATTTTATCATATCACAATGATTAATCTTCAAATACATCAAGTTGACTAGTTTTCCAATCCGTTTAGGCAATTTTGCCAATTTTTCACAACGGTTAAGAATTAATGCCTGCAAATTATAACACTCACACAAATTCTTTGATAATTTCTTTAAATTCATATTCTTAGACAAGTCAAGCAACCTGAGATGCACTAATCTGTTTATGGAAGATGGAACTTTGATAATGTCACAATTGTGAAGGTCTAAAGTCCTTAGACAAGTCAAATGATCAAATATACCCTTGAGTTCAACAACAGTCGGTGATCCCCACGTAAACGAATCAATGATCAAACTACGTAATTTTTTGAAACCATAGACAAATACAGGGAATGGAGCACTTACTTCCATCACCAAAAATAAATGACGAGCATTTACATCTGAATGTAAAAAGTTTCTATTTGGCTGTCTATCATTTAAGACACGTATCATCAAGCACTCATCTTTTGCAATTGTGCGGGCTAAATCACTCACCATATCATGCAACCTATAATGTTTTTCCAACATATAAGAATTATGTCGTTCGTCTGAAAATTGGAATAAAGAACGTGCAACTAAATTTTTGAAATAAGTTACACCAAGCATCTCTAAATCTTCTTCTTCTTCTTTTTCTTTTAAAAAACCTTGAGCCATCCACATCATAATCAATCTTCTATCTCCAATTTCAAAATCTTCGGGAAAGATAGCACAATATGAAAAACATTGCTTTAATGGCAATGGCAAATCATAATAACTA
>JANITW010000002.1:67064968-67089920 GCA_027564335.1 Erythroxylum williamsii
AAAATTTATAACCCTTCAAAGTAATACGCACGCTCAGGTTTCACGATTTTAAGCAAGAGAGTTGGGTTCCGAGAACGGGATCCAACAGTTGGGGTCCGGTCTCCGGGTCGGGTCCCGACATATTGCAATTTTTTAAATCATTCAAAAGCAAAAAATGCCACAATTATAAAGCAATGAGAAATCATTTTGTTCTCTTGACTAAAAAGAAAACATAATGGCTCATTATCCAATTATAAATATGAAACCCACCTTAATTTTCTTACTTGAAAACTTGCTCAAGGATGCCTCTCCTTTTGCCCCTGTTGCCTCTCTTGCCTCCCCTCAAAATTGGCAGCAACAAAAAAGTCCCCATTCAATAGGAATTTAAGTTGGAAAACCAAAAGAACCCTATGTATGAAATTGATCTGAAAATACTTAAACCCATGCATTTCCTAAGCTCTTTGAACTAAAACCCTTCCAAAATCCAAAAGATTAAACATAATCTTACCTTGAATCTTCACCAAACAATGAGTTTCTTGGCTCTAATGGAAGCTCTAACCTTCCTCTTTCTTTTTTCCTTCTTGCACAACTTCAAAATCACTCTCTAAAACTAAGAAAAATTGAAACCTAGCTCAACTCTGTTCTTTCTCTTAACCCATGACACTCTCTCCCCTTTCTTTCTTATTTTTGTATTTTCTCTCTTCTTTCACTTTTCACTCACGTTTTTCTCTTATCAAGTGCAAGACAACAATTCCTTCTTCCCATTTTGTTGTTGGGAATGAATTTTTACTTTTACCTAGCAAAGGAATTAAACGAGGAAGAAAAAGATGAAGAGGCATTCAAGATCTTTTAAGAAAGCATAGACTCAATAGAGATCGAAAGTCTAATGATAGGGAGGACGTTAAATGAGAATGATGATCAACTAAGGCCTTATTTGGAACAATCTCGCGTGGAAGTGGCACTAATTGTAATACCTGAATATCACAATTTTGTTAAGTGAGGATAAGAAAGAATTGATCTAGCGACTCTAACCAAAGGCGTTTCTTATTAGGCAACCCAAGGGAAGTATATTTCTTTTCCTTTAAAAATTTTGCATTTAGTTTTTATATGCATGTGTGTTGTTAGTTTATTTCTTGTTTTAAGTTTTTAATAAATTGAGAGAAAGAATAAAACAAACAAACATTTTCTCATTTTTTATCACTTCTAGGATTATATAATCATAAGTAGAGAATGAAATGACTAGAGAATTTCATAGAAACTCTAGCATATATTTTTGCTCTTGTAATTGGTTGATGTGCATTATCTTTAAAGGAGTAGTGACTAATGGCAGACAAAGCTAGTGAGATTTTGAGTCTTATTAGACTGACACATTCATATCATTCTCATTGTTTTTTGATAATGTTTCACCTTCATGACATGTACATCCTGATTTTGCCTTGATTTTCTATTCGTGACCACATTTTTATCTCATAAATTATCATGGACATGATTAGGCATTCTTCGCTTTTATAAACTACATTAGTCAAATAGCCTGCCCATTAGATGATTACCCTTTTTGATAACCCCCCTTAAGCATTATTTTCCTTTTCTTTATTTATTAGCCACATTACATGCTTTAACCTAACCAAATGTCCCTCCTAAGCCTTAAAGCTAGTGGAACATTTGTTGATTGTTGAATTTGTAGATATACAAAAGTATAAGTGTGGGGGCATGCATATGTGTGGGTTGGTTATAATATATGGATGTTATTTTATGCCTTATCATTGAAATTTTCATATTGATGTAGTATGTTTTAATTTTTATAAGAGAAAAGAAAAGAAAGGAAAAAAAAGAAAGAAAAGAGAAAAGCAAAAGAAAAAGAGAAAAGAGAAGGAAAAAGAGTAAGAGTTTAAATAAATGTATCAAGGAGGAAGTGCATACGTGGTTTACAAGGTTATTTATACTTAATGCATCCTCCTAAAGTTGTATTGAATGGGTTACTTGAGTATGTAGAATATGAGGTAGATGATGGCTTGGAACACTCTTTGTGGTTTCAATATGTTGTAATCAATTGTATGAGTGATCTCTTCGAATTGGTATATACTTCATGTGGTTTGTGTATGAGTGCTCGAGTTTGAGTTGTGAAACTTGTTTTTGCATTCATCATAGTTGATGTACACAATTGTGAGTGAATGTTGGTTTTTACACTTGATAGTTCATTGGGTGTTGCTTATTTCACTAACTTTAATGGCTTTAAGTTACTTGACTCAAATATATCTCACCTTACCTTTACCCATATTACAACTTTGAAAAGTCCTTTGATTCATGATTCTGCATGTGAACCTTAATGGTAGAGAAATGAAATGATATGCAAAGTTGTGGATTATTATGATCATGAACGGTGTTGAACCTGTGGATATATTTTAGTTAAACACATTTTCTGAGTCTATCATTAGATTGCTCAGTTTTTGAAAATGATGAATGATGATTGATCATGAGTAAAAGCTTGAAATGTTGACTTCTTACTATGATTTTTGGAAGTCATTCTCATAACACTTAGTAATTATTGACATGAAATTACTTAAGATACTCATTTGGACTCATATTTGATTTTAGGCATAATTCGGAAGCAAAAATTTTTAAATGAGTCGAAAGCTTTATATTTGGTCATTTTTTGAAAATTATTTTCACTTGTCTTCATGGAGTAAAAAGAAGAAAATTAAAAGACAAAAAAAAAGGAAAAGAAAACACAAAGAAGTAGAAAACCTATTGTGCATGTTTTTGTATGGATAAAAGAATGTGAATTTAATGGTGTGCATGGCCATGCAAGATATGAATTTAATTAATGGACAATCACGCTCATAACTATAGTAGGTGGATAAAGGAAAATATCAAAATGACAGCAGATGGAGTAAAATGCAGCACAAACAAAGGAAAATGATGTGCAACGTAGGAAGTCAAACAAAAGCAGAAAATGACAACGCAACGTCCAAAGCGCAGCAGTAGATAGCACCAAAACATAATGCGGATGCACAGCCAAGGATCAACTGAAACGATAGTGCATGAGAGAAAAGCAGCTGAAACACAAATGTTGGTTAAGAAAATGCAGATGTTTAGCTAAGAGATGTTGAAACGCATAGTAGCAGTAATGTGATGGGAGCGTAGGTTTGAAATGAGTGAATAATGCAGTGGACCAAAAATTAAATAGAGAAATAGAGAGTAACAGTAGGGAGGCTTAGTAGTAAGAGTGAGAGGGAAGTCTTCAATGGGACATTAATTCTTAAAAGGGTTTAAGCGTTTCTTGTGGGAGAGAACCATAAAGAGTTAGATGTCTCGATGCTGGTTCAGAGGTGACATCGACGATGATGACCCACGTTAAGTGTATTTTACTGTTTTTATTGTTTCTTTCTCTCATTAGAAATTGATTGTGTTATCCTATGTTAATTGATTTGGGTTTTGTATATGGATAATCATATCCTCATTATTGTTTGATTATTTGTATGAACCCATTGGGTATTGTGAAAAAATGATTTTAATGTGTTCATTGAATCATTTATTTGCAAACCTATTGTTAGAATTTTGATATAATCTGTAATTTTTATGTTGAAATTCATATATAGCAACTAATGATTTGTAATCATTAGGGATAATATAATCAAGGTTAAATGACATATCATATGTGGTCATTGCCTTGATTAATTAGTTTTTCTAATTCGTAATGCTACTGCCTAATTAAATCTAGAGATCGTATCTTATGTTATTTGGTAATTAGGTTTAATTAATGATTGTATCTTGATTAAACACTACCTGAGGGAAAACTCTGGTTAATTATTAACCCATGATTAATAGTTGCTAGGAGAGATTTGAGAGCAACAAATCAATAAGATATGTTTAATTAGAGTGTAGGCCGAGATTGAACCAAAGAACTAGGTCCCTAAGGAATTCCCCACCTTTATCATTTTTTACTTGTTTTCTTCACATTGCTTTTGTTAGTTAGTTTAGCTTTATTTTACTTTCTTATTTTTAAAACCAAAACCCCCTAAACCTAAACACTGATTAATTTCATGTTCAACCAAAATCATCAGTATATATGTGGCTACTAAAAACAAGAACACTCCCTACAAACAATAAAATCTAGAAGTTTCTATGCATTCCCGATCGTAGCTATCTATACAAGTCTAATGAAGAATCAATTAGACATACGTTCTTTCAATCTCTCAATTCCTTTATGGCTTTGAAAGAGATATGGAATAAATGCATTAATGGAAACACCAATGATGAATTCATGAAGATTGTAAATCAATAAAATCAATTACTATATATCTAGTGATGTAAAGCAAGTATTCCAAATAGGAATTTCTTATATGGTAATATTGACATGGAATAAAAGCAATGGAAGAGTATTCAGTGACCAAGAGCAATCAGTCAATGCCTTCATTCAATCTCTCCTGGATCAAATAAGAATCCTTCTTAGAGTGTGCATGCAAATCACCCTTCTCAGTCATCAAACAAAAAGCTGTTGGAACATCGAATAAGGAAGGCTAAAGAGTAGACTCTCATATTTTTTATCAAAATCTAAATGGCTAAGAGACACAACATCATTTTTTGGGTATCTTATTATGTCATGTATTTTGTTTCCTTGTAAATAACTGGTGATAAGGAAAAATTTTCCTTTGCTACTAGTGTATGCTCTTGTACTATCTTAGATAATTGATCATAATTATCCAAATTTAATACAATTTTTATTACTTAAAAAAGATTATTATATAAAACTAGAAATTAGTTAATTATAAAAAGATATATCAAATGTTGGGCACCCCACCCTTGTGAGTCATGGGCCCGACGTCTTAAATGAAATCTGAACACGTATCCTACAAGGGTGGCTTGCCCACACCAGGACAAACATCAAAACAACTCACTTCTCTTATTTTCGAGCAGATTTTGGGAAACCTCAAACTAAAATTTTAATTTTATTTGCTCAGAATATTTGTGGCTCTATGTCTCTAGTTTATTTAGAGACAAGAATCATCTCATTTGGAGATCCCATAACAAAGTTATGGCTGAAAGAATCAAATAGGGTTTTAACCTTAATCATATTGCACCTATCTTGGGGAAATTATCATAAATATCATTAGGGATATCAGATTAAGCTCATCTTAGGACATTTTGAAAGAAGACTTTGATATCTACAACTTTTAACAAGACCTCAAAGACATACTCTATAATCTGAAGTGTCAAAAATGGAGTATACGATAGGATCAGACGAAACCAAACGAAAAAAACAGTAGGATCAGACGAAACCAAACGAAAAAAACAGACAAAGTGAAAAAGAAAATGAATTGGGAAAATTACTATAACTTTCCCTACAGATATTGGATTAAGATGTTATTTAGATAGTTTGAAAGAGAACTTCAAGATATACAACTTTCATGAAGACTTGAAGACAAATTCTATCATTTGGAGGGTCAAAAATGGAGCAGATGATAGGATTAGACAAAACCAAACGAAAAACGAACGAATTGAAAAGGTAGAAGAATTGGAAAAATTGTCATAACTTTCCCTAAAAATTTTGAATTAAGGTTTTCTTTGAATGATTCGAAAGAGAACTTCAAGATCTATAACTTTCATGAAGACCTTGAAGAAAAATTCTATCGTCTGAAGGGTCAAAAATGGAGCAGACAATAGTACACATAAGGAGAAGTTTCGGTCAACAACAGAAGAAGAAGAAAGTCAACTATAAAAGATATGACGTCGTCACAGACGATATGGCATCATCATAGACGATACATCTTTACAGATGATATGACATCATCAAAGATAATATGACATCATCACAATTGATACATCTTTACAGACAATATGACGTCATCATAGACGATACATCTTTGCAAACGATATGACATCATCATAGACAATACATCTTTATAGACGATATGACGTCATCACAAACGATACATCCTTATAGATGATATGACGTCATCACAGATGATACATCTTTATAGATGATATGACGTCATCACAGACGATACATCTTTACAGATGATACCATCTATACTCCTAAACATTTCCCTTTATAAAGACCATAACTTTCGACTCCGATGTCCAAAAATTTCATATATACCGTTGGAAAGCTAGAAAGATGATCTACAACTTTTTGGAAGGCACATTTGCCTAAATCAGCCTAAATTAATCCAGGTTTTTCCCTAAAGTCAGAACACAAATTTCTCCCTTATGAAAACTTTAAAAAAATGCAATGTACAAACTTGAGAGGGAATCATGAGCAAAAATGCAATTATATTTCATTTGTATGAAAAGATAAGAGTTTTACAAAGCTTTAATGGGCATTTCAATCTGCAAATACAATAATATATCAAAATCCCAAAATATAAAAGATATATGAATCATGAGTTGTTCAAAATGCAACTAAAGCCTTGCTTTATAAGACTTGCTTCAAATACAAAATAAACAAAGATCGGAGTGATGCCTTGACCCTTGACTACCCGATATCTTGCTCATCACCTGGACATGGGGGAGGAGAATGGGGGTGAGCTTAAAGCCTGTAGGTAACAATTTTATAATTGGTAACAAGCAAAACCATTTATAAAGTCATTTCCAATGCAAAAATTCACGTTTATGCAAATTATGCATGCATCACTCTTATCAACTTATCATGAACACATAAGCATATCAAAATGGTTTGGGTAGATCCATAAACATGACGCACTAAACATTTCCACATAATGGTCCTGTGTAGTCGTGAAACTTGAGGGAGTCTGTGAAGGAGCTTCATGCCACTAGCAGGCAGGCGGGAGAAACCTTTCACTTGGTCAGCGTACACTTAACATTCTTGAATGGACTACACCAAACCCATATAACATGTAATTCATGAACTAAAAATAATTTTCCCAATTGGCACATTTTTGCAAAACATGTATTTCATGAGCACGAAATATTTCATATGCATTTCCAAAACTTGATTTAATAAACTTGCTATTCTTTCAAAAATCATTTACTTCATTTAATTCATCAACAATTAACACAATTCATAGATAAACATATAGCACATTCTTACAACATTTAAAGAGCAATAAATGCACATGAATAAAATAGTTGAAAATCATTTATTGTCATTTCTTGAAAGAAACTTTAATGGCTTATTACTTAATTATAAAAGTGAAACCCACATTGAATTTCCTTGCTTATAACTTGCTCAAATGTGCCTCTCCTCTTACTCCTCTTGCCTCCATTGATTTTCTTCAACATTGATACAAATCCCAAATCAATAGGAATTCCAATTGAGAACCCAAAAAAACATATGCATAAAATTGATCCTAGAATACTTAAACCCATGCATTTTCTAAGCTTTTTGAACCAAAACCTTTCCAAAAATCCAACAGATTTAACATCAACTTACCTTGAATCTTCACCACTTAATGAGTTTATTGGATCAAAAGAAGGCTCTAATCTTCGTCTTTCTTTTTTCCTTCTTTCTCAACTTCAAAATCACTCTTTAAGACTAAAAAAAATCAAAACCTAGCATAACTCTCTTTTTTCTCTTCTTTTCTCTTTTTTCTTGCTTCTATCTTCTCTCTTTTCTTCAATGACGTTTTTGGCCTCTTCCAACTCAAGTCCACCCTTCATCTTCTCCTTTTATACCCTTAATGATTGCACAATGTCCATTTTTCCCTTCATTTAAAACCTTATGGCTTCTAAACTTATGTGACTTGCCAAATTTGCCCTTACACACTCTTACTACTTTAATACTTCAATTCCCTTAACCTATGTCATATTATCTTACCCAAATTAGCAAGCTAATTAATTCCAACATATATTAATCTAGCAAAAAAATTCAGGGGCCAATATCAAGTTAACTAATAAACTTAAGGAAATGGTTTTAAGGAAACCAGAATCAAAATGAAAAGGATATGAATGTAATGGTAAGAGACAAACTAGGTGGGGCTAATATTGATGAAAAATTAAGAGACAAGACTTAGGTAGCTCAAACATATTAATAGGAGAATCTTGATGCTTCAGTAAGAAGATTATACTTACGGACTACAAGAGAAAAAGAGAAGAGCCTAAAAAGAACTGGGAGGAGGTGATTAGGAATGTTATGGCTTTGCTAGATCTTACTGAGGACATGAACCTTTAATAGAAAACTTTAATATACTAGGATATAGTAAAAGATCTCACATAGAGAGGTCATTTTCTTTCACATAAGTCTTCTAGGCTTTTTCCTTCGAGTCTTATTTCTTGTGTTTAGCCTAAACGTTGAATATGTAGTACATCCCTCTAAGTTATTTAGCCTAAACATTTCTTTCCTAGTTTAAACATTTTTTATGATAACAAGTTTATTTTATTTATTTATCTACCTTCTTTCCTGTTTGTATATCTATTTACTTATTTAATCTTTTATTTTTATTATTTAACTTGTCTTATATTTATTTTATTACTTATTTTTATATTTTTAAGTGTACATGTTTATTTATTTATTTATTTTATTATTATTTTCCTTTATGTCTAATTTTCTTTTTCTTTTTATTTTATTGTATTATTTATTTTATTACTTTTTCTATTTTTATTTGTAGATGTTTATTTATATTTACTTATATTTATATTATTATCTTTTATGTATTTTTATTTTATGTATATTTTATTATTACTTTATTATTTTAATGTGTATCTTTTATTACTCTTTATATTTTTATATTATTTTATTTTATATTTTTGTTTATCGTATGTATATTTTCATATTTTCCCTACAGGTCTATTAGAATAAATTTATTTACTAGTTAAGGATAAGGCTACATACTTCTGGATCTTGTTAGACCCTATGCATTAGTAGGACTTTTACTAGGATGTTGTTGTTCTCGTAGAATCAAAATGATTTTAAAGGTTTTTTCCTAAATTAAAAAATTAGAGTGTATTAACTTTCTAAAGAGTATCATTTTTGCTAGAAGTTAAAATCATAAAACTAGCTTAATAAAGAATTAATTTCACAATTATAAATGAAATAAAAAAATCATGATTTAAAACAAAATGATACAAATAATTGTGTATCTAATTTTACTTTTAAATTGTTTACAAGATGGAAGTAGATTATTAACATATTTATATCATTACTTAATAGAGTAAGATCTCCAATTTATGGGTATATAAATGAGGTGTAATCTTAAAAAAATTAATCTTAAGTGAGTCAACATTAAATACATTATTAAATGTTATAAATGGAAACATAAAATGTGGTATAGTGGAGAAGCCCATGTTACTGGGATAAGATTTGGCGATTTTGTGAATTTTTCATATCTATCTTGCCTACACAAACGTTTTATATCCATATCTTCATTTAGTTATTTTTCATTATTTGTGTCTCTTTTTAAGATTTTTTGTCCCTCTATTGCTATTTTGTTAAACTCTAACTTTGTTATCACATCATGTTTATTTTTTCCTAAATACATTTTTTTTACTATCTTCTTATATTATTTAAAATAAATCACAAACCTCTTCCAAGTTATTTTTTATCACTATTTAAAGTAGAATAAAAAAAACTAGAGATATACATTTAAAAATAAATAAAAACTTTAAGGTTAAAATATTTAAAAAAATGAGTTAATATAATGGAGTCGCCATGTTTAATTGTACATGGTTAAAAGAGCTATAATCTAAACAAAAACTTATCCTGCATGAGACAAAACTAAAGAAACTATTAAAGGACATAAATGAAATAAAAATTCAGTATAGTGAAGAAACCCATCTTGTGGATGGGATCATACTAAAAAAAACATTTGAATACTGAAAAGAAAACAAAGAGCTAAAGAGGAAAAATATTTGACGATTTTGGAAAATTTTCATATCTATCTTACATAGAAGAACATTCCACATCAGTATCTTTCTTTGGTTGTTTTTCATTTTACGTCTATATTTAAGAGTTCTTATCCCTCTATTACTATTTTGTTTAACTCTAATCTTGTTACCCAAATTTATTTATAATTTTATTTTGGCTTAATACCTAAAAAATCTACTATTTTCTTGATATGTGCTTAATTGATTATACATTTATTTCGCAACACTTAGTGTTTAATGCTATGAAATGCTTAAGACATTCACTTTAGTTCATATTAGTTTTAGATACAATTTAGAAACAAAAGAGCTAAAGTGAGTCGAAAGCATAATATTTGAGTCGTCTTGTTAAGATTCACACTCACTTATCTTTATGGAGCAAGAAGAAGTATTAAAAGAAAAAGAAGACAAGAAAATGCAAAACAATATGCTGTAAAAATGGCTCTCAACCATGCACCATATTTGTCATGGTTTTGAGAGACAACTTAAGTCACGCCCATGAAAATCATTGTATGATTGTGACTCTCACGGCCATGCAAGGCAGTGACACCTCAATGAGGCCAATCATAGTGGTGACACTCCAAGTCACACCCGTGACTTTTGTGACTTGGCACGAAACCTAATTTTTCACTATAAATACAATGTGTTGTCATCAAAACATATATTTTTCATTTGGATTAACATTTTGGGAGTGAAAGGTCTTGTTTTTGAAGAAGAGAAGAGGCAAAGCTCCATTTCTTTAGAGACCCACAAAGTGCTAGCTTCCCGATGCCAATTTAAAGGTGATATCGACACCGAAGTTAAGTATTCTTTAATTCTTTTTTATTCTGTCACTTTTAGGAATTGATTATGTTATCCTATGTTTATTTCTTGGGTATTGTGTTAAGATGATCTTAATGCGTTCATTGGATTGTTTTTTTATGAACTCATTGCTAAAATCTTCAATATAATTCGTAATTGTTATGTTGATATTTATTTGTTGAACTAATGCTATCGAATCAATAGGGATAATATAACCTAGGTTAAATGACCTAAACATATATGGTTATTGCCTTGATTAATCTATTTTCCTAACTTGTAATGCAACTGTCTAATTAAATCTAGAAAGCTTATCCCAGGTTGTTCGATGACTAGGTTTAATTAACGAACGTCTCTTAATTAAACATGACCTAAGAGAAAAATCAGGGTTAATAAAGCTTATCATTAACCTACAATTAATGTTTGTTAAGAGAGATATGAGAATAACAATTCAATGAAGTATGTTTAATTATGTGTAGGCCGAGATTGAACTGAAGACTGAGTTCCTAATGAATTCATCACTTTTCAATGTTTTTTTAAATTTGTTTTCATTAGTTCAATTTCTTTTTATTTTTGCTTTTTGAAAACCAAACAAACACTCCAAAAGCTAAATACCAATTCTTTTCATAACAAAAGCTAATCGAACACTCTCTGTGGGATGGACATAGACTTATCATTGCTATAGTTGTAAGTCTAGTTATTTTGAGTAGTGTTATGATATGCTACATCAAGTTTGGCACCATTATTGGGGAGTGTTGTGAATTTTCATTTTTGAATTTAGTTGATGTTTTGTGTATATTTTTTTATAATTGTTTCTTTTAGTTATTTGTTATCTTTAAACATTTGTTAGTGTTGGTGTATGGTTACCAAATCTCCTCATAGAGAACTTGTACATTTTGATCCAGAGATTAAGAGGACATTATAGAGATTAAGAAGAGAAGCAAGAACAACTTCAAAAGTAGAACCGGAACTTGAATTTGAAAAAACATTGGCAAATCTGAGAACGCTAAAGAAGTTAGCTGCACTAGACTTAACCTAAAGACCTTTATACATTACATTTCCTAATTTTACTAAGCATGTTACTTTTGAGCTTAAGTCTGGGTTAATACATTTGTTGCCTAATTTTCACAGTCTTGTAGGTGAGGATGCACATAAGCATCTCAAGGAACTCGATATGGTGTGTCTGAGCATGAAGGCTCTCAAGGTGACAGATGAGAAAATCATGTTGAGAGTTTTTCCATTCTCACCAAAAGATGTAGCAAAGGATTGGTTATTTGATATATCTGTTGGAGTGTGAACACTTGGCTAATGATGAAGAGGTTGTTTTTAGAAAAATATTTCCAGCATCTAAGATAGCAAGTATACAAAAGGAAATCTGTGACATAAAGCAACATAAAAGAGAGTCCTTTTATGAGTATTGGTAACGCTTCAAAAAGTTATATGCTAGTTGTCTGCATCACAACATTCCAGAGCACCTTCTTATGCAGTATTTCTATGAAGGATTGCTATCGATGGAAACGAGTCTAATTGATGCGGCGAATGGTAAGACATTGTGTGAAAAGACTCCCATCAAAGCTAGGATTTTACTTAAGCACATGGCCAATAATACTAAACAATTTGGCACTCGCAACAATGTTTACCGTGTAAATGAGGTAAGTATTTCATTTATCAAACATTGTTTAGATGAGCTAACATCTTTTATTAGACAATTTGTAGTTGGACAAGCATAAGTAAAAGCATGTGACATATGTTCAAACATCAGTCATTTGACTGATGAGTGTCCAACATTGCAAGAGGAAAGTATGGAGCATGTATATTTTACAGGAGGGAACTTTCATAACCAGTAAAACCCGTACTCCTAAACGTATAACCTAAGTTGGAGGGATCATCCTAACTTAAATTACAAGGTGAATACAATTACTTCCAGAATAGGCAACAAGGATCAAAACAATTTCAACCAACGCCACAAACTTCCTCTTTTAGTTCAGGTACATCTCTAAAATATTTTATCAAGACTTTTCCTACTAACAATCTTAAATTTTAATAGGATATATAGCAGCAACTTCAATAGGGTATACAACTAATGTCAAACGAAACAAATCCATGTTCAAAACCCAAAAAATCTGGAAATGTTACCTTCGGATGAGTTCAACGTCGCCGGAGAGAGGGAGGGAGCAGCCAACGTCGCCGGAGAGAGTGAGCACCCTACGTCGCGCGGTCGCCGGAGAAGACGGAACGAGAACGAAGGTTGGTCGCCGGAGAAAATCAGAGAGAAAGAGGAGAGGAGAGTCGGGGAAGAAGAGAAGGAAGACGGCTGCGCAGAGATTTAATTTAATTTTGCCGACGGAACTAATCCGTCGCTATAATTAAAATAAACCGTCGCTGAGTTAAATCTGGAAACCTAATGTACCGACGGATATTTTCCGTCGGTGAAATAAATCTGGAAACATAATATACCGACGGCTTATTGCCGTCGGTGACACTTCTCCCTCGACAAATTTTGCCGACCCCATGTCAATTCCGTCCCTATTTACAGACGGAATAATTTTCAACGGCACATTTCCGTCGCCGAATTGATTCCCCTTCATCATTGGCAACGGATTTCAGTGACCGTCGGCATTGTTCGTTTGTTAATATAGCGACGGATTGCGTATCGTCGGTGAATCATTTCTACCGACAAGTTCACCGACCGAATATTTATTCCGTCCCTATTTACAGACGGAATTATTTCCGTCGATAAATAACCGTCGCTAAAAGCACCCGCCCAAATTTCCCTCCAACTTTCGCAACGGATTTCTGGCCCGTCGGTCATAATCTTATTTTCACCGACGGATATATTTATTCCGTCCCTATTTTCAGACGGAATTATTTCCATCGACAAATAACCGTCGCTAAAAGGACCCGCGCAAATTTCCCTCCAACTTCGGCAACGGATTTCTGGACCGTCGGTAATAATCTTATTTTCACCGACGGATGAGTGTTTCCGTCGCAATTCACAGACGCTATACCGTCCGTCGGTATATTTCTGTCGCTAAACCAAGATTTTCTTGTAGTGCACCTCATGGGAGAAAAAAAAAAAAAACTTACTCTCTTAGGAATCAAATGCTCCCTCCGACTTCTTACTCTGTATCGCTGAATCAAATGTTTTCCAATATGCTTAGCAGTTTTTTAAGATGAAGTAACTTTTATCAGTTGCAATATCATCTAGTCTTTGTTGCAGTTCCTGAAAAATTAATGTCGTGGCTATATGAAGGGAAGAATATTATATTAACCATACCTTCATGTTATAAGTTTTTGTAAGAAGGAATCAACAAACACTTTCTTTCTCATATTTTGACTCCTCTTTTGCAGTTAGTTTACGGTATTGACGATACCCTTTTATCTAACACATCATGATATGGTGTGTGAATCAAATCCTTTTGATGCTACAAAAGGGTTTAGAACCATTTCTGCATGATCTCTCGCTAAAGGAGGAAGGCCCCAAAACCCTAGCTAGTTCCGGAATCCGGATCCTTGCTATATGAAGAAATATAAGAAACTTTAATGCATTCTTTGCTCGTTTGGGATGTGACATAATTGTGATTACTCCTTATAAAACTGGTATGAACAGGATTGAAAGTAACATATTTTGGCTTGGCAGAAGCAGTTTCCATGTGCTATATATACGTAAACATTCCACTCGTTCTTTCACATCCTCAGCCACCATAATCCCTCTTCAAGTATTTCTCTTCTCAAGTCTCTATACAATCCAAATCATGATGAGCAAATTAGCAACCATACTTCGTTTTGTGTTTGAATTCATCTGGTAAATGTAGTTTTCGTGAAAGAACTTCAATTTCAATGCTTCCATGTTAAGTTCTTTAACTAAATTCTGTAAAAATTCTGCAGGACAGATGAAGGTGGCCAATGGAGAGGTGGAACAGGGGAGAACCTGCAAAATCTTCATCTACAGAAGCAGAACAGACTGCAAACATCAACTTTGCGTGTGATCATTTACTGAGCTGCGAAAAGATACAACCACATGGTTCTTGCTACTATCCCAACACTGCAATCAATCATGCCTCGGCTGCAATGAACCTTTACTACCACCAATATATGCGCAAGCACTCATGGAACTGCGACTTTGGAAACTCTGCTCTTTCCACCATCTCTCTGACCCCCAGTAAGACTATTGATAATCATAACTCCAAAACACCATCACAAAGACAAACACAAAACTATAAGATGTCCGCAGGCTATGATAACTGCACATATGCATCATGACTGCACTAAATCAAACCCCTGACGCTTTCAGAGGCTTTTCTGAAATTTAGATTATGCAATAGTAGTGGAAGAAGAACCTTTCATCTAAAGTATGATATGTCTATGTATTCCATCATCCGATCTCCCAATTACTTATGTACTTTTATGATATAAAAAAATAATTTATTTAATAAATTACTAAAATAATAGCTGCGTCGGTCCGTGAGTAGAACAGTAGACATTTATGTCCAATGGGAAAAGTTGCTCTGTCCCTGTGCCATGTCTCTGAATTATTGCATGGTACATGAACTGGATGCCATTAACCTCTCTTTTGAAAATTAAAATGCACGTGTCAATCAAATTGTTTTTATTAGTTAATTTAAATTTATCAAATAATAATTATTAAACTGTAAATATAATTTGAATTAATTCATCAACCATACTGAAACGTTATTTTTCTAATATCATTAAGGGTTAATTATATAAAAAAATTCAAACTTTCGTCATTTTGTTAATTATACTTCAAACTTTAAAAATTAACAATAAATACTTAAGTTTTCAATTTTTTTAATATGAGCTTCAAATAATAATAATAAAATACTCAAATTTTCAATTTTTTAAAATTTTAATCTGACGTTAGTGTTTCTTTTAAATTTATTGGCGTAACTTTGCTACATGTTTTAGAAACTTTAACTATTAATATTTATTAACAAAAATTAATAACAAATGAAGATTAAATCACATAATTAAAACAATATCGTTGTTTAAAAATGACTTAGATCAGATTATACAACCCGAACTTTACGCTTTGATTTCTGTTTTTACTTTTGTTTTCAGTTTATTCTCTCAATGCTCTCACTCTTCGATTTTCAGATTAGTCAGCTTTGACATCCTCACATTAAGGGCATTAAGAAAATGAACTAAAAACGAATAATTTATTAGATAGTACACTGTAATATAAGAGTAGTTTAAGGCGTTAGAAGAACAAACAATAAACAAAAAGGTTGAAGGCATTGGAGGATGAAAGTTTGAGTTTTTTTTTGTTAATTAACCTTATGATTTATTAACACAATAACAAAGTTTTAAATTGTAAATTACAGTTATTATTATTATTATTATTATAGTATTATATATTATTTATATTTATTTTGATCTTTTTATCTAATTTTCCTAGTATTTTTATTTTTACTTTTATTTCATTCATTCATTTATTTTTATTTTCTAATTTTATGGTTATTTATTTGTTTATATTTTATTTGTATCCTTTTTTATTATTTTTATTTTTATTTATATTTGTGAGTTATTTGAAAATAACGTCTCTATTAGTTAGGGATAAGGTTGCATACTACAGGACTTCCTAGACTCCACGTTCCAACGAAATTTATAATTGATAATGTTGTTGTTGGTAAAGTTTATTTTATGACTATATTTGTAATTTTATGTTTTATGATAAAAATAAGAAATTATTTAAGTGGATTTTATAATAATTACCTTTAATATTATCTAAACTATTCTTATAAATGCTAAATTTTATTTATATACAAAAAATCTTATGTAATATTTACTTAATAATTATAAAATTATCATTAAAAATTCAACTCTCATTTTTATAAAAACATTTAATTTTTTATTTATTTTTAATAAATATTGATATATAAATAAATTAAATTATTGATTAATTATTTAATTTTTGTAAATTAATAAATTTTTAAAACGAAAATAAATAAATTAACAATTTTAACAATTTTTTAATTAATTTTTAAATTTTTTGATACGTTATAATAATTTTTAAATTATTTAAATTTATTTAATTTCTAGTAAAATATATTTTTACAATTTAAAATTTTTATTTTATCTATTTAATTTTCGTAAGTCCGTTCAAAAATGCACAAAATTCCTCGCTTCTCCACGTGGGCCCCGCAAGTTCCATTTCTTCTTCCAATATCACGCGTGCTCTGTCATCCAACGCTCAGCGTCTCATCCGCATAACACGGGATTGTTTCTCGACGGCCCAGATTATCGGTATTTGACACTTACGTTTGTCAGAAAATTGCACACCTTCCCACCATTAAAGAAAATTATATCCTTCACTACCAAAAAGTCGAACTGAAAAGAAGTCTTATTAATGATAGCTTTCACTCACAAGTTACAAGTCACAAGCGTCGTCAGTTACATTTCCTTGAATCCTTAGGTTTGTGGTTGTTTGAAGTTCTTATATGTTGCTTTTGGGTTTTTCAGATATCTTGCACTTTTGGTTTTGTTGTGCTTTGATGGTGTTAGGCTTCTTTGTGTTTGTGTTTCAGGTTGTCAAGTTGAGAACTTTTCTTAAGTTGGCTCTCGTGTGTTGATTCGTTAGTGTTAATGGACTTCTTTAATACTTTTTTTTATCTGCTTGATGTATGTCCTTTTTCTTTTATGGTTACGGAGTTGGAATGAGGTTTTGATTTCTGGTTTTGGACTCGAAGTTTTTTTCTTGTAAGGTGAAGGGCATGCTTCTCAGGCTCCAAAGTTGAGGAAGTGGTTTGTGTTTGTTTGTATATTTGTTGTGTTCTTGATAACCATTAAGCAGCTTAGGTGGGCACCGACCATGGCATTTCTGCTTGTATTCATTTTGGTGTCATGTTATTTATTTTATCGTCTTTTTGTTTTTGTTCTTATTTTCAGTTCAGACTGATTTGGTGTGATTTAAAAGAAATTGGGATTGAAGAAGAACAGCAACATGCCCTGGGATTCCTCTCCCGTGGATTACAGCAGGAAATGCATCCGTTTGGTGGTCTTCTTTCTTGTCATCCTGTAATTGAGTTCGGTAAGTCTCTCTTTCTATTAGTATTTTCTGTTTCATGAGTTGTTCCTCATACATGTTTATATGTACGAGTTCTTGGTGATATCCCTTTAATGCTATGGGTGCATATATTATTTTTCTTTTCTTTTTAGGTTTTGCTCTTTCCAGGTGAGGTTGATAAGTGGGTGTGTCTTTTATCCTATTAATCATTGTTCATGAAGGTCTAAATTTAATACTGGGAATTTGTGACTACTCCTTGTGGTAATACTTCAGCTCATTCTTGTTTTTCCAGGGGGGTTCGTTGTGGTCTTGGAGTAACTTCTGGGTTGATTGTTATTCAAAAGCGGCTTGAGGAGTGAGAATGTACATTGCATTGTCCATAAAGAGACACAGAGCTGTTGATGAAATAGGGAAGGTTAAAATGCTCGTCGGGGTTCCTGGACATTGCCAAGTGATGCAATTTTGTCAGGTATAAGTATCGTGCTCTTTTCCAGGACAGGAAAGTGGACACTCACGCTTGCTCCTATTGCTATTGTTTGTATATGGGTGTATTGTCATTGCTAGTGATGGTTCAAAAGTTCAATCATATCTACTTATGATTCTTCTAGCACTAAGGCATTTTGTTCTCAATGGTGCCTTCCTAATAATTCACAGGGGTTTCCATTTTGTCTTGCAGGCTGAGTATTTCCGTCAGTTGCTTAAACCTGTTACGTAGTTAGTGTTTCAGAGTAGACTGGGTTATTTGGAGTTGGGAGGACTGGTTTTTGGTTATGCTCATACCTTTGAAGGCAGTTTACTTAGCTATTTGGCCAGGATGGCAAAAAACTGATTAGCTGATTTTCTGGAAGTCCAAGATCGACAGTGAAGTAAGAATTATCAACTCAAGTGCAATAAGCCTTATTTTTCTTCTGAACTTTTAGTTTGATAGACAAGCTGAGATGCAGAGAGACCGAACATTTTACACCCGAAACTCACAGCCTCAATGTGAAAATCAAATGGGGAATGCTTACATGCATTTTCCCTCATCGTCTTCGTTCCCTGCAGATTTAACACCTCCTGCAGGACACTCAACTCCCTTACATGGCCTTGCGAGTCATCCTTCGGAGGTTTTGCCAAGGAATCTCGTTATATTTGATCAGAACACTCATCAAAGCCAGATTATGTTCCATCCTGCAATGGCCCGAACATTCGGTGGTCCTGCCACAGAAGTTAGTCCCTGTTATATCCAAGGGAATTTTCAGACAGATGTCAATCTTGTGGAGAGAGAAATGGTGTTACTGAAAGAGGATTCAGACGATATTGATGCGTTGCTAAGCTTGGAAGACGAAGAGGAAGATGATTATGAGGAGGAAGAGGTTAGTACTGCACGGACTTATGGAAGTAATTCTCCTGATTCTTACTCGACTGGTGGTTCTAAACCCTTGAAGAATGAATCTTCCTACAAGTCCTATGGAGGTGGTAGCAGCTCTAAAGGTGAAAGGAAACGGCAGAAAATGAAAATGATGGTGAAGGAATTGAGAAGTATTTTACCCGGCGGCGACCAAATGAATACTGTTACTATTTTGGATGAGGCTGTTAGATACCTCAAGTCTCTTAAATTTGAAGTCAAGAAGCTTGGAGTTGGAAATTTCAAGAACTAATTAAGCTTGAATCCAAGCCATGGACCTCCATTTTCTAACCACGACCACCATGGAGTTGCTGTTTGCTTGTTGATCGTAGTCTTTAGATTATCTGCTGCGGTATTGAATAAGGAGAAGTGTTCAGATTTCACTTGCAAACTTTTATTACAGGCTTGCTACTTCTTGAGTTGAATTGGCAGTGTTGAACACTAGCCCCGTGCTTATTGCTTGATATGCTTCTTTTGTAACCTAGGCATCTTCTTATCTTGTTGAGGCTTGTATTTCATAAATGATAATAGATCACAGTTGTATGATGCTTCCTAAGATGTGTGGCCGGAAAAGTAGGCGTTCTTAGCATCTCGTGAATGCTTAATGGCTATTTACTCATTTCATGTCTGATGAATTCCCAACTTATTTCATTTCGTATGGTCCAAGTTTAGTATACTTTTGAAGCGAGGAAAGTGGTTTCTGTACCGCCCCCGTTACTTTATGTGAGTGAGCATGACTTGCTACCCAAATCTCTGCCACTTAGTAATAAAGTTTGAGCCTTTTCATACTACCGGACACGGATGTCACTATCATGCATGAATGGTGCTTTTCTTCTTATCACCACGTGCTTCTGCTGAAAGTGGTGACAGTGGAGCACAACCAAGCCCTTGACTAGCTAGCTTCCCATCCTTTCTAAGGCTCATGAGCAAGCAACTAAACAAGAAGAACCCAATTTTCTCAAAGTTGCATATTTTCTAGATCTTCTGGTACCATTAGTGCTGTATTTCTGGGATTTCAAAAGCATTCTATGTGATAATTACAGAATGGTTTAGGTGATTTCATTGAAGCACGTAGATCATCTCCTTCTATGAGTGCACCCGCCTAAAATCTTGGATCATAATGGAGTAAAACTAAATGATGGCTAGCACAAACCAAGAAGTTGACTTTGAGACTGTTTTGCGGAAACAAGCTGAATGTATCCAGCGAACAGATGCTTAAAGAAAAGTCTAGTTTCAGCATCATGATTCCTTTGTCTTGTGAAACTCTAAACGATCGGCTATGGTCTCCATTACTATCATTCCTCTTTGTCTCTATCCTAAAAGACGGGAGAACAAAGACATTGTCACACAATACTTCGTAGCAACCGCCAGCCTGCCAGGTCTGACAAGGCAACGGGTCAATGGTAAAAGGTGTTTTAAGTAGCAGAAACAACAAAGAAGTTTACTGAAGAACTCTCTTATTACGAAATATGCATGTGATGATCACATTTACATAAAATGACTCGACTGCCTCTCATCTAACAGCTAGAGTTTAAAGAAAATCTGAAACCCTACTTAATTATTGGAAGCTAGCTAGAAAAACCTTACTAAAAAAGAAAAAGAGAAGAACTAGACTAACAAGGAAGGATTTCAACGGGGAGAGAAACAAGATCATCCCCAATAACTATAGTGTGAGTGCCGGCGGCCAAAATTCTGTAGGCACTAAAATCTATCAACTGAAAGCTCTTGCAAACATTAATATCGAATTCTACTGTAGCAGATTCTCCAGCTTTAATGAAAACTCTTCTAAATGCAATAAGTTCTTTGATGGGAGCTTCGGCAATTCCTTCTGGGGCTTTGTGGTAAACCATCACTACTTCACTTCCATCGTATGACCCCACGTTTTGTACAGAAACTTTGATCTTGACAGTTTCGTGACAACTTAAATGTTCATTGATCACAACTCCAGGGCATTCAGGTTTGTCTACTCCGCACTTATATTCTAAGTCCTGGTAACAGGGTTGGAATTTTTCCAACTTTACATGCACAGAACATGGTTCCGTCAGCAAACTGTAATTGAACTTAGTGTAACTCAGTCCATAACCAAAGGGATAGACTGTTGAACCATTGAAGAATTTGTAGGTTCGACCCGGATACCCTAACTCATCAACTGGCCTCAATCGCATGGCTGTAATAGGTATCATATCAACGTAGCTATTTTCATACCAGGTAAGCGGAAGCCTTCCACCTGAAATGCAAATAAACATGAAAGTTAAAGATTACGGCAAGAAAATGTATATGCATGTATCACTGACTAATCACAAGCAGTAACCTGGATTATATTTGCCAAAGATGACATCTGCTATAGCGGCGCCACCTTCTTCTCCAGGATATCCAGCCCATATAATAGCTTTAATGTTAGGGTGGTTCTTAGCAAAAGTGATGTCTAGCCCTCCTGCAGAGAAGAGAACAAGAATTACAGGGCCTTTGCAAGAATCGGCAATCTGTTTGATAAGTTCTGGTTGGAAATTAGGTAGGAGAAGATCGGATCTGTCCCTGCTCTCTGCCTCGATTGATAAATCAATGCCCATCACTAAAATGGTTGCATCGTGCTCGTTCATAATCTTCAAAGCTGGAGGGAAGAGGTTTGCATCGCCGCAATTTACATCCCAGCATCCCAATGCAGATTCCACACTCGCGTATCGACTCAAACCTTCAAAAGGAGTTGTGTAACGACATGGTGTCCCTTCATAGTTGCCCAGCATTGTTCTTGTAGCATTCACAAATTGTCCAATGAGTGCAATGCTTTTGCACTTATCGGTCTTCAGTGGCAAAGTTTGATCATCGTTTTTAAGGAGGACAATTCCCTCTCTTGCTGCTTCGGTAGCAAGCTCTATACTTTCTGCAGTGCATATGTCCTTTTTCCCAAGACACTCGTACTGTGGACTTCCATCAAAGAAGCCCAACCTCATGAGCACAACGTAGAGATAAGTCAAAGAAGTGTCTATGGTTTCCTCCCTAACTTTCCCTTGTCTTACTGAACTTTCAGTTGATGAGGGATAGAACTTTCCACAGTCCAAATCCAAACCTGTTAATAAACAAAGAAAGAAAATTCATCAAGAGTATTCATTCCATTAATATCCAAACAAATGAATTCACTTACCTGCTTTGAGTGTTTGCGCAACTGCATCCTCTGGTGCGTCACCTAGCCAATGCTGGGCATGGAGCATGACTTCAATGGAGTCACAGTCAGATACTATATATCTGATGATTAAGAAGAAGCATAGTTCAACATACTGGCATGCTGCAAAGTCCATACAATAAAATCATATATAGAAATAAATAATCATTACCCATGTAAATTCCAATCTCTTCGAACGGTTTGGTTTAAGAGTTTAGGGTCAGCACATGATGGTATTCCGTTCACTTTATTATAAGAGCACATAACACTGCTCACGTCGCCATCCTTCACGCACATTTCGAAAGGTCGAAGGAAGGTTTCAACCATATCTCGTTCTTGGACCCTGGCATCGAAGTCATATCGTTGGACTCCTTTCCAGTTGTCGACGTCATAGGCAGCGTAGTGCTTGCAACATGATGAAACTTTGAGAGGCCTAGTGTTCAAATCTTGATGTTCCTCAGTTCCTTCAACATCTTGAAGCCCTCTGACATAGTTCGTTGCGTAGGTTCCAACAACAAATGGATCTTCACCAGGCGTTTCAAGGGCCCTTCCCCATCTGGGATCTCTCACCACATTGATGTTAGGACTCCAAAACGTTAGTCCAGCACGACCGAGGTTATACATAGCCCTTGCTTCTGTTGAAACAACCTGCAAAACAGGATCATTTGAAATTAGAAAAGGTATTTAGAGAGCATATGAAATCAAAGACTGGAAACTCATATTACCTCTCCAATGTTTTTCCATAATGATTCGTTAAATGCAGCTGCGGTGAGGATTACTGGGGGGAAGCTTGTTGCTCCAGGAACGACAGAATCGAAGAAAGTTCCTGGACCTACATAGGACACACCATGAAGAGCCTCCGACCACCATTCATATCTAGGTAGCCCTAATCTCGTAACCCCTTCAGCATTGTTTCCAAGTTGATTGACCTTTTCTTTCAGTGTCATATGTTTGACCAAATTCCTGGCCCTAACCTCAAAGGGAAGGGACGAGTCACAGAATGGAAACTGTGCCATATTCAATCCCAGGAGAGCATACCTCTTGGGATCACAAACATACGTGAAATTTGAACCTGTAGGTGTTGCAAAATCCTGTCTCGCTTCAATGGTTGAATAAAGCAAGAAAACAGTGAAGAGATAGATGAAGGTCGTGGTAATGGATGCAGCCATTTTTGCCATGGCCAGTGTTTGATTATTTCTGATGATCGAAGGCATGCGGCACACACATGCACACCCTGCTTTTTATAGAGTGCATAGACGACTATCTTCGTTTTTGTTATTATCTACGAAATCTAGACTATCCCATTATGATCTTTCTGATTGTATTACGACTATCTTTCGTTTTTGTTATCATCTATGAAATCTGGACTATCCCAGTTATGATCTTTCTGATTTTCAATCTTCATGCATCATTATTCATATACGTATATAGCATTAGATAGCTATCTTGTGTTTCAATTTCAAACATAAGATAACATTAAGCGGATCCATGTTTTTTCATAATCATTAAGGTCTATTCTTATTAGAATCTCAACCAAAAAATCAATTTGAACTAAGTTCCATCTTTACTTTCCAATAGAAATATATGATATTAACGTTAGGAACTTAGGATCAATGGAAACGACTTCTTTCCTGTTCAGCTGCTCGATCTTCTTTTCTCTCAACCTTTCAAATCTGCTTCTTGTACAGAATCTCTTCGCTTTATTTTAATTAAAAAAATTAATTGCAGCTATAATTACTAATCACTTTAATTTAATTTTAAAAACTTATATTTATCAAATTAATTACTAATTACTATAGATTATCTAATATTTTATATTAATTTTTTATCAAGCTCATATTATTTGAAAAATCTTATAATATAATAAAAGTAACTCCAGTTTTTATAGTATAGAAGGATAAACTAAATCGGGTTTAATTATAAATATAGCACATCTTTCAAGTTGAATTATCATGTAAGAACATATAATTAATCATTGTTCTTAGTTTGTTTGTATTCTTAAATGACTTTGAATGTATAGAGAACGGTTTTTAAACTATGTTATATAATATTATAAATTCATGGATCTTGAACTATTTGATATATTTCTACTCATGATTTAGTCAAAATATATCAAATTCTCTTTTTTAAACGCATTTTCAAACAAAAATTATTTATATCGTATTTGAATCACCATCAGAGCACGGGTGTACTCCTAATATATGACAACAACACCATTGACAATTATGTTATAGGAAGGGGTAGTGGTACACTGCTGAAACCAATGAATAGAGGGTTGGGAATCCAAAAGCTTCCACAGCTTGAATGATAAAGCCCCATGTAAGAGATTCAAAAGCTTTTTGTAGGTCTATTTTGATGGTGCAATCTTCCCAGACTCTCTCCTACGCTAGTTTGTTAATAGCTCCTAAACTAAGTGTCTGTATGTTTCAGCTTTTTAAAGCTCTAAAAGTACTTTATTTTATCGTAAAAATTATTTTAAGAAAAAATGAGTGTTTGGCTGAAAATTTAAACAGCGTTTTTGAAGTAGAAATAACTTTTTTAAAAGTCAAAATATAGCTTTTTTAGAAACTAAAATTTGAAACTTAGTGCCCGTTTGGTTGAACTTTTATCAGTAGAGCTTTTATCAGTAGAGCTTTTGTCAGTAGAGCTTTTCTGAAAAGAACTTCTTTTAAAAGCCAGTTGACTGTTTGACTGTCAATTAAAAAAACAGCTTTTTTAAAAGAGCTTCATACAGTAGACTGTTTGGCAACATAAAAATAAAAAGCACTTTTATTAATTTTAACTA
>JANITW010000002.1:67149520-67179377 GCA_027564335.1 Erythroxylum williamsii
TAAAATCTTTGAATCGTTCAACTTTTAGGTTTGATTTTTAAAATTTTGGTTTAATTTATTTTATAATTTTATTGTTAAAAATTAAATAGTTTATTAATTAATCGATTAATTTTTATAAATTAATAAATTCTTATAAACTAAAATAAATAAATAAATTTTTATATAATAATATTTTTAATTAAACTTCAAATTCTTAATTTCTTTTGATTATATTTTAAATTCTTCAATAACTGTTTAATACTAACTAAATCGTTTAAATCTTAAACTTTTTACCTGGTATGAATTCCAATCCATTTTTATTTATAAACATATGATAAAATTTATAAAAACTTAAGATTAATTTAAAAAAAATGTAAATTCTAATCCCAAATGAAGAAGTATCACTAATCTGGGCCTGGCTTGAGGCCGGGCCGACCCGACTCATTAGACTCGGTCCTCCCTTTCTTTCTCCACATTCTTCATGTCTCTGAGACTTTGGTTTTGGTGGGAAAATACAGCAACATTTGCTTCTCTCTTCCATTGAATGCTCGCCATCCGCCTCATTTCACGTCCTCGTCCTTCTGTTTTACCGCTTTCACGACTCTGCTCTAGTATTAAGCTTTCGTCTCTCTGCCTAAACCCTACGTGCGCCATGTCATCTCGCCCCTCTGCCTTCGACGCCCTCATGTCTAATGCTCGTGCTGCTGCTGCTGCCAAAAGCAAACCTCAACCTCAACCTCAATCTCCCAATAAACGCAAATCCCCCCTATCCCAAACCCCTGTCACTTCCGCTCATAATGATTCTGACAAGATTGAACAGGCTAGTGATTCCAGAAATTCTGATCAGACAAATGTAAAGAAATTGCGCCATGAGAATCAAGTTGTGGAGTTGAAGAATAAGATTGAGTTGTTAAAGAAGAAGGCAACAGATTTTAGTCCTAAAATGGTGGCAACTTGGGAGAAAGGGGGAAAGGTTCCGTTTGTGTTTGTCTGCTTGGCCATGGATATGATAGCCCAGGAAACTCGAAGAATTGTCATTACTGATATTGTTTGCAACATGTTGAGGACAGTAATTGATACCACTCCCGAAGATTTGTTGGCTGTTGTGTACTTACTAGCTAACAAGGTTGCGCCTGCACATGAGGGAGTGGAGCTAGGGATTGGGGAGGCCATCATTATTAAGGCCCTTGCTGAGGCTTGTGGAAGGACTGAGAAGGAAATTAAGAAACAGAACAAGGTAACAGTCACTGTTAATGTTTTGTTTGTTTGTTTGTTACTGGTTTGAATTTTTTGACCTGTTTATAAATATTTATGATTGGCAGGAAAAGGGAGATTTAGGCCTTGTTGCAAAAGCAATCCGCTCATCTCAGTCTATGATGCGAGTGCCTGATGCATTGACTATCGCCAAAGTTTTCAACACATTTCGATTGATTGCTAAGGTTGTTCCTTTCAGAGTTTGCTTTGCTATGTTGATTACTCATCTCAAGCTAACTGAAATTAGAAGAGGAAATCCCAATGCCTTTGCTTACTAAAACAAAACATTCTGTTAAGATAGTCTACTATTTTCTAAGGGAATTTGTTTTGATGATGGTGGCATTGCACCCAAATTTCAGTCTTCTAGTGCAAACCTATTTCTTACTTTGTATATGAAATAAATGATCTACATTTTTTTTTGGTCAGAATTTTTTTTAACATGCCATTTTCTTTCTGAGTGAAAAAGACTAAAAAATTCATTTTTTAACAAGTATTAATCATTGTTAAAAGTATTAATCATTTTTGAAGGTTCCTTCTACGCCTATACTGTCACCTCCAAGATTTAGGTGAGCTCAGGAAGCACTTTAGAAAGATGATTGACACAATGATTTCAAAGGGGAAATTAACAAGTTGAATTTTAAAGCAACTTTCTTCTCGGAAAAGAAATTGCATCAGATCTATTTGGTTGGTGAAATGACATCAATGGAACTGATAGGAGGAAATGAGGTTCTTGTTTTCCTCTCCACGTCCTTTACTTTTCTTTGCCAAAGTATCCTTCCCCCCATCTCTTATATTATCTTTTTGACCTAAGCACCTTTCTGTGACTTCTCTATATGGTCACCACCATATCAGAATCCAAGCTCATTAAATGTCAGTATTCAAATTATAATGAATTGATTATGAGATGCATAATTTTATTCATTGTTCCAAATTTGTGCACAGTTGATGTGGATATGGTGTTGGATTCTGGCTTAAATTTTCCCAAGTATTCATCCATTGCAGCAATGTAGTTGACACTTGTCCTGCAATATTCTTTAAAATTAGCAGAAGTTTGGTAGGTTATATAAATATTCATTTTCCTAAGATATGAAATTTATAACTGTGCTCTATTCCTTCTTTTCTCATCCATTCTGTGATCATTGCTGCCTCTACTTCTGTACGACTGCCATTATTTCTTATGGAGTATCATATGATCTCCCTTAAAGGCTCATATGCTATCGAAATAACACGAGGTTCTGTCTATATTATCTGTTGTTTGAACTAGTAATTTACTCTAAGAAAGCGTAGGGTTTCTGTTTTCATTTTGGTCCCATTAAAGTTGCAATGGATTCCCTGATTTCAACTGTGATTATTAGGCATTGCAGTTCATGTTTTCCTGGCTCTCTCTTAAAAGAGGAGACAGGCAAGAAGGATATTTCGGTGCTTTATGGTTGGAACATACTAGTTATTATTATCTTATAGCCAAACTGTTCTAAGTTTTCATGAATTTTAAACAGGAAGCTGGGAAGGATAGTCAAGACAAAAAAAAGAACCATATCAAGGCACTTCTTGTTGCAGCTACTGACTGTGAACCTCAGTATTTAATTCGCTTGCTTCAGGTTGATTTGTTATCTTGTTAGCTTCTATCTCTTGGGTCTATTGGCTTCTTTAACTTGTTACAAGTTTTCTTTTAAATTCATTTGCAGTCAAAGCTGCGAATTGGATTGGCTGAACAGACTCTTTTGGCTGCATTGGGACAAGCTGCAGTTCATACTGAGAAAAATTCTAGACCACCTTCAAATGTCCAGTCTCCTCTGGAAGAGGTCAGTTAATTTCTTATACACAAACAATAATCATAACTACCACGCAACTTTTTAGCAGTGTACTATAACATTTTGTGAGATCGTTTACTAATTTGTTTCTAGTCCGTGAGCCTGTAGAAGCAACTGTGTTGAAGGCCTCGTTTATACTCTCTTTAGCTAATTAATACTGCTACTAGTTTGGAATGCTGTCATGAGATCCAATCATAGCTAGGTCCTTACTATGATCCTTGCTATTTTGAGTCTCTCCCATTGTGAAAGTTGTGTAATTGTTTTAAGTATGCTGGTTGATTCTAAATTGTCCAGGCATGAAATTCAACAAAAGGAGGTTGAGACTGGAATACTGTTAAAGAGAAATTGCTAAAGTAGATGAGTTGGTCCAGCCTAAAAACCTTTGAGATTTTACCTATCTTAGGCCCAAACATATTATCTTGGGTCCCATTGCACCTTTTTTACTTGGCGCTGTTGCAGCTTTCTGCCTAATAGACAGAAAAAACAATGCCTGGATATTATATGTTTGTGTTTGAAAATAGTGAATAAAGAATGTAGGCACTTTTTGCCTGCTTTAATTATCTGAATGTGAGATTAAGAATTGAATTTTTTTGTATAATTAACAATTGCTAGGTCCAAGTTGATTGCTTCCTTATGAGTGAGATTGTTGTCATATATTATTCTTGAGACACTGCAAGCTAGTATTATATTGCAAAAAGCAAAGTAGTACAAGATTTCAAGTGCACTGGATAATATGAAATGGCTGCAAAATGGATCCATGATGTGCAACAAATTTGGATTGCACAACTATTCTTTGAGTTAAAAATTACTTGTTGGCACAATTTTTTGAAGCAGCAGGCTAAGGTTGAGACCTAAGGTTCCTTTCATGGGTTGTATTGACAAAGAAGAGATTTGGATGATATGTGATAACTCGGGTTTGGATAGTATTTGGGTTGTTAGCAGATTCAGGGATAAAGAGATGTAACATAATTTTAATTCCATATTCAAGGAAATGACAGAAATAGAGGTTGGCATGGTTTGACGACCTATATAAATATTCTACTGTTGTAAAAAAAATCTAAGGAGATAGGCCAACATTAACTCAAATATTGGTCAAATTTTCTTTGATCATTAATTTCTTCTAATATATATCGGCCTTTGTTATGGTTTTACACCTTGGTCTTATTTGTTTTTTTCCATAAAATTATCTTTATTGATATGCTACTAGTTTTTCAGATCATGCAGTGATAAAGATCATGCCATGTGAAACCTTTAATGTGGCTTTATGTTTCTGAATTTATTATGTGATTTTATGATCGTTGTTCATGGATCTTGTTTATTTCAGGCTACCAGGATAATCAAGGAAGTCTACTCTGTACTCCCTGTTTATGACAAAATTATCCCAGCTCTTCTTGCAGATGGTGTATGGAACCTTCCTAAAACATGTAGCTTTACACCAGGTGTCCCTGTGAGCCCTATGCTAGCAAAGGCAACTAGAGAAGTTTCAGAGATCATAGATAAGTTCACGGATATGAAATTTACTTGTGAGTACAAGTATGATGGTGAACGTGCCCAGGTGATGTACTAGTTATGCTAGATCAGGTTTCTTATGTATAATGGATGTATGTTCATTTGATAATTCCAATCAATTGTGATGCAGATACATTTCATGGATAATGGTTTGGTTGAGATATACAGTCGAAATGCTGAGAGAAATACTGGAAAGTTTCCTGATGTTGTTGCTACAATCTCGAGGTTGTCTTCATATGCTGTTAGGAATTGTGTTTTATTTGTGATATTTGAATGACATTTGTTTAAGTTCTCTTAAAAATCATTGATAATTACCTTGTAACTTTTTTTCCCAATGTTAAAAGTCATGTGCATAAATGTTCTCAAATAGTACACACCCCCAACATCTTGCTTTCACAGGGGGTTAGTTTTTTCTTTCATCTTTTCTTTTAGGAGGGATAGGATGGTTCCTCTTTATTACATTACCTAGGGACATATGTTTGTAATTTTAGACCTTATACTAGGAGGCATAACATATGTAGCTTTTCTGCTATAGTTGCAATCCCCTATAAAAGTAATTTTGAAGCCTTTATTTAATCTTTTTTTTTTCCCCTTTGGCGACTTCCAAGTTTGTTTTTTCTTAACCGTCTGAATGGTTCTTTTAGATATGCCTGGGAGCTTGTGTTTTATTTTAGTGTAGTAAATTGTTTATTTGGTAGTTCCTGACACTAAAACTCAAATCAGATTAAAGAAGTCATCTGTCAATTCGTTTATCTTGGATTGCGAGCTAGTTGCATATGATCGAGAAAAAGAGAAAATCTTGCCCTTTCAGGTATTAGTCACAATAAAACCTCATCTTTTTGCAAATTCCTTGTCTGACTCTCTGAAGTCTTTTTGAATCATTACTGATACTTTTCAAAGAAGTAAATGCACCAACCCCCATAATGCCATATTGCAAAACAGGTTCTGAAACTCTGGTCGGTGTTTCTTGGAATAGCCGTGACCAACCTATGATACTCTGATCGATACCTTATTTCTTACCCAAGAAATATGTCCAAATGCATTGCGTGATGCCTCATATTCTTGTCTCTCTCTCTCTCTCTCTCTCTCTCTCTCTCTCCTTCCTGTTTCTCCTTAAAGATTGTAACATTTTCACTGGCGCTCCACCAAATTGGACACTTAGTTTTCCTCATTCCTTGTACGCCCTTTTACAGCTCTTTTAGCCTACTCTAACACCTTTCGCTCAAGCTCTTTTGACCTAAGATAACTTTTTTTAAAAATTATGGCAGGTCCTTAGTACTCGGGCCCGCAAAAATGTGGTCCTGACTGACATTAAGGTTGATGTCTGCATATATGCCTTTGATATGTTATATCTCAATGGTCAACCATTGATTCAAGAACAACTAGAAGTTCGGCGAGAGGTACATTTTTCATTGTTACAAGTTCATTTTCAAGCATGCAGCCAATGCTTCCATGCGTTGGTGTAAGTTGTTGGTAGCAAGCCTTATCATTTTTGTGATCTGATTTACATTTGAGTGGAGAAATTGTGACATTATTTGGTAAGCCTACTGGTAACCATAAAGCCTTGGACAGTGTTGAAATTTGGTAAGCCTACTGGTAATCATAAAGGCTTGGACAGTGTTGAAACGTATTTGAAATTTGCTATTTGCTAATAATTACTTCATATTTCTGTCCGACTTCCTATTTATTATGTTTTTAAGAGCTTTTGATGCCGCTATTGCTCTTTATTTGTAGAGTTTACTGGTAAAATTTACCTATGCTGATGTCATTAACTTGAAGAATCCAGCCTCTTGCTCTCACAAAATATTTAGAGCTGTATGGTCACAAGTGCATGTAAAATTTGGCTATTTTTCTTCACATGGATGTTCCCAATAAGCTTAATTTGGCTATTTTTCTTCACATGGATTTTCCCAATAAGCTTACCTTGAATATACCTTTTTAACGAATTTATATTCCAATGCCTAAGTGTTAATACAAGATGTAATTCTGTGACACATAACTCAGTATAGTTCCTATCTGATTAAAAAACTAAAGTTCAAGGAACTTCAAATTTGAAATGGTGTTAAATGTTCTTAAGTACCAATGGCATTATATTACCCAAACTGCATTAAGAAATAGTCTTTGCTCCTGAGTTAATAGTTGTTCCTTGAATCAGGAGCTATTTCCATGGGTGGTAATAAAGTTATGAGATCTAATCCTTTATCTTGTGGTGTTTATGGAAAGATAAGGTAACAAAAGCAGAATTTAATTACTGTGAATTATGTAGATCTCTCCATGGTTGAAAAGATAAGATATCGATGGTAATTTAGATATATAACAGTTTATTGGTTACACTATCTAAATGATAACAGCCTTCCTCTTATACACTCTGAGTTGTATGGTTGTAAATGCCTGTGTAACTAGCTAAATGATAAGAGCCAATCACACAGACACACTTTAGAGCTGTTTGGCTTGGCTGTAAATGCTTGTACTAGTTGTTGGTTATTTGATTAATGGAAAAGCCTTGGTGTGACTGTGATAGAACTCTCAATAATCTGAGAGATTTTTGTATTATTTGATAGAAAAATGTAATGGCAATAGCTGCCAGAATACAAGAAGTAAGCAGCAAATTCGAGAGTGCTGCTTCTCTCCAGCCTAAGGCTCACAGTATACACCAGTATTTGTCTAAATATTCCTTTCCCACATTCCCTTATTTATACCCTCACATATTCTCTCCCCTTCCCCATGCACGTAGTAACCAACTATCTTAACAGAAAATGAACCCATGCTCGTAATAACCAACTATCATAACAGGAAATGATATTTTACTCTGCTACCCTCCCCTTCCCTTTTCTAGAATAAACCTTCGTAATAGGGAGTTTAACATTGCTCCCCCCATAAGATTCACCTTGTCCTCAAGGTGAAACTGAGGAAATTTTTCCAGTATGTCAGCAAACCTCTCCCATGTAGCCTCTGAATCTGTCGAACCCTCCCACCTGATCAGCACTTCTAAATCATTGGATTCCCCCACTGATCTGGCTGCTAAGACTTTCTCTGGTTGCACCCTTGCCTCCTCTTCTTCGGTCCAACTATCAGGCAATATTAACTGAGCCGTATCTTCTCCTACCACAGCTCTAAGTTGTGACACATGAAATACAGGGTGAATCCGAGCCGTCTCGGGTAATTGTAATTCATAAGCCACCTCTCCAATTCTTCTTAATACGCGAAAGGGACCAAAATACCTGGGAGCCAACTTTGTATTCACTCTTCTTGCTACTGTTAATTGCCTATAAGGAGCTAATTTCAGCCATACCATATCTCCCACCTGGAAAACTACCTCTCTCCTGTGCTGATCAGTTCTACTCTTCATGTCATTTTGAGCCTTAGTTAAATGATGTTTTATTTTGGATAAGTAGTAGTCCCTCTGTTGCAATAAGATGTCAAGTGACTCCATTCTGGCCATCTTGGTTCCCATCTGAAACAGGGGTGGAGGATCCCTTCCATACAATACCTTGAAAGGTGTAGTTTTAAGAGCCACATGGTAGGATGTATTGTAGCAATATTCCGCCCAACCCAGCCACTTGGCCCACTGCTTAGGGGTATCTCCTGCAAAACATCTCAAGTATGCTTCTACTGACCTATTCACCACCTCAGTAGCCCCATCGGTTTGAGGATGATAGGATGAACTGAATTTAAGGGCTGTGCCATGCATCTTGAATAGTTCTCCCCAAAACTTGCTCAAGAAGATTTTATCTCTGTCTGAAACTATTGATCTAGGGAACCCATGCAGCCGCACCACATCTTTGATAAACACCTCAGCCACAGTTTGTGCCGTGTAAGGATGTTTCAGGGGCAAGAAGTGAGCATACTTGCTCAACCTATCCACCACCACTAAGATAGACGCATAACCAAAAGACTTGGGTAGTCCTTCAATAAAATCCAGAGTGATGTCATCCCATACCTGAATTGGAATGGCAAGGGGCTGCAGCAACCCTGCTGGAGATAGGGTGAGATACTTATTCTGCTGGCAAACTAAGCAAGCTGCCACAAATCTGTAAATTTCCTTCTTCATGCCTTCCCAATACAGCTCCCTAGAGATGCGCTTATACGTTTTCAATTGGCCCCCTTGTCCCCCCAAATGACTCTCATGGCTATCCTTCAAAATGTTAGGTATTAAGACAGAGGTGTTGGAGATTACCAATCTGTCTTTGTAGTAGAGTCTGCCTTGTTTCACCGTGTATGGAGGTTTGAACCCCGGATCCTTGCTGATCGCCTCCGCCAATTCCTTCAACTTCTTATCGGACTCTATCTCTCTCCATACTACATCCATATCGATGGTTTTACAAGCCATTATGGTCCCCAACTCCCCTTGGAGTTGAACTCTGGATAAGGCATCAGCAACCTTATTTTCCCTTCCTGGTTTGTATTCCAGTACAAAGTCGAATCCCAACAGTTTGGTGAGCCATTTTTGATAGTCGGGGTGGATCTCCCGCTGCTCCAACAGAAACTTCAATGGTTTCTGATCAGTCCGGATGACAAATTTATGGCCGAGGAGGTAAGATCTCCATTTCCGAACTGCTAACACAATTGCCATTAGCTCCCTTTCATAAGCAGATTGTCCCTTCCTTTCTGCTGAAAATGATTGACTAAAATACGCAATTGGTTGGTTGTTTTGCATCAGCACTGCTCCCACCCCAGAAGCTGAAGCATCTGTCTCCAAAACAAAGGGTTGGTTAAAGTCAGGCAGAACCAGCACAGGTACCGTGGTCATAGCCTGTTTTAAGTTTCGAAAAGCCTCTTCTGCCTCCACTGACCATTTGAAATTATTCTTCTTGAGTAACTGGGTCAGTGGCCATGCAATATGGCTGTATCCTCTCACAAATTTTCGGTAGTACCCTGTTAGCCCCAAAAATCCCCTTAGCTCCTTCAAGGTTTCTGGTTTAGGCCATTTCAACATAGCTTCGATCTTGGATTGGTCAGCTGCCACTCCTTGTGTTGAAATAATATGGCCCAAGTATTCTAAATGAGGCTGACCAAAGACACATTTCTTATAATTGGCATAAAGCTTCTGCTCATTCAATATGTTCAAGGTCACCCTTAAGTGACCTAGATGCTCCTCCTTACTTCTGCTGTAAATTAAGATATCATCGAAGAACACTAATATGAACTTTCTGAGATGGGGTTTGAAAATCTGATTCATCAAGGATTGGAAAGTGGCTGGGGCATTTGTTAATCCGAAGGGCATTACTACAAACTCATAATGCCCTTCATGCGTTCGGAAAGCGGTTTTCTCAATGTCCTCTTCCCTCATCCTTATTTGATGATAACCAGATTTTAGGTCTATCTTTGAAAAGATCACTGCTCTACTTAATTCATCCAGCAACTCCTCTATGATCGGTATTGGAAACTTGTCACTAATAGTGACCTTGTTAAGGGCCCTATAATCCACACAAAAGCGCCACCCTCCATCCTTCTTTTTGACTAACAGCACAGGACTAGCATAAGGTGAGATACTAGGCTGAATGATACCCGACTCTAGCATCTCCTTCACCAGTTTCTCAATCTCGTTCTTCTGGAAATGAGGGTATTTGTAGGGTCTAACCCTTACTGGTCCTTCTCCTTCAATTAAATGGATGTGGTGTTCCTTTCCCCTTATAGGTGGTAGGGTGTTTGGCCACTGGAACACCTTCCCAAACTCTTCCAGTATGCGATTAATATCCACATCCCCTTGCTGAATACTTCCCACCTGATCTGTCCTTAATTCCTCCATCCGTAACAAATACACTAAATCCCCTTCTTTGAGATCCTTGCCAATGGATTTGGCACTCACCATAGACTTTGATAGGGTTGGATCTCCTTTGATGACCAATTCAGTGTTCCCCATTCTGATTTTCGTAGTCAAAGTGCACCAATTACAGAGGACATCACCTAATGTTCTCAGCCACTTAACTCCCAAAACCGCATCTATGCTGCCCAGTTTCATTGGCAGAAAGTCCTCACAAATGTTCAGCTCTTGTACCCTCACTCTTAATTTTCGATACACTCCATTGCTCACTACTTTTTCCCCATTTCCAACTATAATTTCATACTTACCCGTGGGATCCCAATTGGAACTCCATTTTGCTGCCAAGTCTTTTGAAATGAAATTGTGGGTGGCTCCACTGTCGATGAGGATTACTACTGTCTCCCCTTCCAATTCCCCTGCCACCTTCATTGTCTTGGGCAAGGTTAACCCTGCAGCCGACCCTACTGCTAACTCTACTTTCTGTAATTCCACTTCTGGCTCCTCTTCCTCTTCAGCACTCTCCATTGTATCCACTTCCAACTCTTCATCCAAGACCGTGATCACTTGCAACTCTATCATTTTGCACTGATGGCCCTGAGTATATTTCTCATCGCATTTGAAGCATAATCCCCTTCTCCTCTTCTCTTGCAGCTCACTGAATGTCAAGCGTTTAAATTTCCCATCTCCTCTGTCGGTTGTAGTGGCCCTTCCAGATGTCATTCCCACTTTCTCATTGCCCCCAGCTGTATCCCATGTTTTATAACCTCCAAAACCACTGTTTCGAGTACTTCCCGTAGTCTTGATCCCTTTTTCCCGGCCGAGTATTCTATTCTTCTCCTCGATCTGTTGTGCCAATGACATCATCCTTACCAAACTCCTAGGATTAGCAATTAGGAGCTCCACCCGGATTTCCTTGGTCAGCCCATTCAAAAACGCACTCTCCAGCACCTCATCGGGTAAGTCGACCAAAGGGGCCGCTAACTCCTCAAATCTTCCTATGTATTCCGCTACCGTTCCCGTCTGTTTGGTGGCCAACAGACGTTGACACAATGAGCCTTCCTGTATGGGACGAAATTTTTCCACTAGCAAGCTCTTACATTCTTCCCATGATCTGATCGGACGTCGGCCTTCCACCCACCTGAACCACGACAAAGCCTTCTTTTCCATACTCATCGAGACCAGCTCCATTTTCTCCCTCTCGTTGAAGCATCCCACTGAGAAGAATCGCTCTACCCGATAGATCCACCCATCGGGATCTTCCCCATCGAACACCGGCATCTCCACTCTCCTCGCCTGACAGTCACGCCGTGGGTCCCCTGGTCGGTCGAACCCGGTTGGCTGTTCGTCGGATCCGTTCCTCCATCCGTTCCCAGGTAGCTCACGTTCACGATCTCCTCCCTCCCATGGTCCACTTCGGTCTCGTCCTTGCGACGCCCAACCATGCGGCTGTTCCTGGAAAGCCGCATTAGACCACCCATACTCTTGAGAGGAAGCATTTCGACCCATGCCCTCTGGGTAGTATCGCCGGTCTCCTTGGGCCTGTTCGGCCCTTGCTGTTGGCCCAACCTTCCGGCCCTGTCCCTTCCCTTTGTCCCCACGTGGTTCATCCTCTTTACTAGTGTTGCCCGAATTCTCCCCACCCTTCATGGCATCGCGGCAGCTCACAAATTACTTCATCATCTCACGCGGCTCCTTCACCTCAAGCTGGGACTGATCCCAACTTTGCCGTAAGGTCTCCTTCTCCAGTCTTCGCTCCTCCCGCAACAACTCAAAATGCTTATGGAATTCTTCCCTTAAGTTTTCTATTTCCTTCTCAATCCCATCCATCCTATTATCACCCTTCTTATTAGCCATGGTTAGGATCTATGCTCTGATACCAGTGATAGAACTCTCAAGAATTTGAGAGATTTCGTATTATTGAATAGAAAAATGTAATGACAGTAGCTGTCAAAATACAAGTAGTAATCAGCAATTTTCGAGAGTGCTGATTCTCTCCAGCCTACGGCTCACAGTATATACCAGTATTTGTCTAAGTATTCCTCCCAATCATTCTCTTATTTATACCCTCTGACTCCTAACGGCAGTCATGTAACTAACTCACATATTCTCTCCCCTCCCACATGCAAGTATTACCCGACTATCATAACAGAATATAATACATTACTATGCTACCCTCCCCTTCCCTTTTCTAGAATAAACCTTCGTAATAGGGGGTTTAACATTGCTCCCCCCCATAAGATTCACCTTGTCCTCAAGGTGAAATTGAGGAAATTTTTCCAGTATGTCAGCAAACTTTTCCCATGTAGCCTCTGAATCTGTTGAGCCCTCCCACCTGATCAGCACTTCTAGATCATTGGACTCCCCCACTGATCTGGCTGCTAAGACTTTAGCTGGTTGCACCCTTGCCTCCTCTTCTTCGGTCCAACTATCAGGCAATATTAACTGATCCTTATCTCCTCCTACCACAGCTCTAAGCTGCGACACATGAAATACAGGATGAATCCGAGCTGTCTCGGGTAGTTGTAATTCATAAGCCACCTCTCCAATTCTACTCAGTACGCGGAATGGACCAAAATACCGGGGAGCCAACTTTGCATTCACTCTTCTTGCTACTGTTAATTGCCTATAGGGAGCTAGTTTCAGCCATACCATATCACCCACCTGGAAAACTACCTCTCTCCTGTGCTGGTCAGTTCTACTCTTCATGTCATTTTGAGCCTTAGTTAAGTGCTGTTTTATTTTGGATAAGTAGTAGTCCCTCTGTTGCAATAAGATGTCAACTGACTCCATTCTGGTCATCTTGGTTCCCAGCTGAAACATAGGTGGAGGATCCCTTCCATACAATACCTTGAAAGGTGTAGTTTTAAGAGCCACATGATAGGATGTATTGTAGCAATATTCTGCCCAACCCAACCATTTGGCCCACTGTTTAGGGGTATCTCTTGCAAAACATCGCAAGTATGCTTCTACTGACCTATTCACCACCTCAGTAGCCCCATCGGTCTGAGGATGGTAGGATGAACTGAATTTAAGGGCTGTACCATGCATCTTGAATAGTTCTCCCCAAAACCTGCTCAAGAAGATTTTATCCCTGTCTGAAACTACTGATCTAGGGAACCCATGCAACCTCACCACATCTTTGATAAACACCTCAGCCACTGTTTGGGCCGTGTAAGGATGTTTCAGGGGCAAGAAGTGAGCATACTTGCTCAACCTATCCACTACCACTAAAATAGATGCATATCCGAAAGACTTGGGCAGTCCTTCAATAAAATCCAGAGTTATGTCATCCCATACCTGAATTGGAATGGCAAGGGGCTGCAGCAACCCTGCAGGAGATAGGGTGAGATACTTATTCTGCTGGCAAACTAAGCAAGCTGCCACAAATCTGTAAATTTCCTTCTTCATGCCTTCCCAATACAGCTCCCTAGAGATGCGCTTATACATTTTCAATGGGCCCCCATGTCCCCCCAAATGACTCTCATGGCTATCCTTCATAATATTAGGTATTAAGATAGAAGTGTTAGAGATTACCAATCTGTCTTTGTAGTAGAGTCTGCCCTATTTCACCGTGTATGGTGGTTTGAACCCCGGATCTTTGCTGATAGCCTCCGCCAATTCCTTCAACTTCTTATCCGACTCTATCTCCCTCTACACTACATCCATATCGATGGTTTTACAAGCCATTATGGTTCCCAACTCTCCTTGGAACTGAACTCTGGATAGCGCATCAGCCACCTTATTTTCCCTTCCCGGTTTGTATTCTAGTACAAAGTCAAATCCCAGCAGTTTGGTGAGCCATTTTTGATAGTCGGGGTGGATCTCCTGCTGCTCCAACAGAAACTTCAAGGGTTTTTGATCAGTCCGGATGACAAACTTATGGCCGAGGAGGTAAGATCTCCATCTCCGAACTGCCAAAACAATTGCCATTAGCTCCCTTTCATAAGCAGATTGTCCCTTCCTTTCTGCCGAAAACGATTGACTATAATATGCAATTGGTTGGTTGTTTTGCATCAGCACTGCTCCCACCCAGAAGCTGAAGCATCTGTCTCCAAAACAAATGGTTGGTTAAAGTCAGGCAAAACCAACACAGGTACAGTGGTCATGGCCTGTTTTAAGTTCTTGAAAGCCTCTTCTGCCTCCACAGTCCATTTGAAGTTGTTCTTCTTGAGCAGCTGGGTGAGTGGCCATGCAATATGGCTGTAACCTCTCACAAATTTTCGGTAATACCCTGTTAGGCCCAAAAATCCCCTCAGCTCCTTCAAGGTTTCTGGTTTAGGCCACTTCAACATAGCTTCAATTTTGGACTGATCCGCTGCTACTCCTTGTGCTGAAATAATGTGGCCCAAGTATTCTAAATGTGGCTGACCAAAGACACATTTCTTATAGTTGGCATATAGCTTCTGTTCCTTCAATATTGTCAAGGTCACCCTTAAGTGACCTAGATGCTCCTCCTTACTTCTGCTGTAAATTAAGATATCATCGAAGAACACCAATATGAACTTTCTGAGATGGGGTTTGAAAATCTGATTCATCAAGGATTGAAAAGTGGCTGGGGCATTTGTCAATCCGAAGGGCATTACTACAAACTCATAATGCCCTTCATGCGTTCGAAAAGCGGTTTTCTCAATGTCCTCTTCCCTCATCCTTATTTGATGATAACCCGACTTTAGGTCTATTTTTGAAAAGATTACTGCTCCACTTAACTCATCCAGCAACTCCTCTATGATTGGTATTGGAAATTTATCACTAATAGTGACCTTGTTAAGGGCCCTATAATCCACACAAAAACGCCACCCTCCATCCTTCTTTTTAACTAACAGCACAGGACTAGCATAAGGTGAGATACTAGGCTGAATGATACCCGAATCTAACATCTCCTTCACCAGTTTCTCAATCTCATTCTTCTGGAAATGAGGGTATTTGTAAGGTCTAACCCTTACTGGTCCTTCTCCTTCGAATAAATGAATGTGGTGTTCCTTTCCTCTCATAGGTGGTAGGGTGTTTGGCCATTGGAACACCTCCCCAAACTCCTCCAATATACTGTTAATATCCAAATCCCCTTGCTGACTACTTCCCACCTGATCTGTTCCTAATTTCCCCATCTGTAACAAATACACTGGATCCCCTTCTTTGAGATCCTTGCCAATGGATTTTGCACTCACCATAGACTTTGACAGGGTTGGATCTCCTTTAATGACCAATTCTGTGTTCCCCATTCTGATTTTCATAGTCAAAGTGCACCAATTACAGATGACATCACCTAATGTTCTCAGCCACTTAACTCCCAAGACCGCATCAATCCTGCCCAATTTCATTGGCAGAAAGTCCTCACAAATGATCAGCTCTTGTACCCTCAATCTTAATTTTCTATACACTCCATTTCCCGCTACTTTTTCCCCATTTCCAACTATGATTTCATACTTACCTGTGGGATCCCAATTGGAGCTCCACTTTACTGCTAAGTCTTTTGAAATGAAATTGTGGGTGGCTCCACTGTCGATGAGGATTACTACTGTCTCCCCTTCCAATTCCCCTGCCACCTTCATTGTCTTGGGCAAAGTTAACCCTGCAGCTGACCCTACCGCTAACTCCACTTGCTGTAACTCCATTTCTGGCTCCTCTTCTTCTTCAGCATTCTCCATCGCATCCACTCCCAACTCTTCATCCAAGACCGTGATCACTTGCAATTCTATCATTTTGCACTGATGGCCCTGAGTATATTTCTCATCACATTTGAAGCATAATCCCCTTCTCCTCTTCTCTTGCAGCTCACTGAACGTCAAACGTTTAAATTTCCCATCTCCTCTGTCGGTTGTAGTGGCCTTTCCAGATGTCATTCCCACCTTCTCATTGCCCCCAACTGTGTCCCATGTTTTATAACCTCCAAAACCACTGTTTCGAGTACTCACCGTAGCCTTAATTCCTTTTTCCCGGCCGAGTATTCTATTCTTCTCCTCGATCTGTTGTGCCAATGACATCATTCTTCCCAAGCTCCTAGGATTAGCAATTAAGAGCTCCACCCGGATTTCCTTGGTCAGCCCATTCAGGAACGCACTCTCCAGCACCTCATCGGGTAAGTCTGGCAAAGGAGCCGCTAACTCCTCAAATCTTCCGATATATTCCGACACCGTTCCCGTCTGTTTGGTAGCCAACAGACGTTGACACAATGAGCCCTCCTGTACGGGGCGGAATTTTTCTACCAACAAGCTCTTACATTCTCCCCATGATCTGATAGGACGTCGGCCTTCCACCCATCTGAACCACGACAAAGCCTTCTTTTCCATACTCATCGAGACCAGCTCCATTTTCTCCCTCTCGTTGAAGCGTCCCACTGAGAAGAAACGCTCTACCCGATAGATCCACCCATCGGGATCTTCCCCATCGAACACCGACATCTCCACTCTCCTCGTCCGACAGTCACGCCGTGGGTCCCCTGGTCGGTCGAACCCGGTTGGTTGATCGTCAGATCCGTCCCTCTATTCTTTCCCAAGTAGCTCACGATCACGATCTCCTCCCTCCGATGGTCCCCTTCGGTCTCGCCCTTGCGGCGCCCAATCATGCGGCTGTTCTTGGAAAGCCACATTAGACCACCCATACTCTTGAGAGGAAGCATTTCGACCCATGCCCTCTGGATAGTATCGCCGGTCTCCTTGGGCCTGTTCGACCCTTGCTGCTGGCCTAACCTTCCGGCCCTGTTCCATCGGTCCCTTCCCTTTGTCCCCACGCGGTTCATCCTCCTTACTCATGTTGCCCAAATTCTCCCCACCCTTCATGGCATCGCGACAGCTCACGAATTGCTTCATCATCTCACGCAACTCCTTCACCTCAAGCTGGGACTGATCCCAACTTTGCCGTAAGGTCTCCTTCTCCAGTCTTCGCTCCTCCCGCAAAAGCTCAAAATGCTTATGGAAATCTTCCCTTAAGTTCTCTATTTCCTTCTCAATCCCATCCATTCTATTATCTCCCTTCTTATTAGCCATGGTTAGGATCTATGCTCTGATACCAGTGATAGAACTCTCAAGAATCTGAGAGATTTCGTATTATTGAATAGAAAAATATAATGACATTAGCTGTCAGTATACAAGCAGTAATCAGCAAATCCGAGAGTGCTGATTCTCTCCAGCCTAAGGCTCACAGTGTATACCAGTATTTGTCTGCCTATTCCTCCCCATCATTCCCTTATTTATACCCTCTGACTCCTAACGGCAGTCATGCAACTAACTCACATATTCTCTCCCCTCCCACATGCACGTAATACCCGACTATCATAACAGAAAATGATACATTACTCTGCTACCCTCCCCTTCCCTTTTCTAGAATAAACCTTCGTAATAGGAGGTTTAAAAGAATCATAAAGTATTTGTACCACCAAAAGCACATAAAATCAGACAACCGATAGAAAAATACAGAAATGGACTTTCAAAAAGGAGGACACCAAACATAACACTAGAACATACTTCATAATTAGTCTGCGTTTAAGCTTCGCAGAAGTATTTGAGTCTAGAAAAGCTTCAATAACTCGTGCCCCTCCTCCATCTTTTGCCACTTCAATGACATGTTCAACTTCCATTGATGTTAGACTCGTAATATAAGGCTGTACAAACTCCTGCTAAATAAAACTATGTAGTGTTAGCATGAGAAATTGGGTGCCAGGACACCTTCTACACAACTCAATTACATAATATGGACAAATTGGATGCTCCTAAATCCTAACTTGAAATGGTAAATCGTGTTAAACAGAAAAGAACTTCAAATTTTAAATTTCCATAGCCAAATTATAACTATAACCAGGAAGAAGAAAAGAAAGAACAGCTCCATTTTGTAGCCACTGGCAAGAAAGAATCAACCAGAATGAGACCAATTAACCAAAGTAAATGGAACTTATTGTTCTTTTGCTCCCTAGAAATAAATGACATGCGGTACAAATCTCCTATAGAGTACACAATTGTGAGCGTGCAAAAAAATAAAAACACCAACATACACTTTGAAATCTGAAAATTGCTTGCAGAATAAGTGAACCCATGACTTGTATCTTAGCATCTCTGGGCAAGTTCCAATTGGCCTTGTCATCACAGGCAAAGTAACTATCGAGAAACAGAATTCGAGGAATAATGCATCCTGGACCCTCATTTGGCAAAAGTATTGCAGCGGTAAGGGCCTCACAACACTGCCAAACAACCAGGAAAAGAAGGAAAAAAATTAACATGACATGATAAGTCATACAAGTATGCAAGTATCAACCTCCCCAACTAATTCAAATCATGGTAGAGATCATTAAATTTATCCTTGGTTAGTTGATTAGAATTTGAATCTTGCAAGTATAATCAAGAAGAAAAAGAGTGAACTAAACCTTTTGTTCATGAGTATGAAGCCTTTGACTAGCTGCCAAAAGAGAAGCAATGACTCCCGACCGCCCCATTTCAAGAAGATCACTAAATCTTGAACCAAGTTCCTCCCAGATCAAGTCCATCTAAAAAGTAAAATGAGTCAACATATGCCAAAGGTTAACTAACTGTTGCATATGAAAGCATATTCATTATATAAATGTCTGACGACCAAGCAAAAATTTGAAAAGTAGACATATTTGGATACCCAACAATGTCAAACAAAATGAAGCATTTTTAATCTTCGTAAACATACAATGTCCTGGAACATACTTGGTCAGGATCTCTTGCACGAGAAACTAAAGCTTGAACAACAAAGTTGCCACAGTGATGAGATGAAAGCTCGAACAATGAATTTCTGAAAACTTTTCCGAGCATTTCATCATACAAGCTGTCAGGAGTCACATCCAAGATTACCTGCACATTTGCAGCAAAACTTAGGTATCTATAGAATCTATATCCACAAACGGAGACCACAATACTACAACAATGCTATGTATAAAGAGGAAACACCCTAGGACAGCTATGCAATGTGAATATTATTACAAAAACAATAGCTGCAAAAACAGGAACCATTCTTGATGGAAGTTCAACCCTACAGAAAAGTAAGACAGCATTTTCCTATAAATGTCAACGGAACAATTTAAACAAAGGATGTGTTTCATGTAGTAGAACTCACATGCGCAAGGTGAGCTACTAGATTTCCCAAAATGGCACCAATAAAACAGAATCTATGTCAAGTACTTGGACAGAAAATTTTCTACAAATTGTTTTGGTTAAATTGCAAACGTGTGTTTGAGAACATATATATCATTTGAATGAATCTTACAACATTGATTCAATCTACAATAGACAAGAACTTACTTGAACTAAGAATTTATGATATGAAAACAGCAGAAAAGGATTGATTTTAATTTGGATTGATGTATATTTTTTTTGAAACAAAATGTTCCTCACCTCCATCAAGTGACTAAATGCAGTTTCCTTCATCAGTTCCACAATGGCATTTACTCCTGTTTCTATGAAGTTCCCTTCTAATACATTTACATTTTGTAAGCCAAGAATATTTGGAATCACGTGGAATAACTCTTGATCATGCTTAGATAGCAATTTCAGAGCTGTCTGTAAAGAGAAAACTGTTAGCAGCTACAAGGAACACAAATTTTATGTAAGTGAAACTCCATGCAACAAGAAGTGACCATGCAAAGAGTCCTGATACTTGACAAACAAAATAATTTCGAAAGGGAAAAACATATAATGTAGAATAATAACAGAAGAGAAATATCCAACGTGCCTGCAAAACCAAACTGCTATACTGATCAAGTTGCAGGATCTTGACATCATTTTTGGTACATTTTAACATTTCTGACACAAAAAATTTTAGTAAAGTAGGAAATTCCCGATGAAGATGTCGTGAATCATTCCCAGCCAACCGAGATGCCCCAAGGTTTAAACGCTCTGCCAGAATTGATGATGGCTTTCTCCCATGAAACTCAGGGGAATCTAATGGTACTCCTCCTAAAAGACACAGAAGACTTCGAAGAACATGAGACCCATAACGGTTGCACATAATATCAACTGGATTGACAACAACTACCTGCTAAGAATAAAATAATCAGTGATCTTGTTATGAATTACATTTTTCATCTTTTTCTCCTTAAAGAAGAAAATATGAAATGATTTTATTTAAATTTCGCTACACTAAACGATTCCATAAACTGCGGCTGTTACAATCATCTAAGCTTTCACAGAAACACTACAAGGTAAACAGCAATAAAAAGTGAATCATACTGATAAAAACCAGAAAGAACGCATTTAACATTTGTCTGCGGACTTGGGTTTAGAGGTACAATAAATAAAACTCATCTTGTCATGAAAACAACAGATATGAGTAACTTGATACCTTGCATATCATAGAAAGAGTATCTTCAATAACCGAATAGGCTTCATTATCTTCAAGATGAATAACTAAAGACTTGAGTGCTGTTTCAGCAACATGAGAACCAGACCTATCCATTGCAATCAAAGGGAAGACTTTCCCGCAGCCTCGAAGAAAACCACAGAGGTGGTCCACATCACAGCCCTCAAGAAGGGCTTGCAAAGTATGACTTAAAATGTAATCAGTTGCCAATTCGAACTCTTTCCCTCTAGCTTCTTCAAGAGCATTGCCACATATAACAGCCCGCTCATCCAAGTCAACTTCCTTGCTTTCAAAAAGATTCCAAATCTCTGAAAAGTACTTGGCTGTGTCCGGATCAACCTGTTTTCTACATGTCTTACTCAAGTCACTAACAATCCCATAGGAGCCACAACAAAAGGCACAAGAAAGGAACAACAGAGTAGCAGGACAAAAACTTATGTATTTCATAAGGGATACTGGCGTATAATGGCTGACATACCTGACAATTATTGGTTGTGACTCTGATGCATATCGATGCTTGAAGGATGTTTTTGGTCTCACATCTGCATCTGTTGCCAGTCCAGAAACTTTTTTGTTTTTATCAAAACCCAAACATTCCCCCTTGGCTTTCCTATCCATACCCTTTTTCTTTTTCCCTTGTTTATATAATCTATCTTCCTCAGCCATTGAGCTAGTCTCCACTAAATAATGGCTTCAATGCCACTAAACCAACAGAAACCTTACAGCTATCAGCAGCAACACTTCCCTATAACAAAAACGAAAAGGAAGGCCAGGAGAAAATAAATCAGAACTAAATAGCAGTTGGCGAAAATAAACACCCTGATCCTGATAAAGGCCACAACAGTAGATAAGCAAAAAGACTAGAAAGCTGCAAACCCTAAATACAATGTGCTAGTGAAACAGCAATCTGACGCCAAAATCAATGAACAGACAGATACTAATAAACAAAAACAGACCCAGAAAAACAAACCAGGAGAATAAACATGAGAAACAACCGAAAACACAAAGCTCCAACTCCAAATTATAACACCTAATTATCCTAATCCACGTAAAAGCTATCATTAAAAAAAAAAGATCAAAAAGTAACGAACTTGCAAAAGAAAAAGCATTCAGACCATGTGAAAAGTCAGAGAACGTTAGAAACCATGAAACTAGTTTATGAGAAATTAGGTCTTGCCTAAAAAATATGGGATAGGAAACACAAAAGAGCTTCAGATTATGGAGCCAGGGGCTTGAAAGAGCGGCGGAAGTTAAACCACAGCTGCTGTTTCGTTGCGTAGAGTCAGAGGGACATCAGCAATTTAACAAAATAATTATAAAATCACTCAATTTCTCCTTAGGGTGGACCTTGATTATATATGTATATATACGTGCGTCGAGGGTCCATGGTCATTACTACTAATCTGTGTTTTTAGTTTAGTGGTTAATTGGAATATAATAATAATAATAAAATGTGAAAGATAATTAGCGGTTTGTAAAATATGAAACTAAGGGTATGTTTGGATGTGGGTAGAGGGATGGAATGGAATTGAATTGAATGACTAAAATGACTCAAGCCATTGTTTGGGAGTCTATTTTGAAACATGATGGAATGGCAATTAATGGCTTTGGAAGCCATCCCTTGCCATCCAAAATTCAATATTTTGTGACCTCCCAAATTGGGGGGTCAAGGATGGAATGGCATGGCTTGCCTTCCAAACCTTAATTTAATGACAAAAATACCCTAAAAAAATTAATGAAATTACAACCCCAGTCTAACAAATACCTACGCGGCTACATGTTACTACGTTCATTGTGTTTCTCCTTCAACTGGCTTCTTCCATTGACGAGCATTTTCCTATACCTCAATGCTATAAATAATAATTACATTAATGATGATAAGGTGAAATTTTTTTTTAAATGTTTGGGTACGCATCAAATGAGCTTCATGTATTTGTGAGACACGAGCTTCATTTTCTAACCATTACGTCAAAAATTTAAATTTAAAATATGTCATTAATAAACACGGCTCAAATGTTCTTGATAAAGCTAGCATTGTGAATGCTCATAAATTTTAAATATATTATTAATATACACTGCGAAATGTAGAAATAGATTTACAATGTCAATAATGATTATCGACCATAACAAGACACATGAATAAATGCCTAACGAAGAGTACAGTGCGATAATGGTTAAAGAAAAAGAACAAGAAAGTTGATTGCTTGTATAAGAAAATGATAGAACTATATTCTGAGTATCCTACAATTTGAAATGCTTTGGGGTTACTACAATAGTTTCATGGCAACTATGCATATTTTATTACAAAGGTAATTTTGGAAAAAAATATTACAAGTCATTCCATTCCATTCATTTTTAGTATCACTTCCAAATAATGATCAAAGAAGTCCTTCTCTTATTTTATTTAAACTTCCAAACAATGGAGTGACCCATTTTATTCCATTCCATTTCACTCCATTTCATTCTTTACCATTCCATTCCATTTCATCCTAAACTCCCAAACATACCCTAAAAACTTAAACATCAACGGTCCAATTTGAGTAGCTTTACAGGATAGACATCTTTAGAAAAATAATGACAGCGAGTGATTGACTTCAGTCAAAAAAATTATATATGAAATAGAAAAATTAATACTCCCTCTTATTTAAAATAAGTGTCGTTTTAGAGAAATACACGCTTATTAAGAAAATTAGTGAAATGTTTGATATACCTTTATTAATTGCATATTAAATTACCTTGAAAATGTAATCTGTATAATTATGATGTGGGAGAAATTACATGGTAATTTTAGAAATAAAATTATAAACATACATGAAAAATCGTGAACGACACTTATTTTGAAAAATTAAAATCCCTCTAAAAGGGTGGAGTATTTCTTTGTTTTATTGGAAATTACAATTTCAAAATGACGTATACTTAAAATGTTCTCAACAGTAAACACTGACAATAATGTAAAAAACATAGTGATTATCCTACAAGGTGCGACCTTCAACGTGGCCATATAGGTCATGAATCAAAGAAACGAATCAAGCGGGTCCCACCAACTTCCCAAACAATTGCCGCAGGAGCAAGGATAAGATCTCACTCGTACACGTGTACTCAAATCCCACACGAAAACCCAACACCTTCCCGCCCCAACCACACGCAAAACGTTCCAACCAACAACAGAGAAACACGTGAATTTTTATTTATTTATAATTTATTTATAATAAAAATTAAAAATCCGAAAATAACATAGACACGATTTGATATATAAAACAGTAACCGTACTTGGTAGCCTTTTTTTTTCCAAACCTCTCTCTACACTGCCGCCTCTACATACGCTGTCTCTCCCCAAGTAAAAGTGTTTGTGATTCAAAGATACTTCGTTACCTCCTCGAATCCGGGCGGTTACACTCTCGTTGGCCGGAAAATGGTGGATCCGGTCACCCATGACAAGGACGAGGACCTTGCACTTCTTTCGGTCAACGACAATGCCGACAACTCCTGGCGTTTGAACTTCGACGGTTACCAGTTGTCGTCAGAGTGCCAGGACAAGAAGCCCTCCCGTGGTCTCCATGATTGCCTCGGTGTTTCAGGTGATTTCTTATTGTTTGTAGTGTAAAAAAGAGAGAGGATCTTCAGTTTGTTTTGTTTTGGTTAAATTATTGTATTTTGGTTATGTTGAAAGCGTGTATAGTATCTGACACTTGGTTTTCTGCGAATGGTGTTAACAGTTGAGACAGACATGTACGATAATCGGAATTACTTTTCTCCGTGTGTGTGTGTGTATGTTTATGTTCGGTATTTATTGGCGGCGGCGTCTTGTTTTTCTGAAATAGGAAAGTTTATTTTCCTTTTTCTGTTTTTGTTGGATCATTTCGTGCTTCTGATCGATGGTTTCGAAGGAATGGATTTATTAGTAAAATTTGTTTTAGATATCTAGACTGGTTTGAGGGGTTTTGATTGCTTAAAGATTGTTACTGAAGTGCGACATAGTTCTAGTCTGCTTGTAAATCGAGAGAGCTTAGATTTAGTATGAAAGTTTTAAACCAAAAGTTTTGAGTAACCTTTATGTGGCTTGGATTGGTCTTATGGTGTAGCATTTTGTGGTATGGCTAATTAGATATGCTGACGTATAAACGAGTTTTATTAGATTGGGGATGAGGGAGAGCTATTTGAATGAATGCCCCGTGCTTGTTTCCTTTCTGGGTCCTGACGCGATTCAGAAATTCGTTTTGAAGTTTAGATCATTTTATATTCGATATAGTGTTAATATTCGTCGGTGCTAGGTTCTGAAGATAATGTGGCTGAGTACTATCAGCAGCAGGTGGAAATGCTTGAAGGGTTCAGTGAAATGGATGCTTTAACAGATCGGGGTTTTATTCCTGGAATGTCAAAGGTTTATTTACCTCTACATCTGTTCTGTTTTATATTGAATTAGAGCATGCTCCACATTTTAAATCGTGACATCAATTGTTGTGGTTGCAGGAAGAGCAAGACAAGTTGGTTAGAAGTGAGAACTTTGCTATTAGAATATCAAATTTGGCCAATATGGTTCTTTTTGCTGCCAAGGTTTATGCATCCATCAGAAGTGGTTCACTAGCCATCATTGCATCTACTTTTGACTCTTTTCTTGATCTGGTGTCTGGACTCATACTGTGGTTTACTGCTTTCTCCATGAAAACACCAAATCCGTATCAGTACCCTATTGGGAAGAGGCGAATGCAGCCTTTGGTCAGTATTTTTTCTATATTTGTTTTTTATGGATTATAAGAATTATTATATTCTCTTTGATTATTTATGCTAAGTTGTCAAATTTCTTTTTGTCCTCCTTTTGTCTTTCTGCGATATATTCCATCATCTGCCTGTCCACTCAGTGGAATGTATGGTGCGCATATCCGGAGATCCTGCATCTTTTGTTGTCTCTCTCCATTTCTTGCATTGTCACACACATCACTTAGCCTTCTGAACGGTCATATCACATGGACGTTCTGCAACTCTGATGAAATATCCTGCTCGCATGAGCTTTGGAATAGGATGAATTATGCATTCTGATTTATGTGCTTTTAACTTGTGGAATGTCTCATTCTATTCCAATACGAGAAGTTGATGCTTCACCTTAGTTTTTTGATAACATAACTTGATATTCTTTTCTGTGATTATCATTTCTGGGTTCACATTTTCTTTAATCTGTTTGAACGTGATTAAACTATCTAGCTGAAATACAACTATTTATTGGTTGTCTCTAATTTTCTTTTCATAGGAAAGTCACATTAGATAATTGCAGAGTGCACCCCTTGCTGGCGCTCATTGTCGTTGCTTGTTTCACGTGCTTTTTCCAAATTCACATACATATTTACAGATGAATGCCCTTTCCACCTGTCTGTGTTTGCTGTATCACTTATTTATTAATGTTGTTCACTACTGTTCTCTTTCCCTGGCACACGTTTGCCTTGTTTAAATCATAATTTCCCCTTCTTGATGGTTTTATAATTGTAATTCATAAAATGTGTGTGTTCGTTCTCATTATTTGTGAATCCTGTTCAGGGAATCCTTGTTTTTGCCTGTATTATGGCAACTCTGGGACTGGAGATAATATGGGAATCAATTAGAACATTGATTTTTGAGGTAAGTGGTCCCTAACCAATTCTCAATTTTATTGAAAAGACAGGAAATAAGGAATGCATTTAACCATCTATTTCAATTCATTTAATGTTCTTTCAGAACAGTACATTTGATCTTACCAAAGAGCAGGAGGAATGGGTTGTGGGTATTATGCTCTCAGTGACAATTGTGAAGCTTCTCCTGATGATTTATTGCCGCTTGTTTAAGAATGAGATCGTGAAGGCTTACGCGCTGGATCACTTTTTTGATGTTGTCACAAACATGATTGGCCTTGTTGCTGCACTCCTTGCCAAGTACATTAAAGACTGGGTTGACCCTGTCGGAGCTATAATTGTGAGAAAAATCTGTACCTCTTTTGGCTTGCACTTTCTTTTATACATCCCAATTCATTACACTTGAAATTGCCACTAAAATACTTATATTAGTCATGTATAGAGAGGTTTGAGTTTATCTCTTTTTCCAAGGCACGATACGATTTTAATCTGTTTGCATCTTGGATTTGGAGTTAAAAATAGTATGAAACAGACCATTATTGGGACTTTAAAGCCCTTAAATTATTAGATTTGAAAAGTTCAATACAAGTAAAATGACCACTATAGATTCCTTTATCATAACTCGTTTATTTATATCTTTAACAATATGATATTTTGATGATGCTGTAGCTGGCATTGTACACAATATGGACATGGTCAAGAACCGTATTGGAGAATGTTGATTCACTTGTTGGAAAGTCAGCTACTCCAGATTATCTTCAAAAGCTCACCTACCTTTGTTGGAATCATCACAAGGCCATTAGACACATTGATACTGTCCGGGCTTACACCTTTGGATCTCATTATTTCGTTGAGGTTGACATAGTCCTGCCTGCAAGCATGACCTTGCATGAGGCTCATGACATTGGTGAGTCCCTGCAGGAAAAGCTCGAGCAATTGCCAGATATTGAGCGTGCATTTGTTCATCTTGATTATGAGTACACCCACAAACCTGAGCATGCTCAGTCTCATTCAGTCTAGCTACCTTCTCCCGTCATCGCCCCCGTGTTCTCGACAATCTTGCTCGTCAGTTCTCAACAAGGTCTGCCTTCAATCTATTAACTACATGCAAAGTTGATATGTGGTTGATCAATTATTGCAAGTTCCTTAATAAAAATAACTTGCAAACTAGGGATGGTGAGACATTCGTGGCTAGGTATATTATGTTATTATGGCTTCCAAGGAAGTGGACAGAGTCTAGTCACTCATTCAGCCGGCTATTGGATTGTCTGTTCAAGAATCAAACAACCTTGTCAAGTAGTCTAACCTTGTACTTTCCACTAGATAAGAACACTGAGCTATGTCTTGTGTTTAATGTGTATATTTGTTGATGATACTGGGGTATTTCCTGAAGCTGGGTTGACCCCACGATGATACTATTTTCATGCCTGCTTTCTACAATACATCCCTGTTTTCTGCATGATGATGATGATGATGATGGAGAAATATTGAGAATTACATTTCATTTTATGTTTTATAAGTTCTATACTCTACTCTTGGTGTAACTAAAGTGTAGCTGTTAATTATGATAATTAAACCATATTATAATTATAAAATTAATTATATTGAAACTCTCTCTTATTTAATATTTTAATTTTAATTTTCGTGTTATAAAAACTATTATTTACCATCCATTTATTTTATCATACAGCATTCTTTGTTTATATTTTGTTAATTCTTTATTATAATTGTTAGGTATATCTGTTGAATTCTGGTCGTGCAATGAAAAAGACCTAAAGATCTAGTGAAAAAGATCTACAGTGACCAAATTGATATGCACATGTTTCTGATGCGGAATAGCATCGTACTGTATATCACCATTTTTCTGGTCCCCATGCGTGCCCACAGCTTCATATCATTTACTCCATTGGGACCTCTTAAGGCCCGAGCACGTTGAACCGGAATAGACAAGTTTGGGCTCAAGACTTATTTTAACTTGGAGTATACTTGACAAGTCTACGCTGATTTATTAGATCAAATTTGGACTTTCTCAATCCAAAACTTGACTAAAGTTCAACGCATACAGGTCTGAATTAATTTATTAAAATTATAAATTTTGGGTGGTGTAGTTTCATCACTTTTTTCGGGAGGGGAACCGCTACATCGATTGGCTTGCTCAGTCAACTGCTTTCTATGGTCTTGGCGTGACCATTCTCCATTCTACACCTACAAAATGCCTCCCATTTCTTTTAGAGGATGTGGGGAGGATTTGTTTCCCGAGATTTATGTTGTAATTGTTTTGTTTCTTTCCCTTGTAACCAAAAAAAAAATCAAGTTAAGTTTCAAATCAAGCGAGGCCCTTCTACCCAAAAGCCAGTTTAAATATCATTTTTACTCATGACTTGTGGTTGAGTTTATGCTAGTAGAGCTTTTATTAGTATATTTTTTTGTAGATCTTTTCTGAAATTTTTTATAAGAAATCTGTTGACTATTTGGCTGTCATTTAAAAAGAGTTTTATACAATAGACTGTTTAGCAAAATAAAAATAAAAAGTACTTTTAATTTTAACTATTTTTTATTTTGTAATAAAAATTATTTATGCATATAAATATTATTTAAAGTATATTAAACAATATGTAAAGCACAATATATTAATTATTTTATAATTTTAAACTATATGAAACATAAATGAAAATATATCTAATCAAATCTTTTATATGGATTATATCATAAGCAAAACTAATATTAAAAATAAATATTAAAACATATAAAAAAGAAAAATAATATTATATAAATTTCAAAATAAATATTCTAAATTGAATAAATAATTAATTACATAAAAAATTATGCATTTCATTATAATATAAGAAGATTTACAATATATTCTCCCGCATGTTGTAATACAAGAAGATTTGCAATAAGATGAGTTTGCAAGATAAACGTGAAGATGAGTTTGTGAATATTGTAGAGAATATGTGTACAAAATAAGGGTAAAAGGTTCATTAAATAAGGTTAAATTAAATATGTTCTAATGCCTTAGAGATTATTAGACATGACTGTTTCTAATTTTCCTAACTCCTTTAATAAAATTTAATTAAAAACAACTATCAATAAATTATACTTGTTACTTATTATAATTTAGAAGTAGGATTTCAATTTAAGATTAAAAATGGTATTTTTTATTGTATAAATATAAGTACTGTTATAATTTTGAGACCAATTGATACTTTTTAGTTGAAACAACGGTATGGAAGATCACAAAAGAAGACTTTGTGACATTTCACGGTATTTTTGGAGGATTTGCACGGGTAGATTTGCCAAATGCAAGTGGCATGGCTGAACGGGAGGAGATTTCCGCCTACGCTAGCTGCACATGATGCGGGAGGATGAGGCTAAGTTGCGAGGCAGCAGGGTGGTATGAGCTGGGAGGTGGCGGCAATGGCAGTGTGGTATGAGCTGGGAGGTGGCGGCGCCCACCTTTTGGGGTATGAGGACAGGTCCGACAGGATTTTATGAGATTTAAGACAAAAGTAGGGTCAGACAAGACAAGGCCTCAAGCAAAGGATTTTATGGACATCTTTAAATGTTTTTTTATATAATATGTAAGATTTGAGACATAAGTCAAATTGTTTAAATTTTTAGTTAATATATAA
>JANITW010000002.1:67187113-67203795 GCA_027564335.1 Erythroxylum williamsii
AATGGTATATGGATGAGATGAGATGTGAAGTTTGGGTATAGAATTGAAATATGAATGTGTTTGATTATGTTGGGATTTCAGACAGGAAGTCCGATGAATTGTGATGTTTGAACTGAAATATTGAAAGTTTTTTTGTTATAGTTTGAATTGATGATATATAGACATGCGTGTGTTTTTATGGCAAAAGAAAAATAAGATTTTGTTTAAATTGATAGTTATGATTTGCATTTGAAGGATAGAAAAATTAAGGTTATGGAATTGATAAATTCCAAATTGAAAAAGTGTATTGCTTTGAATAAAGTTGAATAAAATGAAAAAGAAAAAAATTATACCGATTTCGGATTGGTTTAGTCTTGAGTTTCCAACGCACGCTAGTTTTCTGAGATACGCATTTCGGATGTCGGAGTTTGTCCTTCAGTTAGATTGAAGGGTTTCGTTCTGCTTTGTTATCCGCTCTTTCGCTTTCCGCCATTTTGTTTTTTATTTTTGTTTCCGACAATTAGGCTCCGGAAGCGGGGCCGAGCAGCCATGGCTCAACTCTCATTGCACGATGCTGAGGAGGAAGGCTGAGCGCAAGAAGAGTTGGAAGGGAACCTCCATGATTCAAACGAGAATGTGTTAGTGGGTCTGTTTCTCACAAAATCCATCATAAACCCAGCTGCTATGAGCAATACTCTGGCCAATATCTGGCATCCAGCACGAGGAGTTCACATTTCGGAGCTCGGGGAAGGGTGTTTCAAGCTCAAATTTTTCCATGCTGTAGATGTCCAAAGGGTTCTGGATCGCTACCCTTGGACCTTTAATAACCACTTATTAGTTCTCCACCATCTGGAAAAAAGGGGAAAGCGTCATAACCGTCCCGATTCGATTTTGTGATCACTGGTTACAAATCCATAACCTCCCTCCTGGATTTATGTCTGAGACTATGGCGAAGCGATGTGGGGATTTTGTGGGAAAATTTGTGACATATGACCCACGAGGGCTCAAGGGTACAAACTGGCACTATCTACAATTGAGGGTGTCCATCGATGTGTTTACGCCACTGCTTCGAAAGAAGAAAATCCACATGGTTGACGACACTATCACATATGCTACCTTCAGGCATAAACGGCTATCCACGTTTTGTTATCTTTGTGGGCTTCTTGGGCATGTCGATTTCTACTGTGAACTGAGGCTGGAGAAATTGGCATCAAAACTTGTTTTCCAGTGGAACGACTACATTATGGTTTCAACACGGTGGAATACTCCGGGCACAAGCTCCTGGCTGCGATCAGCGGATGGTGGGCAGCTCACGAAGGACCATTATCACTTTAGGGGTTTGAAGATACGACATCCAACCTCTCCCATTTCGACCCCCCCAATGAGTCATGCTTTGGATAAGGTAACAGGGAAACAACAATGCCCTATCTTTGGAGGATATGGACCACATTTTGGAGGCAGAACACACTCTGATGAGTCTAGATGAGGGCAAGAAGAGACAGCGACATGAATACCCACCGAGTTTCCTCATTTTTGGTAATAGGTATTCGACTGAAACTCACCTCCTGTCCCGACCCACACAGGATAATTTAACAACGGCAGGACCTGCTAGGCAGACCAATCGCTCGCCATAAAGCTCGTCAGCTGGAACTGTCGGGGACTTGGTAACCCTCGCATAGCGTGGTCTCTGAAATTCCTAGTCTATAGTCATAAACCTTTAGTCATATTTCTGATGGAAACTATGATTGAAGCCTCTCGTTTGGATACTATCAAAAGGACTTTGGGTTTTGAATCATGTTTTGGAGTGGAACGTTTTGGCATAGGGGGTGGTCTTGCTTTTTTTTGGAATATGGGGGTGACTGTGACTGTGCGGTCTTACTCCAATAATGTTATTGACGCTGCTATTCTGGTATGGAGGGGGCCAGCTGGAGATTGACAGGTTTCTATGGCTTTCCTGAGCGACAATGCTGCACAGAGTCTTGGGACCTTCTTCGTCTTTTGGCTTCTCCAAGCAATGACAAATGGCTCTGTATGGGGGATTTTAATGATTTGCTCTCGCCCTTGGAGAAACAAGGAGGTACTGCACATCCTAATTTTCTTTGTTCGGGCTTTAGAAGTGCTTTATAGGATGCTCACCTATTTGAGATACCCACCACAGGATCTTTGTTTACATGGGAACATCGGAGTGATTCTAATATAGTGATGCAGGAAAGATTGGATTGTGTTGTAGCCACCAGTGACTTCCTACACCTTTTCCCGAACTATCTCTCTTTTGCAGTTAACACTACTATTTTGGATCACTTGCCCATTATTATTGCTCTTGAGCACTCATTGTATGCATGGCGTCGAAAGCGATTTCAATTTGAAAATTCTTGGCTCCTTGACTCTGCTATTATGACTGTTGTGAAGGAAGCGTGGCGGGAACCAAGATTACGGGGTACCATGGCCAAAAAAAAATCTTGTTGTGTCGCTTTGGAAGTATGGGGTGGTAGGCTTAATCAGGAAGTATTCCACAAGAAGAAGGCATGGGGGGCTGAATTGGAAGACTTGTTGAGCAGTAATGCCCCTGGTGCTAATGGTGAAATAGCACGGTTGAGGGCTGAATATAATCGGCTCCTTGAGCAAGAAGAAGTTCGATGGAGGTAGCGAGCGAAGGTGTTTTGGTTGAAGGATGAGAATAGGAATTCAAAGTTCTTCCACTCCCAAGTTAAGGTGCGACGGAGTACTAATTGCATTACAACCTTGCGACATAATTTAAACCATAAGGTGTCGGGTCCGCAAGGCATGCAGGAAATCGTTAGGCGATATTTTTTAGATTTGTTCAGTGGAGAACCGGTGGACTCTAGCTGGGTCGAAGGAACTGTTCCACGCCGTGTCACCCAAGCAGATAACGCACTCCTTCTCGCTCCATTCTCGAAGGAGAAGTTCAGAATTGCACTTTTTCTTATGCACCCGGATAAATCTCCTGGGCCAGACGGCTAAATCTAGCATTCTATCAGCAGTTTTGGGAGGTGATTGGTGATGACATCGTCAAAGATTGCAATACATGGCTCATATCAGGTACTTTTCCAGCCACATTGATAGATACTTTGCTTGTTTTAATCCCAAAAATCGCTCATCCTAAGTATGTGAAAGATCTCAGACCTATAGCATTATGTAATGTATTGTACAAAATCATGTCGAAAGTCTTAACCAACCGGTTGAAATGCATTCTTCCCCACATTATTTCTGAGTACCAGTCTGCTTTTGTCCCAGGGCGATTAATTTCTGATAATGTCTTAGTTGCTTTTGAACTAATTTATGGGATGAAAACTAACAAAAGCGTCTCAGGAAGTACAGTGTTGAAGATTGATATCTCTAAGGTTTATGATCAAGTTGACTGGAGTTTTCTTGAAACTATGCTGATTTATTTGGGTTTTGATGAGCGGTGGATCAAACTGATGATGCTTTGTGTGAGGAATGTCAAGTATTCAATTTTATTAAATGGGTGCGAGATCGACCCTATAATTCCAAATAGAGATATCCGTCAAAGCGATCCTATTTCTCCTTATCTGTGCAGAATGTCTTTCCTACCTCCTTAGTCAAGCAGAGCGGAGAGGCCTCATTCATGGGTGCCGAGTTAATTCTAGCGGGCCACGCATCTCCCACTTATTTTTTGCTGATGATTCGCTACTTTTCTTTAATGCCTCTAAGACCGAATGTGGAGCTATTAAGAGCATTTTGACGATTTATGCAGCGGTTTCAGGTCAGTCTATCAATTACCAAAAATCGAGCATCTTTTTTAGCCCATCTGTTTAACTGGGGTTTACACCCCGTTGGATCAAGGGCAATATTTGGGGCTGCCATCTCCTATTGGGAGAAGTAAGAAACGTATTTTCACTTATCTTCGTGATAAACTCTAGCATAGGGTGAATACATGGAACAACAGAATTTTATCCAGAGCGGGCAAAGAAGTACTGTTAAAATCTGTTGCTCAGGCTATTCCGTCTTACTATATGAGTGTGTTCATGCTTCCCAAATCTATTTGTAAGGAAATGCAAAAAATTATGAACTCTTTCTGGTGGGGTATGAAAAAGGACGGGGGGAAAAGTATTCACTGGTTATCATGGGACCGCATGTGTGATAGTAAAGCCGATGGGGGTATGGGCTTTAGGGATTTAAGGTGCTTTAATTTAGCAATTCTTGCCAAGCAAGGTTGGCAGCTGCTAACAGAATCTAACACTCTCTTTTTCACGTGTTCAAAGCTAAATACTTTCCTAGAGGGAACTACATGAATGCTTGTTTGGGTTCTAACCCAAGTTTCGCATGGAGAGGTATTATGCAAGCCAAGGAATTGTTTCAGGTCGGTGCCAGAATTCGGATAGGAAATGGGGAATCAAGAAACTTTTGGTTGGATCTTTGGACACCTAGGGACTTGAATTTTTTGTTGCTTGCAAGCACAGGAGCTAGGGACCATAATCTGATGGTCCATGCTTTTCTTAAACAGGAGGACCGTTGTTGGGATGTGGAGAGGCTTCAAGAGATGTGTTGTAAAGAGGATGTGCATTATATTTGACGATCCCTTTAGGTTTGAGGAGCAGACCCGATAAATGGCTATGGCATTTTGATAAGCAGGGTACTTATACTGTCAAATCTGGTTATTAACAAGCCCTTCTACTCAAAAAGGGTCCTTATGACGAGCGTGAAGATATATGGAAGTATTTGTGGAACCTAAAAATCCTTCCAAAAGTTAAAGCTTTCATTTGGTGACTTTTAAGGGATATTCTTCCTACCAAAGAGCGGATCTTTCGACGAGGTATAGATAGTGACTCCAGTTGTGACTATTGTGGCCGTAACAAAGACTGCTTCAATGTGTTTGTGGGCTGCCATGTCGCGAGTGAGATTTGGACTGCATTTGGTCTGAATTTTCGTTTGTTTGGGTCAATAATCTTTACTTGTATATGCAATGCTTCCAAGGCTGTCTCTGTTGCTATAATGCGAAATGCTTACATGGTCTTATGGCAGATATGGTGTAGCAGAAACACATTTGTTTGGGAAGCCAAGCTCACTCTTGGTTCGCAAGTTATTGGAAAGACCGCCTCTTTCCTTCAGGCATGGACTAACGCACGACGCCTCTATGCCTCGATTTACGTGGGATCCAGCAGCCTGAGAAGCTCTAATCAGTCGGACGGCACACTAACTAGTGGTTCACATGCAGGCACTTCATTGCAATAGATTTGTTTTGTTGATGCAGCTATTTTTCCCCACTTGCACTGTAGTGGTTATAGAACTGTAATTAAAAACAGTACTGTCGCGTTTGCTCTCTCAGGTACGCTTTCTGGTGTGTTCAAACCTAAGATAGCTGAAGTTCATGCTTGTCTATCTCTTCTAGCTTGGGTTGACTTGCATCTACCGGGCCAATGCTCTATTGTTGTGGATGCTCAAGAAGTTTATACCGCTCTTCACTCATCTCGGGCAGACTCATCTGACTTTGGTAAAATCATTGATGATTGTTTAGATATTCTTAGACGTAATACTACTATTTCAATACGCTAGCATCGTCGACATTATAACGTCGAAGCTCATGAGTTAGCTCGACATTCTCCTTTGTATGCCCCTTTTGTGGTTTGGGATCACTTCCCTACCTTTGATTAATACCAGGTCTCATTTTACCCCAAAAAAAAAGGTATGGTGTTGCCTTCCATTATGTTGACCTCAACTTGAGCTTGAAGTATTATGTTACAATTTTTTAGAATCACAACGTTTTCTAAATTAGAATATAGAAACATAAATTTAAAAAAATGAAGTGAAGAATCAAAGATTTTTGTTTACTATAGAGAGAGAGATGAGATATGCTTAGCACATAAAATGCTTTGACTAGTGATATATGTTATCTTTTATTTCTTTAGTTCGTGTTGTCATATTTTAGAATAATGTTAATCATATTTAGAAAGGTTCAACATACAGACCTCGCTTGTGTTGGATTTGGAGAGCCCACTTTTACGGGAGATCCACATTATGGGCCTAGTGATGAAATACACTTATAGACTTTGACACCACACTTTAACCCAAAACTTTAAGGCATTAGGTTTATGGGTCTTTTCTACTTCTACGTCCTTCACTAGTTTCATCTCTTTTTAATGTAGATTTTTACTCACACTTGACACCTCCATAGCGTGTGAGCTATATTTCTATTAAGTATCGTTGTCGTTGTTGATAATAATAAATTATCACTTAATTTACTTATTTTTTATAGACATTTAAACTTGGTTTTCAAAATTAGAAATGACAAAAAAAACTCATTCTATCACAAGAATTGTTAATTTATGTGTAGGTACCACTTAGGATTTTACTTACTAATTATGACCAATATAGATACAGAGCCCATCGAGCTTTATTGGAACAACAACTATATTGCCATCCTTGGAGTTACAAGAGATGGTACCATTACAGTGCTGGAATTAGAAACCTATACTCATTCTTCAATTCTCATCAAGACCATTCCTTGACAGGAGCAGCAATGAAGACGACGCCTCCATTTCTGAAACTCTCGTTCTTAGAATCTCCTGTAAAACCTCCAAACTCTTCTTCATCTTTAGAAGCTCTTCAAGGTTCGGTTCATCAATGGGGTTGGCTTTCTCTGCAGGCAGCCTTTTCTCGTTCCAGGTCATCATCTTCTGTAGTATTTCACCCTTCTTCTCAACTTCAAGTTCTCTGAGTGTTCCATTCAGTTGTCTGTTGAGCTTGTCCATTCTCAAATTTGCGTCCTTTGGTCTAGCACATCCCTTGTTTAGAAACCTTTCAGTGATGGATGTGACACTTGGGTTGCCAAACGAAAAAGGTTTTCCTCCAGGAGAGAACACGATTATGGAAACTTGAACAGCACATAAAGTAGCAAGCTCATTAGCTTTCTTGAAAAGACCTGTTCGTCGCTTTGAGAACGTCACCTGTCGAGAGCTGCTATCTTTCACCATCTTCATCTCAATCTTTCGACGACCCATGATTGTTGTTTGCCAGACACAAATTCTAACAACTAATGTCTCCCTGAACTGATGAGAAATGGAGGCTTAGAGGACCTTCCAATAAAAATAGTAAGTGCGATTCATAATCTATTAGTTTTCTCTGATTGATATTCTATGGTAAGTAGGTTTCCAATTCAACTGCTGTATTAAGAAACTTTGGTTGGTTACAAATTCAATACTAATTTAACCGTACGACATTTTGGAAACTAGATTAATGCTTTAACTAATTCTATACATATCATGGCCATTAGCATTTTCTGACTTATAACTTAAATTTCATTTCATTAGAGAAGATGTTACCAAATAACTAATGTTTTAAAAATCAGAACAGAAGTTAAATCGAAAAAACAAGAGGGTTAAGATTTAAAAGGTTCATCCGATAATAAATCGTCAGCTAAATATTAAATAAAAATAAAGAATTTGAAAAATGATTGAAAGCGATTATTCTTATCTATCGAATAATTTGAAATTTACCGTCATAAAATTGACTAAATATTAAATAAAATTAAAAAATTTTAAATATGATTGAAAGGCTAGGGATTGTTCTTATTTGTCGAAAAATTTGAAATTTAATTGAAAAAGATATATTATTAAATGAAAATTAATTGATTTATTTTGGTTTATAAGAACATATTAATTTACAAAAATTTTCCTTAACAACAATAATTATTAAAATAAATCGAACCGAAAAGTTAAAAATCAAACAGAAAAGTTGGACGGTTCAAGGTTTTTAAGGCTGAACTAATCGAACCGGTCAAATTTTTTAATCATTGTAAATAACTACGTAGTGTCAAAAACTACTTATGGAGAATAGATAAAATTTTAAACTCTAAGGGTGAGCCTTGAAATTACTCTTTTGTAACCATAAGATCACAGGTTCAAGTCACAGAATATCTTCTTTGTGAAAAATACAAAAGGAAGGTTGTATACATTATGATGCTCTCCAAACCCCTCAAAGCGAAGAGCCTTGTGAACTGTCTAACTTAACTTTTTTTTGTGGATAAAATTTCAAACTCTCATTCATCAAATTTTAATTTTTGATATGGTCTTTATAATTTTTTAAAATATATCTATAATATGAAAAAAAAGAGTAATAAAATTCCAATTAAAAATTATAACTAAGTGAAAGTATAATGAGGTCATACAAAATTGGTTAACTAAAAAAATTTAAATTTTGTAATTATAGTCCGAATTTTAAAAGGGGACAATTAAATACTCAAATTTTTAATTTTTTTCAATAGGATAAAAACTAGCTCAAATTTTATTTCATGATATTCTACCCTATATATAGAGTAGTTTGTTGTAACAGAACTGTAACAGAAAGATTTGGATATATCTGAAGGAAAAAGAAAAGGGAAATAAAAAGAGAGTGGAGTGGATCAAATAATAATGGATTTGGACTGAAGAGAGTGGGCTGGGCTATTAGTCCAGAACCTTTATCTCAAACCCAAAATCTAACCAAAACTCTTTAACCCATCAATAACCCTTTGACCATCGTGCTTTTCTGTCTAGGTTTATATCACTTCTTCAGTTCTCTTCACACGCCACTGCAAGCTTAAGGTCGGTTGACACGTCGCCGTAAGTTGGGCGGTAGATGTTGTCGACACCGAGCTTGAGTAGGAGATCGCGAAAAGAAGATTTTGGTAGAGCCTTGGTGAAGATGTCCGCGAGTTGTATGTTGCTGGAGATGGGAAGTAGATGGATGATACCTTTCTGGAGGTTTTCACGAATAACATGGCAATCGATCTCGATGTGTTTTGTTCGTTCATGAAAGATCGGATTTTCTACAATGTGTATGGCCGAGAGGTTGTCGTAATAGAGGTTCGTCGATTGGAGATGGTCAATCCTGATGTCTTGAAGGAGATAGAGCAGCCACTGGAGTTTGCAAGTTGTGGTAGCGAGAGCCTTATATTCTGCCTCAGAAGAACTTTTGGAGACCGTTGGTTGCTTCTTCGATTTTTAAGAGATTAAAGAGGAGCTGAGAAAAATACAGTATCCAATGATGAATTTTCGTGAGTCAGGACAAGTTCCCCAGTTAGAATCAGAGAAAGCACAGAGCTTGAGTGGTGAGTCTCGGCGGAAGAAAAGCCCTTGACCCGATGATTGTTTCAAATAGCAAAGGATTCGATGTGCTGCTTAAAGATGAGAAGTTGTTGGTGTAGCCATAAATTGGGAAAGTTGTTGAACGACGAAAGAAATATTGGGTCTTGTGGTGGTGAGATAGAGGAGCTTTCTAATCAAGCAGTGGAAGGAAGAGGAATCCGCAATGTAGTCTACAGATGAGGACAGTCGGAGATCTGAAGCCATAGGAGTGGCAGCTGGTTTGGATAGCAGAAATTCGGTATCTTGAAGTAAGTCAATTGTATATTTGTGTTGACTCAGATTTATACCATCAGAGGATCTTGCTAATTCAAGTCCAAAAAAGTATTTTGCAGGGCCGAGATCTTTGATTTTGAAGGCTTCATCAAGGAATTCCTTAGTGGTTTGTATGAGCTGCAAGTTATTACTGGCCAGTAGCACATCGTCAACATAAACAAGTAAGATGATAAAATGTGTACCTTCTGTCCTTTTGAACATGGAGTGATCTAATTGTGACTGAGCAAAGCCTACAGAAAGGAGAGCAGATGTTAATTTGGAGTGCTATTGGCAGCTTGCTTGTTTCAGACCATAGATGCTCTTTTTGAGATGGCAAACAAGATTTGCACGTGGCAAGAGCTAAGCCTGAAGGAGCCTTCATGTATACCTCTTCCAGTAAGTCTCTGTGTAGAAATGCGTTATTTATATCCAGTTGATGCAATAACCAGTCTTTCTGTGCTACTAATGCCAATAGAACTCTGATTGTTGTCATTTTTACCACAGGGGAGAACGTGTCTGTATACTCCAAGCCTTCTTGCTGAGTAAAGCCTTTTGTTACTACACGGCTTTTGCACCTTTGGAGACTCCCGTCTACATTGAACTTCAGTTTGTGGACCTATTTGCAATCAATTGCTACTTTCCCTGGAGGTAAGGGTTTAAGTTCCCAAGTGTTATTGGCTTCTAGGGCTTTTAATTCTGTTTGCATTGCTTCTCTCCATTTTGGATATTGGACCGCTTGCTTATAGGTAGTAGGCTCTTTGAGTGAAGAAAGCCTAGTGAAAAAAACACGATGTTGAGGGGATAGGTGATCATAAGATCGAACAGTGGAGAGGGTGTGAGGTGAAGTGTATGAAATGGTAGGGCAGTGATAATCTTTGAGGTGTGATGGAGGTTTGGATTGTCTTGTAGAGCGACGTAGCAATGGATTTGGATCAGGAAGAGTAGGGGAAGTGATAGGTTGTGTAGGTAAAGATTGTTGGTTTGATAAAATTGATGGGATGAAATCATCAGAGAGTGTGGCTGATTGAATGGGTAGTATAGGTGAAGGTAGGTTGGGAATGACAGTTGGGGTAAGGTAAGGAAACATAGTTTCATAAAATTGAATGTCTCTGGTCAACAAATATTGGTTAGAGATGAGGACAAAAGCCTTGTAGTCTTTAGTACCTATAGAAAAACCAACAAAAATACATTTCCTTGCCCTTGCATCAAACTTTCCTCTATTTGCTTCTTTCGAGGAAGCAAAACAATGACAACCGAACACCTTTAAATATGTTAAATTTGGGTTAGTACCAAATAAAACAGAATATGGAGATTGGTTAGACAATAAAGGTGAAGGAATTTAGTTGATTAGGTAAACTGTATGAAGTATACAATTTGCCTAGAACTTTGTAGGTAGGTTTGCTTGCAGTTTTAGAGCTCTTGCTACATTCAAAATGTGCTGATGTTTCCTTTCAACTCTTCCATTCTGTTGTGGGGTTTCAACACATGTGGTTTCACGCAAAATTCCTTTTTCTTTGTAAAATTCTTTCATGCAAAATTCTATACCATTGTCACTGCGAATGCGTTTAATATGTTTCTCAAATTGCCTTTCAACATAAGAACAGAATCCTTTTATTAGATCTCTAGTTTTGGATTTATGCCTCATCATGTATATCCATGTCATTATGTTATGGTCATCCACAATAGTTAGAAAAAAACTTATAACCAAGAGTAGAGGGAGTATGATAGGGACCTCAGATATCAATATAAATCAAATCAAAGCAAGCTTTTGCAATTGAGACATTAAGATGAAAAGGCAACCTTTTTTGTTTAACAAAATGGCAAACATCACATTGATTTGTGTTTAATCTAGACAAAGTGTGTAGTCTTTGATTAGAGATATGCCCTAGTATTTTGTGCCAAAAATTTTCTTGAGGTGAGGAGGCATGACAGAAACGAGAGGTGTGAGCTGGAATTGAGGCAGATAGGTGATAGAGACCGTTGACTTGTTTAGCAAAACCAATCATCTTCATAGTTTTGATGTCCTGAATTTCATATGAATGAGGTGTAAAAATCAGTTGACATGGATAAGAACTAGTAAGCTTGCTAATAGAGATTAAGTTGAAAGAAAAAATAGGCACAAAAACACATTGGTAAGAGTTAATGAAGAAATGTTGATGGTCCCAATATGTGTGACAGGGACAATACTTCCATTTGACAATCGGGCACTTAAGGAGTCTACTGCTTTGTAGGCTGAAAAGAAATCTAAAGAGTAAACAATGTGATCAGTGGCTCCAGAATCAAGGATCCATGTGGATGACCATAAATTAGAAAATTTGTGAGGTTTGGATGTACCTTTTTGGTCAATTGAAAGTGTATTGATCTGGGGTGTGTTTAATGATGATTTTCTTTTTGTCTCCCCTTTTTTGTGCAGAATTTCCATCAGCTAAGAGTACTGCTCTGAAGTGAGATTGAAGGTGGGATTGTTATGACCTGCTTCCTTTGGAAATGAAGAACTTTCCATGTTTGAGGAGTGACAGTCTTGGTAAGTTTCAACTTGGTTGATTGTTTTGAATTTACTTTGATTGGTGTTACGGTTTTGGTGAAATGTTATGACATTGGAAAATTTTGGAGGATAACCATGCTTTTTGTAGCATTTGTTTTCAACATGTCCAATATTCCCACAATAGGTACAAATAGGTTTTTTGTTTTGTTGATAAGTGTTCTTGCTGTTTACTTTGCTAAAAAAAGCTTGTGTTCAATGATGGATGAAGATAGTGTCTATTGGATGTTTAATTGTCTTTTATATTGTGCCACCATAGCAGAAACACGTTTGATGTCAGGCAAAGAGTCTATAAGCATAATATGTGACTTGACAGTAGAACAAGAGTCATTCAACCCCTTTAAAAATTTGATAACACAGTCTCCTTCTAGATAATTTTTGAATGTAGTTAAAACATCACAGGTGCACTGAGGCTCACACTTGCATTTAGGTAAAGGTCTTAAGTTGAATAATTCATCCCATAGCATTTTAAGATGTGTGTAATAGTCAGAAACTGAAAGATTACCTTACTTATGATTGTATATTTCTTCTTGGAGATATGAAATTCTAAAGGAATCAGTTTGAGAGAATCTGTCTTCCAAGTCTTTCCAAACCTCAACTGCAGAGTCAAACCAAATCACACTTTGTGCAATTGAATCTGTCACTGACCTCAATAACCATGATAAAACCATTGTGTTGCATCTTTCCCAGTACATGAACAAGGGATCTTCTCTCTGTGGTATTGCAATAGATCCATCTATGAATCTGTGTTTGTTTTTTGATAACAGGGTCATTCGAATAGATCTTGTCCAAGAGTGATAATTAGTGCCTGTCAAATGTGAGGAAACAAGGACTAAGGATGGATTTTCATTGGGATGAAGATAAAAAGGGGTGGCTGGATGATCTTCTAGTCGAATAACATTTTGTGGGTGTGATTGATGATATGTTTGGTTGGTGGTCACGCTGGCATATGAAGGACTAAGAGCTCCTGACATGATGACGATGAAGAGAATAAAAAAAGGCAGAAAAGGAGAAGGCAAAATGGAGCCAGCAGAGGAAGAAAGGTGTCGAGCTTTTCACTTCTCTGATTCCATGACAAAAGATGTAATAGGATAAAAACTGGCGCAAATTTATTTCATGATTTACTACTCTATATATAAAATAGTTTGTTGTAACAGAACTGTAACAGAAAGATTTGGATATATATGAAGGAAAAAGAAAAGGGAAATAAAAAGAGAGTTGAGTGGATCAAATAATAATGAATTTGACCTGAAGAGAGTGGGCTAGGCTATTAGTCCAGAACCTTTATCTCAAGCCCAAAATCTAACCAAAACTCTTTGACCCATCAATAACCCTTTGACCATCATGTTTTTCTATCTAGGTTTAGATCACTTCTTTAGTTTTCTTCACAATTATAACCCGTGTTAATGTCTCCATTAAGTTTTTTGACATAGTTTATCACGTATTCAAGAAACCCTAACTAAACGACGTCGTTTAATACATATCAAATTAACTAATCAAGTTTAACTAAACTACATCATTTAATTAAACTAATAGATGAAACATAACTAAACAACAAAGTAGTACGAGAAAGAAATACTATTCAGGCAACATTTTCAAAGGAGTTTCAAATGGATCTACGGTTTCGTTGAAGTTTCTAGAGCTCCTAATCTTATATTACAAAAAAGACATACCATTTAGGTAACATTTTCAAAGCAGTTGTAAATGTATCTGCGAGTTTTCAATCATTGATGGTTCTAGAATCGCTAATCCTATATTACATGCAATGATACCTAACTACATCATTTAGTTGTGCTTCATCTGTTAATTTAATTAAACGACTTAGTTTATTTAAATTTAATTAGTCAATCTGACATGTATTAAATGATGTCGTTTAGTTAGAGTTTTTAAAACAGGTAGCAAACCGCATTAACAAGGTTAAGAGAGAGACACTAATATTGGGCTATAATTACAAACATATATTTTTGAAAGCCTTCATCAGGTTAATTCACATGTACTTCAAAATATTGGCTGCTGTATACAATAATTTTCTTTTTTATTTTCATCTTGGTTAGATTTTGATTAAAGATCAGGACCTTTAAACATCATATAGACATAGGTTTGGATACACTGTTCTCCATTGCCAACCATTATAGATCAATACGCACCATCGGATATAAAGATCCTAAACAGAAAATGGTTTCCAACAAAGAAAACAGGAAAAGCTAGAAGCCATTGACGCTCAACATCAACAATCAACCAATAATAACATAAGCTTTTCAGAGCTGTTGGTGTCCTCCGAAATCGACGTTGGTAGGATTAATGCCCGATGTTTCATTTGCAATGGCGGCAAAGGGGTACGTATAACTATTCATAGGATAAACACCAACATCATTCATAGGAGGAACTGATACCGAAAATGGAGATCCGTAAACGGGCAGCCGCCTCCCCTCAACGGCTGTCCTTAGACTGTTCTCAATATCCCCTAAAGCGGCGTGGAGTTGAAACAGCTCTTGAACGTCAAACTTCTCCATGCCACCACTCCACCAACCTTTTGCTTCTACTCCAACCAACCTTTGTTTAACCTCTCTGCTCCTTCTGCTCTCGAACTCCACCTCCTTGACAGCCTCGTTGTAGAGCTGGATCAGTTGGTCTATCCTCATTTGGCGGTGTGCGTCGAGGATGGACTGTGTCTGCTCTTCGTTTGGTGTTGGAGCTGGTTCTCGGCCGAGGAAGCGAGTAGCAGCTGCGTCAAGAGAAGGATGGCCATAGGAGTAAAGCTTACCTGAAGGTGAATACAAGCCAACTGCGACTTGTGAGCCAGTGAGAGTGACCAAGTCGCAGGCCTTCTTAAAGATTCCATTTCGACGTTTGGAGAAAGAAACAAGCCTGTTATTCTCGTCCTCTATTCTTTTGATTTCGATCTTCTGCTTGCCTTTTGTGACTCTCTGGCTTGCCATGGCCATTGCCAACCAAACAAACTTTCTATGATAAGAAAAGGAATATGATTCATTTGGTTTTACTTTAAAAGGCTTCTATTTATAGGATGTGGCAACCCTAATGAAATTGTGAAATCAAATTCATGTTTCTTAGAAAGATTTTGAAAAGGGTTTTCAGATTTACACTGTATTTATGATGCATGAAGAAATGCATAAATAATCTTAAGTTATTGGTAATTTGGAATGGTTTCACAGATAATATCTGACTCAAGTAAAGTTATAAGACAACTAAGATTTTTCTTTTATGGTTAGAATCATGGTAGAGTTTATTAATTGTGTTGTCACATTTGTGTGGATCCTATATATACATGTGGAAGAGATTTAATAAAATAGAATTGAAACTGATTAACGAACAAATGATATGTTCCCGTCGATTGCATGTTTAGGACATAATAACCTTATTTTTATGTCTAGATTACTTGTTTGTTATTTGTCATCTGTTTCTATTTCATTGACCCTTATACTCTTTTATTCGTGTACATGACTCATTTCGTTTCATTCTGAGACCTATTAGTTTAATTATGATTAAACATTGGTTTTAGGAACTATATTATCGTGATCTCTTTACTCTAAGACGAGTGAATTCATATTTTATACTTAAGAAATTATAAATCATTTCATTCCATTCCATTCTATTTCATTAAAACTTTTACGTCCAATCAAATGTAACGTAAGTTGTTTATGTGAAATGTTTCGACAAAAAGCATTCATTAACTAGGCTAAAAATCTTACTACAAGAGAATTTGTAAATAGGCAATAAAAATATCTTATTAAACTTCCAAAAATGATTTCCGAAAGAAATGCATTAATAATCGTAAGTTATTGGTAATTATCTGTCATTTGTTTCTATTTCATTGACCCTTATATTCTTATATTCGAGTACGTGGTTCATTACGTTTCATTTTGAGACTTATTTATAAAGAACAAAACAACAAACAACAACATTCAGAAAAAAATTTAACTGACACACGAAATTGGGAAAGGTCTAATTATCGAGAATAAATCCTAAATAAAATTATAAAGTATCGATATTAACTTTTGTTCTTTTCTATGTCTTGCATTGTGAGAATGGTCTAATTTAGGCCAATTCCAAAATTCCTTTTATAAATTCTTCTATTGTTAAGTTTATAATCAACCTATTGACATACACAACCATATACTAAAAACAGAAAAATGAGTTACCTTATATGTTCGGCACCTACTAAAAGGTTATAAAAAAGTGAAACCATATCTAGAATAAGTAAAAGTGTAACTACTCATAATTAGAAATTATTATACCAATCAATTCGATTCTTTATTAAGAAATAATATTCTATAGCTATAATTATTATAAATTTTTGTAAAATTAAACCCAAAATTTGTCAACTATATGCTAATTAATTTTATTCTAAAACACACGATTTACGAATATAAACGCAAAAAAATACTAAATTTTGATTTAAAAAATACGTACACGCAACTTGAAGTGTTCTATTTAAACCGAACAATGTATAACTTTTTCGATGCAAGATTTATTAATTAGATTCAATACTTTGCAGCTTATGATTAAACTTTGATTTTAGGAACTCTATTCTTGTAATCTTTTTACTCTAATGAGTAAATTCATATTTTATATTTAAAGAATTATAACATTAGATGTTTGAGAAACTTTTTATTAGATGATGTAGAATATATATATGCCTCTATTTTGTGATGATACCGTTATTACTTATATGAAAAGATATTATAAAAATATTATATTGATGTACGCTAGATTTGCATTATTATTATTAGTTGAAATTATTTAAAGAAAGGCAAATATTAATTATGATATCATCATCATATGAT
>JANITW010000002.1:67212576-67248964 GCA_027564335.1 Erythroxylum williamsii
CATATCGATTTTATATAATAAGAGTTTATAAAAATAAAAAAGCAAATCAAATAATAAAAAATTTTATCATACTACAATGCTTTAAAGCATAATAGTAGTATCACTTATAAAAAGAAACATAAATCAATTACCAATTTTAATTAATATAATCGTCCCATATTTGTATTGCAATTTTATCCTACTTTCAGGATATCCTCTAAAGTTCCGCTAAACTAATATTATATTCTATTTAAGGGTTTGCATCTTCATTGACACTTTCCACAATATGCTCTTTGTTTTCAATACAACTACCATATAAATGCACCAGGTTGTTTATGCATTCTGATAACATTATGTATAACACGACAAGAAATAAGATATATTTCTGTTATTTTATATCATAACAAGATATGTTCAAAAGTATAAGTAAATTTACTTTTATAGTGCTAAAATATATTTTAATAACATTTCTCAATAAAAAATAAATGTATTTATGCAATTCATGTGGACCTTAAGCCACTATAATCTCACAAATGTTATATCTCACTTAGAATTGTGAAAGAAATCTAAAGCATGTTTGCGTAACTTGAGTTAATTAAAAAAAACACTTACCTAAACATATAAAGAACAAAACATTAATAAAATTAATAAAAATTTCTATATTTATATAAAATAAAGTAATATCTTTTAAAGACATAGGAAGTTAGTTCTTTGGATTTATTACTATTTCTAAAAGAACTTGATAATCTTTTTTATTATAATTTACGTTATTTAATTTTATTCAATATTTAACCAGTTTTATAATAGCTTAATACTGATTGAACCTTTTAAACTTTAATTCTCTTGTAATACCTATTAACTTTTTATCTAATTTTTAAATAATTGAGAATAACAGTCAAAAGAAAAGGTTAATACTCTTCTTATTTACTACTACTTCTTGTCAATTTTTAAATGAAGAACACGTGCTCTAAAGAACACGTAAGTCAATTATAGGATGAGATCTTTTGTTCCTATTAGGTTGTTCCAATTTTGTGTCATTTAATTTTATCCACCCATTTGTGTGAATTCCATATAAACATGTGAAAGATATTTAATAGAACAGAGTAAGAACTGATTAATGAATAAAGGATATGTTCCCGTCAATTGCATCTTTAGGACATAATAACCTTATTTTTATGTCTGAATTACTTGTTTGTTATTTGTCATTTGTTTCTATTTCATTGACCCTTATATTCTTTTATTCGAGTGCATGGTTTATTCTGTTTCATTATGAGACCTATTTATAGAGAACAAAACAACAAACAACAACATTAGATAAAAATTTGATTGACACACGAAATTTAAAAAGGTCTAATTATCAAGAATAAATCCTAAATAAAATTATAAAGGATCGATATTAGCTTTTTTCTATGTCTTGCATTGTGAGAATTGTCTAATTTGGGCCCATTCGAAAATTCCTTTTATAAATTCTTCTGTTGTTAAGTTTATAATCAACCAATTGACATAAACAACCATATACTAAAAACAGAAAAATGAGTTACCTTATATGTTTGGCACCTACTAAAAGGTTATAAAAAAATGTAACCATATCTAGAATAAGTAAAAGTGTAACTACTCATAATTAGAAATTATTATACTAATCAATTCGATTCTTTATTAAGAAATAATAATCTATAGTTATAATTATTATAAAGTTTTGTAAAATTAAACCCAAAATTTTTCAACTATATGCTAATTTTATTTTAAAACACATGATTTATGAATATAAATGCAAAAAAATACTAAATTTTGATTAAAAAAAGATGTACACGCAACTTGAAGTGTTCTATTTAAACCGAACAACGTATAACTTTTTCGATGCACGATTGATTAGATTCAATACTTTGCAACTTATGATTCAAATTTGATTTTAGGAATTATGTTCTTGTGATCTCTTTATTCTAAGATGAGTAAATGCATATTTTATACTTAAATAATTATAAATCATTCCATTCTATTAAAAATTTTTCGTCCAATCAAACACAGCAAGTTATTTATATGAAATGTCTCGATAGAAAGCATTCATAAACTGAGGGTAAAAATCTTACTACAAGATCTAGGTGACAGAAAAAAATCTTACCAAACTTCCAAAAATGATTTAAAACAACTGTGAACTCCGTTCTAATGTTAATCAATAGTGAAATCCAGGAGGACGGACTGAAGGATCCGGAAGTTGAGTAAGATTAGGGGAAAAAGAGTAGGGCATTTGGTTGATATTAACAAGATGATGAGAAGAAGAAGGTGCATTAGTAGATAGTTGTTTGATTTTGTTCAATAAGTTGTTATGAAGATCTTTGAAAGAAGCATCCATCTGAAGGAGTTGTTGCACGTCGAGTTCTTCAATAGGGGCATCCCACCATCCACTGGTCTCTTTTCCCGTAAGCCTTACCTTGAGCTCTTTTCCTCTCGCCTTCTCCAACTCCAGCTGCCGGAGCACCTCATTATGCAGTTGGTTAAATTCTTCGATCCTCATTCGTCGGTGTGCCTCCAACACAGGATGAGTGTTATCGGTGGGGTTAGGGTTCCGACCAAGCAAACGTTTAGAAATGGATTCAATGGAAGGATGGCCAAATGAAAAGGGTTTTCCGGTGGGAGAAAACACAACAAAGGCAACTTCAGCCCCTGTTAAGGTGACCAACTCACTGGCCTTTTTGTAGATTCCAGATCTGCGCTTGGAGAAAGTAATCAGCTTATCATCTTCCTTTGCAATTTCTTTCATCTCAATCTTCTGTCTTCCTCTTGTTTTCTTGCTTGCCATTGTTGAACACTTCTTGGTTTGTTATGAAAGCAACGCTTTTCTGGTTTCTTCTTGTTTGGTAATGGTATGTATATACATATATATATATATATATACTAACTAATCAAATGATCATGATTATGGATTCAATATCTTAATTTGTCCTTTTTTCCATGTTAGTCATTTTCACTAGATTGCATGACATATTTGATATGGTTGGATCCTTAACTAATTCATAAATTACTTAGAAATTTTGTTATCTATTAAATTTTTTTACTAAAAGTTCCCCATGAAGCAAAGTTTTATCATACATCTTTAAATAGGAGCGAGTAATCTGGACCGAAAGTTATAGAACCGGCTAAAAAATGAATGAAATTAAAGAATTTAAAATATGAATAAAAAAGATTGTCCTTATCTATCGAAAAAATTAAAGCTTTATTAAAAAGAGATTATTAAATGAAAATTAATTAATTTATTTTGGTGCATGAGAACTTATTAATTAATTAAATTGATTGATTAATTAATAAATTGACCAGTTTTAATAAAAAAATATTAAAATAAATCGAACCAAAAAATTAGGCGTTTCAAAATTTTTATGAATGAAGAGGTTGAGTCTTTTTTTAATCATTGATTTCATACAACAATTAAAACCAAACCAATTCGTATAAATTCGATTTACTTTGAATAGTTTAAGTATTTTGGATAAAAAGGAGAATTGAGCATACCTTTAGATAATAATCAACCCTTTTTAATTTTTCATTTTTCGGTTCAAATTTTAGATTTTTGGTTCAATTTATTTTAATAATTCTTGTTGTTAAAAGTAATTAATCGGTTAATTTATATAAATTAATAAGCTCTTTAAAAATCAAAATAAGTCAATTAATATTTATTTAGCACTATTTTTTAATTAAAATCTAAATTAAAGACAATTTTTTTCAATCATTTTCTATTTACTTTTATTTGATTTTTAACTAATTTTATGACAATCTAAATAAGAGTGAATAATATGGACCAAAAATTATAAAATTGGCTAAATTTTTAATAAAATTAAGAAAATTAAAATACAAATAAAAAAGTCTTTTTTTTATCAAAAAGTTTACAGTTTAGTTAAGAAGTTATTAAATAAAAATTAATTAGAGAAAATGAAAGTTTATGAATTAGCATAGGTCAAATCTAATTTTGGGATTGGGACAATGGCGTCGTCATGCTCAGAAAGAATAAATTTAGCTTTCCCTCAGTCATTAAAACAAGAAGCTACAAATTCCTTTGCTACCCAAAACTCGAGTTCAAGATAGGACAGAACCAAATTACTTAAATCTACCACGCATCCGCTGAGACGACCCAATTTGTTGCACTGGGAATCGAACACGTGACATAGGGCTAAGCCTTAGGCTCACACCTGAGCTCTGATATTACTTTGTTACCCAAAACTCGAGTTAAAATAAGGAGAACCAAATTACTTAAATCCACTATGCACCCGCTGAGACGACCCAATTCGTTGCACTAGGACAACACGCATCTCCCTAATAACGCATGAAAAAGGGCATGGAAACACAAATGTCAACAAAACACTTTTAAACTATTTCTTGAGATATCGAGCAACCATTCCTTACATGTCAACAAGACTGTTCAAAGCTTTTCTATTTGCATGACAAATCATTCACATTAAGTTAGGAGATTAAACTAGATATGATACGGCTATGGATGTGATGAAAAGGAGATTAGAAGACAACAATAGCTGACAATTTGATATACAGTTTGTCCTGTGCACCTGCTACTCAATTATTTCAAACAAAATCACCCGAAAACACTGCCTTATTCATCAAACTCTGTATCGGTGTCGGTTTCCTCATCTTCCCCACTTTCCTGCAACATAGAATTAGATTTTCAGTGGATAATACAATCAAACTATGCATAAATGGGTAACAACGAAGAAGATGAATTTTTTTTTTATTTGTTTACCTTTCTCTTCATGTATTCTGCCATGGCTCTATCAAAATCTGCTCTCTTCTCTGTAGCAATGTCATAATACTTGACTTTTTCCTATTAAAGCAGAAAGAAAAGGTCATAATCATACGATTTTAGGGAAATTGAGATCTTCAGCTTTTTGCAAACCTGATTGGAGTAGACTCGAGTTATGAATACAAATAAATTGAATGCAGGTCACAACATAGAGCTAAAATCTCTTATAATAATATTATAGAGAGGTGTATAACTCTTTATGTCTTAGGATTAGACTTGGGTCTCATAACAAACTTAGTTGTTTTATAACTCTAAAATGTAGCATTGAGAAGAAGAATTTAGGTCATCACAAGTCCCATATTCTTCTGAGAATCAAATGAAAGAACCCATAGTACAAGCATCACCGTAACATCACCATGCCATCACCAAGATGCAAGCAGTAGCTCAGCCATGTCACTCGATTCACTTTAAAATTAAAGAAACATGAACTTCTGGAAAACTTTCTTTTTGACTATTATATATCTACCAACACTTTGAAATAAAATAAACATGAACTTATGAAAAACTTTCATTTTGACTAGTATGTATCTACCATCAGTATTCAAGTATCTCGTACCAAGCAAGTATGAAAACATGTATGCAACTGTCGCCAAGATCATCTATTGTTAAAGCATCAGATAGGTCAAGAAGCAACCTGCTCTATTTATTACTACCATAATAAATTATATTCCTAATTTAGTTACACTGGAAAACCAAAAACAGCTTAAAATACTGACAAACCTCATAAGTCATTGTTTTCCACTTCTCTCCACACGCCTTGCCAATCTAAAACATAAAAGAGAAGATATTTAATTTATAAGGAAGGAAATTTGATTTCAAGCTCAGGGTTAAGAATTAACAATTTTACATACATCACGCATTGACTTCACATCTGGGTTCTGCACTTGGAAATCCTTTCGAAAATCCTCTCTTCAAAATAAAATAAGAACAGTGATTACCAAAAGCAACATTAAGTAAAAGTTTTAAGTAATTGTGTATAATTATTTGGAAAGTGAACCATATAAGGCAGAACGGGTATTTTCCAGAATACCAATGGTGAACACGATTATATGGCAAATGGATCAATAACTAGTATGAAGCCTTGCATACTACTTCCATAATATCACACGAAAGTGAGATGGAATTCAAGATGAAAGTGGTCAGGCTGAAAATACAGCCTACCTTGGGCCAGATCGAAAGCAATAATCCAACAGGATCCTGGACTCCAATGGAACTCCCCTTCCACAATCCAGAGGAGGAAAAGCTCCAAATTATCCAACTCAGGAAGATCATAGAAAAACTGTTAAGGGTATAATCCTGATTCTTCGGAATATTTCCAGATTCTTTAAGAAGCTTATCTTGAGTTGACTTAGTCATAATTTAGTGCTGGTTTGTTATGATAGTAATGGGTCATGTTCTCCTATTCTTAAGGTTCAAGCAGTTAGTGCCAAGTTCGTGGGTCTGTCAAGTTTTTTTTTCTACTCTATGAACTGGTTCATTGATTCATTGTAATTAGCACTGCAATTGATCATCCAAACTAAAGTCTTCCGTTTATCTCCCAAATTGTGTTTTATGTTTTAAGCCATCTTATTCTTTTTCTGAGCTATCAGTGGTATTAGAGCTATGGCTATGAACAACTCTGCCCAAATGTCTGTTCCTATCTTGTTGGGATGTCAAGTGTGAGTAAGAATCTCACATTATAAAGAGATAGAACTAGTAAAGGACATATAAGTGGAAAGGATCCATAAACTTAATGCCTTAAAGTTTTGGGTATGTCAAAGCTCACGAGTATGTTTCATCACTAGGCCCATGATATAGATATCCCGTAAAAGTGGGCTCCTCAAATCCAACAACATCTCACCCTAACCATTCCTTAGTCTACCAAATGAATTCCAAATACTAATTCATTATCGAGAACAAATGTAGGCAAATCCATCTTCAACTTCTATTCTAAATAGAATGACTATGACTCAAAAAAGCATTAAGCAGCCAAAAAATAGAATGCGAGGAACCCAACAAGCCTATCATGTGCAGTTAAGCAAGTAAAGACACCATCCAAGCAATAAACAAGGGTTACTTACAAGAAGTAGAAGAAAGCAGTAGGGGGTTTCTTGGGAATTTTGGCGTCCAACTTCGCACTTTTTTTGTTACTCCTGCCTTTCCGTTTCATTACTGCCTTTGGTTTCTTTTCCTTATCCACACTAACTACGTTCAGCCGCCTAGACCTTGTCATCCTCTCACTGGACCTAATTCTCAACACCATTCTCCTGTAACAAAATCCCAAATCAATAAGACAATCAACCATCAGTTTACTCCAGCTGAAGCATGTTTTCGTTTCTCAGAACCCAAAAAAACGGAAGTAAAAAAAATATGAGAAACAAACTGATGCTGTGAGCAGAGAATTACCCAAAAACCAAAGAAAAATCATGAAAAGCGATCAGACGGGACGAAGTCGAAGAAAAATGAGCCAGAAAGTCTCAAGGGGAAAAACAAAAAGAAAAAAGCAAAGAGACAGTGAAACAAGTAAGAGCAACGAGGTATTTACCGGTCGGAGACAGTAGAGACAGCCTTTGAAGAACCAGACGGAGCAGAGGAAGGGCGGGAATTCTTAGATTTTGAATCTTTCTTTGCCATGGCTTCGCTTTCTTTTTCTCGGTGATCGGCCTCTTCGGCTTTTACAAACCTCTGTAACCCCGAGACCGAGAGTATCCTCCATTTCTAAGGTCGTCAATTACAGAGACCTCAAAACGCAGCGTTTTAAGGCGGAGAGGAATAATACTTGAGGTATTAAAATGTTAAAAAAAATTCATATTAGTTTTAATATTTTTTCAAAAATATAAAAATTTTCTTATAAATTCAATAACCCTAGAGGAAAAAGTATTAATTTGAAAAAGAACCAATAATGTTGTATAACCAACGGAAATAGTCTTTCTATTAAATAAAAGTAACGTCGTATATTATTAAACATTTATAAATTTTGTACTTCAATTAGATCTCAATTGAGTGTCAATGATGATAATGATCATAAATCAAGATTATTGTATAAGTCAATAATTATCCATTGACAAGACTTGCAGGCTTTTCTTTCCATTTTATTAATAGGCTATTCCATGATTTCAACATGTGACTTTATGATAATAAAGGAACAATTTTATCAATTACTCCAATAATTTTATAATCTATTATATTAGAGACATTTAGTAAAATCACACGGTCTTATTATTTTTTGTTGTCCACGAAGTATCTTAAAAGAGTTTCAACTATGGAAAGACACCTTTAAACTATCCACACTCAGATTAATCCCCGTTAGAATCGGGTAGGTCCTTTGTGGGAGACAAAGCTCAGACTTCAAATTTTAAACGGCTGCATACATGAGGAGGTTTGAACATGTGACCTCACTTAAGCTAAAAAAGCCCTTTATCAACTCACCTATACCCTGAAATTACACAATCTTATTTTTAATTAATAAAAATATTATTTTTTCATTAATGGGGAGAACCGAAAACAGCTTACACTATAAGTCGAGGGATACAAAGTCTCGATGTATCCCCAATGAGGAAAGGATGGCACCCAATAGGTGGATTTACAAAAGTGGTGATTCCTAAATCAAAATGTATGGCATAGCTCGCGAACTAACTAACGCATCTGTTGCTCTCTCGATAAATGTAACGATGGATAACCGTGCAGTTTCGAATGAACAGTATATGAATACTCTAAACTAGGAGGTTGAGAGCCCTAGAACGGTTAGCCGTGGACAATAGGAGATTGATCACCGTAATCGAGTCTACTTCGAGTTCAATTAGACGATAGCCTAGGTTTCAGGCGAGTGTGAGCCCTGTATACACTCCCCACAATTCCACAATCATCGACGAGCACACACCAAGATTCTGGCTGAAGCCTTCAAGCTAATTGCCTCCACTGTCCTGTATGATGCCGCTTGCTGTAGCAGATAGTAGGTACCGTTTGTATCCTCCATCCGTGTTTAGCTTGACCCACCCAATAGGGGGCTTCACCATCCAATCAACTGTGCATGTCGAGGCCTATAGCTCGGGCCCACTCCACCTTGCCACCTGGATGCCTAGTATAATTGACCTGCATAAGACAAAATAACAGAAATAGATGAGGACAGCCAAAAGAACTGCTCATCAAAGAGGGATCAATTACGTCAGGTTCAAAGAAATCAACAGGTAACACTAAACTGGATAGACCAATCGTGCGCAAAAACTTGGCGATGAGAATGAAGATTGGTGGTGAGCCAGTCTTGGGTTGGCATACGAAAAAACTCAGTAGTGATTATGTGCGAAGGAAAAGAGATCCATACTTGTTGGACTTTGTCGCAATCACGCACAATATGTTGTGCAGATTCCTTGAGACCACAGTGAGAACATGCTCCATCCGTAATGAGGTGTCGTTGAATCTAATGTTGACTTGAGAGTAATCGATCGTAAGCGAGGAGCTAGAGAAAGAAGCGAATGCGTTGAGGACCGTTTCACTTCCAGATGAACTTCCAAATACTATGATGCGAGACTTCCGTAAGTAGGGAGTATGCGAACGGAAGTGCCCCCTGTCAGAAATATCAACAATGACTCGGCATATCGACATTGGAAGACACGATTGCAAAGTGTCTTGTTGCCAATTACGGTCAGTGTTCACAAAATATTTGACGCTGAGGTAGCTATAAGATTGTTTTCAAATTACGCCTAAACAAAAGAACTGAGAAGCTCTCTTCTTTAAGTAAACTTTTCTTGGTTGGAAAAAAAACAAACACAGTAGAAATGTTGGATCGGAATTGAACGAGACAAGAAATGTCAAAGGTAGCTCTCCAACCGTACTCCACCATGTTCAAGGTTGTTGGAGTGGACCAACTTCCTTTCCCGTGCTATAGGGCCAATCTCAGGTCCTCGGACCAACCTCCTTTCCCGTGTATAGGCCATTAGGACCAGTCTTCTTTTACATACCATCGTTACATCGCCTAATGAAGGTTTAGTTTTATAATTATACTCCATATAAAATTATAATCTCCTAATCAGAAGTAGTTTGATTAATAACAGCAGCAACGCTTAATAAAAAGCTTGCTGAAACATAGAATTTGAAAGTATCTAACGATATATAATCTTATTCTTAACAAATAAAAAAATCGTCTCCTAAAATTACAAAATTTGAAATTATAGTTAATTAAGAATAAGCTTCGTTAACAAGTAATAAAAGATATTTTTTTTTCAATTTGTCAATAATATAAACTTAACAAAATCATAATTTATTATTAATAAAAAGAAAAAAATGTGTGAACCATTATTTAATTAGACCCGTATCTAAATCAGGTTTACATATGGTTAATAGGATAACCAATCAAAGAGATGTAATGAATAAAAAGCTCAACTGACTTTATCGGTTTAATAGTTAAAATTTTGAATCGTTCAAATTTTTGGTAGATTTTTAATTTTTCGATTCAATTTACCTTAATAACTTGTATTGTTAAAAACTGACCAATTTATTATTTAATCAATTAACTTTTATAAATTAATAACTAATCAGTTCTTGTAAATCAAATAAATCAACAAATTTTTATTTATTAATTACTTTTTTAATTAAATTTCAAATATTTTTATGAATAGGGACAATCGCTTTGACCTATATTTATCACTTGAAATTTTTAAATATAAAATTTCTAATTTTATCTGTTTAATTTTTAATTTGATTTTTAAAACGCTGATAAAATGTATTTCTTTGTATATTATGGTACTCAAATCTTGGAGTGAAATGTATTAATTATTTCACATCAAATTATCTGTGTTTGTAAGAGTGTTTCAACTATGTTTAAGTCAATTTGATCTACATATTTGTGTGAGTCACATATAAATATATGAATAAGATTTAATAGAACATAGTAAGGACATATTTACGAGAGTAGATGATATGATTCTAAGATAATTAGTGTAAATTGTAGTCAAATCGTGACTTGAATCGAGTGGTTGTTCTTGTTTCTGTGTGCTATCTTATATCCGAGACCGTAAATAATTAGTATAAATTATACTCAAATTGTGACTTAAATTGGACACAAGTTGTTCTTGTTTTTGTGTACCACTTAATAGATGAATGGATAATTTCGGACACAAAGTGAGATACAATTGAACCCATCTTGAACCACCCTCAAATCATAAATTTTTTTTTTGTTGCCCACAAGGTGTTCTAAGAGGATCCTAATTATAGGAAGATACCCTTAAGTCATCCACTCCTGGATTAATCTCCGCTCGAGTCGGGTAGGTCTCTTGCGGGAGGCAAAGATCTGACTCAAAGTTTTAAAAAGCTGCACACATGAGGCGATTCGAACCTGCGATCTCACTTAAGTCAGGAAAGCCCCTTATCAACTCACCTGCGTCTTAGGTTCCATAAAAGTTTTTTTTTAAATATATAATTTTACGTTACGTGCAGGTAGTAGCTACCGTGTGAACAGTGTCCACAACTCACGTCAGTTCACTTAACATAGGCCTGTTTCAGTAACTTCCGACTTGTCCGACCCTGTTATCTTTTTTAACTTCACACTAGTTGTGCTGCTATGCGCTGCTTGCATTGTTATATAAAAGAGACGCCCGTTTGACATTCAGTGTCATCGGTCTCATCGCCAAATTCTCTCTTTCTCATCTACAGCCATGCAAGCCCTCCAAAACCCATATCTCCGACCATCTCCTCTTGCTCCTCTCCGGGGGAAACCCAACAGTGGTGCAAAATGCCCACCAAAGAAGCTATCTTTCATCGCCGCTTCGTCCGCAACGACTAACTCAACCGTCTCTGCTCCAAAGCGAGAGAAGGACCCCAAGAAGAGAGTTGTGGTTACTGGGATGGGATTGGTTTCGGTTTTTGGGAATGATGTGGATGCTTATTACGAAAAGTTGCTCGCAGGAGAGAGCGGGATTGGACCCATCGACCGCTTCGACGCCTCCAAGTTTCCGACCCGGTTCGGGGGTCAGATCCGAGGGTTTAGTGCGGAGGGTTATATTGATGGGAAGAATGATAGGAGGTTGGATGATTGTTTGAGGTATTGCATTGTTGCTGGTAAAAAGGCTTTGGAGGATGCGGATCTTGGAGGAGATGACTTGTCTAAGGTTTTATTGGATTTCATTTTCTTCCTTCTGGAGTTTTATTTTGCTTTGCTTTCTGATTCAGCTGTTTTCTTTTGGTGGGGATCAGTCGTTTGTTGTTAAGGGTTTTGGTTCTCTTGGTCAGCTGATTCATCACGATTGATTTTTATGATTAGTTTGTTAATAATGTGTTTAGGAATCTGGTTAGGACCTTTGTATTGGTTAGGATTTGGCTGTCTGTCTTTTTTTTTAAAAAGTATGAATCTAGTAGTGATATCTGTTTTAAGTTAATTCGATTAAAGTCATTCAAGAAAGATCGCAATAATTTTGGATCTAAGAGGTTCTTGCTTAGCCATTGGCTCAGGAACTGTGAAGGTTATTTAACAGTTCACAGGCTAAACTGTTCTTGCTTAGTCTTTGGCTCAGGAACCGTGGAAGTTATGTAGTAGTTCACTAGCTAAAATGTTCTTGCTTAGCCTTTGGCGGAGGAACTGTGGAAGTTATGTAGTAGTTCACAGATTTGGTGAATATCACACTTGTCTCCATTTTGGTGTTACATCCAGTTATTTTAGTTCACTTAGCAAGGAGATTCTGCTGACATTGAATGGTTGTTCTAGGTGATGCATGTAGCATGATTAGAATTTCAAATGTCTAAATCAGTTGGATCGCTGCTGAAACTTTTTTCTCTTCCTTTTTTCTTTTATTGTTTTAGTTGGAAATGTCTTTAGCTGATTTACTGTTGAATTTAGCTAATATGTGTATGATTAGGGTTTTAAGTGTCTAGATTAGTTGGGTTGCAGCTCATCCTTTTCCTATTCTTTCTTCTTCTGGTTTAGAAATGTCTTTAGCTGATGTATTGTTGACTTTAGCTACTATGTGATCCAAGAACTACTTGAATAATTTTGGGGATGATGGTCAATTATCATCATGCCACTGTTAGAAGATGGGAAGAACTATCATGTGCTATTTTTGATTTTCATAATGTAATAGTGACATCCTTGCAAAAATGCCCATCCTCTATATGCATCAAGTATTGCTGTAGTTTATAGATAGGGATTGTAGATTGCCTTGGTGTGAGTTTACTTAATTAGATCTACTTATCCTTTTTTGGTTTTGGTTACAGCTAGACGCCTGAGCCACCAAATTGTTTATTTTATTTATACTGCAGATTGATAAGGTGCGAGCTGGTGTACTTGTTGGAACTGGGATGGGTGGTCTTACAGTCTTTTCAGATGGTGTTCAGGCTCTAATTGAGAGAGGACACAGGAAAATTACCCCATTCTTCATTCCTTATGCTATAACGAACATGGGTTCTGCATTGCTTGCTATTGAACTTGGCTTTATGGGTCCAAATTACTCAATTTCAACCGCCTGTGCTACATCTAATTATTGCTTTTATGCTGCTGCCAATCACATTCGCCGAGGTGAGGCTGATTTGATGATTGCTGGTGGAACTGAAGCAGCAATTATCCCCATTGGTTTGGGAGGTTTTGTGGCCTGTAGAGCCTTATCTCAGAGAAATGATGATCCACGATCTGCTTCAAGGCCATGGGACAAAGATCGAGATGGCTTTGTTATGGGTGAGGGTGCAGGCGTGTTGGTAAGTTTGTCAATACTTGTTTGCTTAGTGTTCAAACTTGAAATTAAGTCCTTTTCTTTTCCACCTTCCTAAGACACTTCTTTTTCTATGTTGACAAAGTGTGATACTTGATCAGTAGGAATTAGAAAGACATTTATTGTGTTTCTGGCAGGTTATGGAGAGCTTAGAACATGCAATGAAACGAGGTGCACCAATAATTGCTGAGTACTTGGGAGGGGCTGTTAACTGTGATGCTCATCATATGACTGATCCGAGGGCTGATGGGCTTGGAGTCTCTTCATGCATTGAGAGAAGTCTTGAAGATGCTGGAGTATCACCTGAGGAGGTAAATATCTTTCTTCCCTGAAAGGAAACCCTTTTGTTAGATGTCCATTTTAGGAGGCATTGGTTCTTTTGAGTTCCTAATCGGAGTGCCTGTGCAGCTGCTTACACTTCTTTGTTTCAGTGTACTCAATAACTGAGATTTTCTAGAGCATTAATTAACTTGTGCAACTACTTTTCAGGTTAACTACATAAATGCACATGCAACTTCTACTCTTGCCGGTGACCTTGCTGAGATAAATGCAATAAAGAAAGTTTTTAAGAACACTTTGGATATCAAAATCAATGCAACGAAGGTACTCCCTCTGTGGATTATACTTGAGAAAAAAATTTGAGAACGAAGCCATTCTCAGTCTTGTCTTTGCTGATTCTTGCCGTTTCAGTCTATGATAGGGCATTGCCTTGGTGCTGCTGGAGGTCTGGAAGCAATTGCCACTGTGAAGGCTATCACTACAGGATGGCTTCATCCAACCATTAACCAATTTGTAAGTAACTCAGGCCTCATCCAAACATTAACCTTGTTTCTTGCATTTCTGTGCTTGACAACTTATTTCCATTACTGCAGAATCCAGAGCCTTCGGTTGAGTTTGACACTGTTGCAAATGAGAAAAAGCAGCATGAGATCAATGTTGGTAAGAATCCAAAACACAAAAAACTCAAAATCACTATGACCCAGAAGCTGGAATCTCTTGTTGACTCCTTGTAAATGCTTTCAGGTATTTCGAATTCGTTTGGCTTTGGAGGGCACAACTCGGTTGTGGCCTTTGCGCCGTTTAAGCCATAAACATCCAACATCCAACATACTGCAATTCTTGCTGCAAGCAAGGCCTGGCATTCAGCTCGTCTGCTTAATTTTTCTAATATTTGCTGATTAGTTACTCACTGAGGCTGCTTCAACTTTTAGTTTAAGAGTTACTTCTCATCCCCCCATTTGTATGAGCTAAGCTCTAGCAAGGTCTCTGTCTTTTCAGTTATTGTATCTTAATTTTTCGTTGTAACTCCTGGAATCTTGTGTCGTTCGCTCATGAATTTTGATAGTTTAGTTTACAGCCTTTCTGGGAAGGTAGGAATGGGTCCTACTTAAAGTTTATCGGGTAATTCACACTAGGCAAGCTTTGTACGATAGGTTCGATCGGGAGATCGTAATTAAGCGGATTTAAACACAGGACCTTTTGGCCTTATATTTTTCTATTCCACCAACTCGACCACCTCTTAGGGGGCATTAGTTAAGTTAAAAAACTAAAAACTATTGGTATCAGTTTTAAAACGTTCGGGACAAAATGAAAAATTTAATGAAATTAACTTTTAAGTTAATCAAATATCATGTTTGATATAACATATTTTAAAAATAAAAATAAGTCTTAATGCTTAAAATTAAAAGCATTATATATTTCAATTAAAATAATTAAAGTGGGGCCCATCAAAAGTTCCCGCCTAGACGGTTATCTCCGTTCCCGCCAAAACTAACCCTTTCTTAGCAGTCCCACTCCCACCCGTCGATGCCTTAGCCGAAAGCAAGCGCAGACACAATCTCTCTCTCTCTCTCTCTCTCTCTCGAATTCTTGGCTCTGCAACAGAGAAGATGGCTAACATCGACGACAGAAACAGTCACAAGCGAGCATTTCTCGACTTCTTGGATCAAAATGTACTCCTTCTTTGTTTATTCATCTGATGGTACGATGGTGTTGAGTTGTGTTATGATTTTGGATGGATATATGTGATTTCAGGTTTACAAGGACGAGATTAAGGCCATGATTAACCACAAGCGTCGCCGTCTCATCATCAATATCTCTGATCTCCACTCTTTTCAGGATTTCGCCCCAAGGTTTCTCATCCTACCTTTTTCTTTAATGTTTGAGTCTCCTTTTATAAGTTTAGAAGCATAGTTGGTGAAGTTGATTTTCTGCAATGCCTTTTTCTTTTAAACTGGAATTTAGGATTCTGAAGAACCCCAGTGAGTATTTGCAACCCTTGTGTGATGCCGCTACCGATATTGCTCGTGGCATGGACCCCAAATACATGAAGGAAGAGGAACAAGTTCTTGTGGGTTTCGAGGGCCCGTTTGTTTCTCGCCGTGTCACTCCACGAGAACTTCTCTCTGAATTCATTGGCTCCATGGTTTGCGTTGAGGGCATTGTAACCAAATGTACTTTCCTCTTTGTGAATACTCTTTTTGCCTTCTCTTTGAATCTCTTGAATCTAGAGATTTATTATGTTCTACCACTTTGCTTCCTTATGGTGCTAAACTCAATATGAAAGCTTAGGAAATACGGATGCTGTATTGCACCGACTATTTAATGTGAAAGGTCACTTTTGGCTTAGATTGATAGTTATGATATTAGTAGGATTAGCTCATGTTAAATCTCAGATCGACCTTCCAGCTAGAGAATTAATTGAGCGGACAGTCTCCTGATAGCTAAGGTGTAAAAATGAGTGTTGCATAGTATGACATGACGTGACATATTAACGGCTATTTTGAATTCTTAAAACCTCTTATAGTTGAAAGTGTTACTTCACTGTGGCATAAGTTGGGGAACTGGCTAGTATGAAGCTTGTTTGCTTATTCTTGGACATGTAAAGTAAGAACTGGGGAGTTCCTTCCAACCTGCAGCTTTAACTACGTATGGCTATTATTGAATTTAAGGAAGTTATATGATAGTTATTTTCCTCTTTTATATAACATCTTGAACAGATGTAAGGCAACTATAAATTGGGGATTATAGCGTGGTGGATTTTAATAAATGCAAGACATCTTTTAGATCAATTAAGAGTTTATCTGGATACTGCTAACCTTGTGGTTGTAAACTTTTAGGTTCTCTTGTGAGGCCAAAGGTTGTCAAAAGTGTTCACTTTTGTCCTACGACTGGAAATTTCACTTCCCGTGAATATCGAGACATCACATCAAATACGGGTTTGCCTACAGGGTCTGTCTATCCTACAAGGGTATTCTCAAGTCCTTATAATTACTGTTTGCAAACACCATATATTAGAATAAGTATGTAATGGAAATTCTTCCCCATCAGGATGACCAAGGTAATCTGTTGGTGACTGAGTATGGGTTGTGCAAGTACAAGGATCATCAAACTTTGTCAATGCAAGAAATGCCCGAGAATTCTGCTCCTGGACAGCTTCCACGAACAGTTGATGTAATAGTTGAGGATGACCTGGTTGATTCATGCAAGCCTGGAGATCGTGTGGCTATTGTTGGGATTTACAAAGCAATATCTGGGAAAAGTAAAGGCAGTGTCAATGGGGTGTTCAGGTAGCTCAACTACTGAGTTGAATATTTCATTGAAACTTTTATGCTTCTCTAACTTCAAAAGTTTTTATGAATGATTTCACATCCAGGACTGTTCTTATAGCTAATAACATTTGTTTACTTAACAAAGAGGCAAATGCACCAATTTACAGTCCACAAGACTTAAAGAACATTAAAATGATAGCTGAAAGAGATGATACTTTTGACCTTGTTGGGAATTCACTTGCACCTTCAATATATGGGCACGCATGGATAAAGAAGGCAGTCATTTTATTGATGCTTGGTGGAGTGGAAAAGAATCTGAAGAATGGTACTCATTTACGAGGGTGAGTAGTTTCAATTGGTTTCTCTGTGGTTTGGCATGGCACACAAAATAACTGGTTAATGTTGGATACTGCATATGCATCTCTGTAAGTAGCTGCCTAACTAAAACATATTATGCTTTTTCTCCAACATTTATCTAGAACATTCTTTGTTTACCCACTTATATGATCTAAAGCCAAGTCATGCCCATTGTTTTTAGTGACATTAACATGATGATGGTTGGTGATCCATCTGTTGCCAAATCCCAACTGTTAAGGGCAATCATGAACATTGCTCCCCTGGCCATATCAACTACTGGACGTGGTTCTTCTGGTGTAGGATTGACTGCTGCTGTTACTTCTGATCAAGAAACTGGTAAGTGATTTAATTGACTCAGGCATCTTAGCGTTATTAGGCAAAGGCATTTCAAGAATTGCATTTTGGTAGATAAGAAATATACTTTTAATCAGGAGAACGAAGGCTTGAAGCTGGGGCAATGGTTCTTGCTGATAGAGGTGTAGTCTGTATAGATGAATTTGATAAGATGAATGATCAAGATCGTGTTGCTATACATGAGGTCATGGAGCAGCAAACTGTTACAATTGCTAAGGCTGGTATTCATGCATCTTTGAATGCTCGATGCAGTGTTGTTGCTGCTGCAAATCCCATATATGGAACTGTAAGTAGAAGATTTTTCAGCGAGGTTGAATTTCATGCTGGCAGTCATATTATTTATTGCCGTTGTTTCAAATCCTCAATTAACTTTTGGGGTTACTGTATATTTGTAGTATGATCGCTCATTGACACCTACCAAAAACATCGGACTTCCAGACTCTTTGCTATCTCGTTTTGATTTGTTGTTCATAGTACTGGATCAAATGGACCCTGATATTGATCGACATATTTCAGAGCATGTCTTACGTATGCATCGTTACCGTTCTGTGATAGATGGAGGTAAATGATTTTTTTTTTCTTGGAATACATAAGGTGTACTTGAATCATCTCTAAGATGGAGACAAATATTATAGGTGATTCAGCAATTGATGGAAGTTCAAGATATGGAAGAGAAGATGAAGCAGATGCAGACTCATCTGTCTTTGTTAAATACAACCGAATGCTTCATGGGAAGAAAACAGAAAGAGGCCGCAAGCGTGATACTCTCACAATAAAGTTCCTTAAAAAGTACATCCATTATGCAAAACATAGGATTCAACCGGAGCTGACAGATGAGGTCATTATGTTTTTTTTTTTGGCAAACTGTTCTTTTTCTTGCCAATATTTATGAGAAGTTTTCTTTTGTCACATACCACCTGAATATAGTGTTCCTGCCAAGCTAAGTTTAGCATTTTATCTGCAGGCATCTGATCATATTGCTGCAGTATATGCTGAGCTCAGAAATGCCAGTTCAACAGCAAAGGTTTGTACTGTAACTATAGTTGTTAGATTAACTGCTGCAATGGTTAGTGTTTTCTTGAGCTTAAACATTTCTTGCTTTTGGTAGACCGGAGGAACACTCCCAATTACTGCCAGAACCTTGGAAACCATAATACGTTTATCTACTGCTCATGCAAAATTGAAATTGAGCAGAAAGGTGTTTGATCTATCCTTTTACTCTATGTTCTTTATATTCATACTTACGGATCTTACCTTAATGCCTATTGGACAAGATGCCTTTTCCACTTTTCTTAATTAAATTGTCTTACCAGGTCTCTAAGTCTGATGTTGAAGCTGCCTTGAAAGTTTTAAATTTTGCTATATATCATAAAGAATTAACTGAGATGGAGGAACGTGAAGAAGAACGGGAAAGAGAATCAGAGAGAAATCACCGAACTGAGCGTCGTTCAAATAGGCATAATGCAGATGACAATTCTACTGTTGATAATGAAGGGTAGGACTTCAAGTCAGCTAAAGTTTTAGCAAGAAACTAATTTTTGGTTTTTTAGTACCTTAGAGATTCCTGGCTAAGAGTTGCTGCTTTCTTTTCCTCTTACATGCCTTTAATGGACTGCATCTTTCTTGCATGCATTCATACAAAAGGCTTTATACAATGCACAGGCACAGTTTACTTTTGTGGTATAGGTATGCATGTGGCTTCTATTAGAGCTGAGAATCTCTCAAACTAAATATTGTTGTTATCACCTTTTGCCCTAGGTAAAGTAGCATTAGGCAAAACAGTTGACAGGCATTGAGTAATCTGTTCACGTAAGATTCTATTTGAACCCCTATGACAAGCTTGCTGCAATTGGATAAGTTTTCTTTTTCTGATTTTCTTCTGATTCATGAATGTTAAAACCATGATTTATAGCCTAAAAACATTCCCTTGGAGAAATCTGGATCAACCAGTGAAATAGAGGATGCTTGAATGTTTTCTTTTTCTTGAACTTAGGTTCTAAATCCAACCTGAATTATAGTTTCTCCAAAGTTCCATCACATTACTGGACAACTGTCATAGCTGAAGAATGGTACATTTGAATTCCCCTCACTCTTCTGAGTGGTGTGTCATTTCTGACTGGTTTTTAGATGAGTTTGCATCATTTGGCAATACAAAGGGAGGATTGATGGTAATTTCAAGTTATACGTATATAAATGCCCTTAAAAGGATGGGTTGTGGATTAGTTAATAGTAAATAAAATCTCAGTGCTTCCACATTTTCCCAAGGTCCATACTGTTAACATGTCTCTACTCTTGTTTTGTGGCAGAATGGTGGATTCCATGGAAGTTGACGAGCCTCCTCCTGAACAATCTACTACTGACTTGTCTCCGGAAAGGTCTGATATAGTAGAGAATTGTGATGTACAAATCCATTTGTTGTATGCCCAATTTAGACATAACGGTGATGAGCTCTGTTTTTCCCTGCTGACTTCAGAATTGAAGCATTTAATACGTCATTTCGTCAACACATGCGCTACTTGGATAGCATAACTATTGATGACCTAGAGAAGGTTATCAACGCCGGAGCTTCCCAATACTCGAGAGAAGAGATAATGCTTCTATTGCAGGTAAAATTTTTCTTTTGAGAAAATGAAAGGCATTGGTTTGCCGGAATCAGTAACTCCAGATTTCTGAAATTAATTCGATTGTTTCTAAGGATCAAATTATATAATTGGGAAGTGTACATGATCTGTTTGGTTTTCTTCAATCACTTGCAATGTGAACAATTCTGGTAACAAAAATATTTTTTGATTGTCCAGAAATTACATGATGAGAATAAAGTGATGATAGCTAACGGGAAGGTCCATATGGTAATATCATGAGCCAACCTGCGATGGCAGATTTGTGAAAGGTATGTAGTAGTTGCTGTAGCAAGTAACTAATATATATTGATGGTTCTGATACCACGAAAGACGTAAACTTAGATACCCAGCAACGTATCGTATCGTTGGTATATTTAGATAAATATAAGGAAAGAATTGAGGAAAATCTACAAGGTCAGATAAGGTCAACAAGTACTATATTCAATAGTGAGGAAAGCACCCCATAAGCTCTTCTCTCGCTTTCCTATGATCATCTTCATGCTGGCATTTGATGAATAATATTTCTGGAAATAACTAAACTACGATTACTCTGTTGAATAGTGGTTCGTTGGTACCAAGTCATATGCTTCAAAAGCAAAGTTGATGACAAGCTATGGGTGGAGAATTATCCATTATTTACAACTTGAAGCAAGAGATGTACTAGAATGTGTACTGCCATAAGTTCCCTTTGAAGGCCAGCTACAATACATGCATGACTAGAACTTAGTAGTGACTTTTGTTTTTGTTTATAATTAATTATGGCATGGAAGGCTGAAATGTTAAAAATGAATAGATTACCTTTCGGTCTGCTCTTTGTGAATTTCTTTTCTTGATTCAATGGCTATGTTGGATGTTAATTTTATTTGTGAGGTAAATACAGGTGCACATGAATGCTCATTTTGGTTGACTGTCAACTGGCTATGTTAAATTGTTTCATATGAAGATTGAATGTTAGGCCAAAGGACTTGTGGATCCATACCATTTCGCTACTTTCTTTTGCTCAGCATCTTCTCATGCTTGAGCAGATGAAATTGATAAGAAGCACCAATGAAATTAAACAATCAACCACCACCTTCCAGGGCTCCTTTCTGAGTCTGACCTGCTTTTCCGGCTTTCAATTTTTCCGACTTTTTCCTGAGATATATGTACTTACCAGCTTCACCATACATGTTTTATATGCGTTCCATGTACATGACACAAACCCATTTCTACGAAGGATAAGCAACAGATAGGTTTAAGTTCATGGTAGCCACTAGATAAGGATAAACAACGGACTAATAGCGTCCTAGAATCAGATGAGATTAAATACTAGTAGGGTGAATATTGCCATACATCCATGTTTGTGGCGTATAGTGTAAAAATGGAGCAATCAGGATCGAAGATTGCTCAATTAATCTTTGTTAAAGAAAGACAACACATTCTTCTTCCCGTGTGAGTTTCAAATCATTAGGGTTCATGCCTGAATGAGTAACATTGAGTTATAAAGGGACAATTGAAGACGAGATGTGAAATTGAGCTATTAGAAGACCAAATAAGGAGTAACAAAGTGAGTTGGATGAAAAAATAAAGCAAATGGATTATGAATTGGAGCTTGTTATAAATGATAACAAGGAGTTGAAGAAGATTTCAATGTGTTATGACCTACTCATCCACATTATGCAAATTTAGTTAAATAGAATTTATTAATAAAATATTTTGTAATCAAAAGGGATTAAAATATATTTTAGTTAAAGAAAACTAAAAACTTATAAAATGCCGGATTATATTTAATACAAACTGCTAAGTTCTATGCTAAAATATTATTTATTTGATAACATAAATTAATATTGCGTATTAAATATTAACATTTATATTTTCGATATAGATACTAAGATTCAAATGTGACAAACTAATAAAATACTAAAGAAGTTTTATAGTTTTATTTATTAATAGTAAAAATAAAATTATTTATTTATATAAAATAAGTTAAAAATTGAACGTTTATTTCCTAATATTATTATATCATTAATAAAATTTTGATAAAATACTTAATTTAACATCATATTAATTAACAGATACACTATTAATAATCAATAAATATAACAAAATGTCAATTTTAACATAATAAGAGATGTGGAATATTAAAGAATAATATTCTTGAAATGTGAAAATGATAAATAACTTTTTTGCCACAAATCAACTTGTCATTTTATCAACTTTCAATCATTACCTTTAACTTACAAAAAGAAAAAAATCCATTAAATGTATAATCCATCAACATTTTTAGAAGAAAAAAGAAAAGGATCTGAAGAAATTTAATAAATGTGAAAATTGAAATAATAAAAAGTCAAATCAGATCAAATTTAATGCAATTAACCTAAACTATGCTTACAAACTATGTTCTTAAATTGTTTCATATACAAGTTACAACAGATGAAATGCAGAGTTAGTGTTATGCCAAAGGACTTGAGGATCCATACCATTTTGCTTTCTTTTACTCAGTATCTTCTCATGCTTGAGCAGATGAAACTGATAATAAGCACCAACAAAATTAGACCATCAACTTCCACCTTCCATGGCTCCTGTCTGAGCTGCTTTTTGGGCTTTCAATTTTTCCAGCTTTTTCCTGAGATAAGCCTGCCTTAGTTTCTCACGGTTAGCTGCAGCCTGTTCTTGCCTGCGCAACTTCAGCTCTGAAACTTTCTCTCTTGCTTCATTTACTTGTTCATGAACTTCCCTGAGCAAAACGGAATTGAAAAATAATCAGGTTATACTTACTCACCAGTTTCACCATACATATTTTATGTGTTCCACATATGCACAAACAGAGTTACAGAAGCCTAATAAAATATACATGACTCAAACCAATTTCTACCAAGGATAATCAACAGATAGGTTTAAGTTCATGCTAGTCAATAGATATAGGAAACAATTATCACATCCTTATTCCATTCTCGCCGTTTATGCAGTATTTTGTCTCACTCCATTGGTATGTGACTTGCTTTACTAGGGCCTTTTCCCTTCCTCAGTATAACAAAGTACATTATAGGTCATGGCACATCACAAATAACCAACTTTATATGTTCCCCACATTTTTATAAAAGTTTCTTTAAAAGAAAATGCTTGTGCTAATCCGATTTTCATCCCCAGCAAGAGCAGGACAATTCAATTCTTGCAATTAGATGAGATCAAAAGGCATACCTCACAAAGCGCTTATGTTCATCTCTATCTAATGTTCCAGCTGTTCGACCAGGCCCCATAAACTTCGCACCGAATGGAATGGAGGCATCATTATCACCATTTTCATTTTCATTTTCTGGTGCTGTAGTTGCAGGAACATTTTGATATTGTGGTTGCTGTGACTCCTCCAGCTCAACACCTTTGCGGAAAAAATCAACACAGTACTTCTCCTGGTCCTCCTCATCTGAGAGCTCTCCTCTTACCAATTTATCGTACAACTCTGCTTTCTTTTCCAAAGCGGCATAGCTAGCTGACCCATCATTAACAGCTTTGAGTTCAAGTTTGTCCCTGTATTTAAAGAGCAAAAGATTGATCATTATTTTGTAAATGTTTCATTACCTAATCAACAATTTTTGATGCATGTGAGACCAAAAAATACAAGAAAAAAAGAACCCAAAAGTGACAAGTTTGATTCAGTTCACTAGCAGTTCATGCCAAACAAATGCAAATAAATTCTCATATTATCATCAAACGGCAAATTTCAGGAAACAATGAAACCAAGGATGCAGTACTCAAGTAAAATTGAAAAATATCTAGCCAAATTGATATGTGATTACATTAAGCCACCATATAGACATTGGTCGAGCTTTGAAATCCATAATTTCAATCCATAAAACAAAAGAAGAGAAACCAGAATGCCAACTCCCCCTCGCTCCCTCCTCTTGATGTAGGATAACTAAAGAATATGCCAGCAATACTTAATACAAATGTATACGGAGCAAATTAGGGTACTGATATTTAATAGGAAGGAATCAAATAAAAAGAATAGGTCATGAGATCACTCCAAGGGTTTTAAGAACACTTTCACATATTTAATGTAAACAAGTAAGAATAAGCTACTGACATGCTATTGACCACGATTTTATTCTGATTGCTCCCAACTCAAACAAACTCTAGCATACTCTATTGGTGGTGTCAGACACTATTAGCAGTATCTCATAGACATAAGTAGAAGAAATCTAAGTAACATGATTTTATGTAAGCCTATTGCCTAATATCTATCAACCCAGCTTGTAGATGTTTTAACAAGTTCACCTCAAACCATCACAAAAGAAGAGAGTATCTTCCAGTTCCAAGATTGAAGGGGTGGTACACAACATAAGAACGTTTTGCAACTCGAAGATTAAAAAAGGTAAACATCAAGGCAGAAGTACAACCAACAATCCTTATTTCCAATCCCTACACCCCTAAAGGAAAGATCTCACCTCTACAGACATGAACAATATATCCAGAAATTCTCACCTATCCTTGCATCACCCCTCGTTTTGTCCTATCCTAAGAATCAACAGCAAAAGAAGGAAAAAAAAAAAGAGAAGGCAATTTCCAAAAGCTGTGAGAAGACTGAAATGCTTCAGACTCGATACCGACATGCACGAAAAGAAGCCAACTTGCAATCTCACCAACTATTTCTCTTTCATGGAATCAGAATTCAATGTATGCTAGTTACTTAGCAACATAGGAATAGGAAAAGGAAAGAGTAGGGCTTAGATGGGTACTTGAGTGCGCGGGCATCGACGCCGGGGTTCTTTGGGTCTTGAGGGGTTAATTTCTTCTTGGCGCGGTGGTATTCGACGCCATCGGGACCAGAGACAAGCTTGGAGGACTTAGCCTCTTCCTGAGACTTATAGAGCTGAGCCTTGAGTTCCAAAATTGAAGAGGCACCAACGCCTTCGATGGCTCTGTGCTTCTTCGGCAAAATTGAAGATTCCGTCAGCCATCCCAGTGATTCCACCACCACCCTTCTCTTCTTCCCCGCTTCTTCTTCTCCCATATCGTTATTTCCTCTATTTTTACTTCGATCAATCGATTGATTATCTCTTCTGAATCATTAAACCCGGTTCACGTCGGCTATTGCTTGTAGTTTCTGGGTTAGGCCTAATACGGTAATATATTAATACTAATATAACATTCGAATAATTTTTTAAATTTATATAAAAAATTATTTTTTAAAAAATTATAAAATAAATTTTAATATATTGTAATGTATAATTTTAATTTTACGTCAACCTTACCTTCAAAAATTATAATAATATAAATTTAAAATAACAGTAATTTATTTATTTTTATTAATATTATCTTCACATATTTAACATATAATTAATAACTATAATTAATATGAAAAAGATCATTTAATCATTATTTAAATATAAAATTGAAAACAAACTATTTAAAATATTTTAATTTCATTATATAATAAATAATAATTAAATGCAATTAATTTTTTGTCAATTAAATACAATTAAAGTTTTGTCACTTTAGAAATGACATTTTTAAAATTTTAAATTAATAAGTAATTTAGAAACTTAATTATTGCTATTATTTTTAATTAATTTAATTAATTTATAATTATTATTATATTGCTAATTATTGTTAACGGTATCAAAAATCCTAATTTGATTTCAATCTCTCTCGTACCACCCAACAGCATAAACATCACTACCACAAGAATAACAACAATGGCTTTTAAAGAACTAAGCTATTATCTGTCGGAAGATGTATTCCCAAAGTTGTTATCCCAAGCGGTCACTTGTTCCCGTTTTCGTATATCATCTTGTGTCCAAGACCATCTATCCATCCATTAATATTTAGACCCATCCATCATCCATTAAATAATAATGGATGAATAGATGGTCTCGGACATAGGGTGATATACGAAAACAGAAACAGCCATCCTCTACTTTTATTTATTTATTGTGAAACATGTGAATAGGAGAAGTTTGGCACATGATGATACACAGAATTCGGAATGGATAGATGGATGGTCTCGAACACAGGGTGACACAAGAAAACGACAACAACCACCCTCTGCTCCTTTTTATTTATTGTGAAACATGTGAATAGGAAAAATTTGGCACATGATGATACACAGAATTCGGAACAGATGTTAACGGATTGATAGATAGTTTCGAGCATAAGGTAGTACAGAGAAACGGAAACAACCACCCTCTTCTCTTATTTATTTATTGTGAAAGATGTGAATAGGAGAAGTTTGGCACATGATGATATATAATTCGGAACAAAAGATTTGTGTCAATATTTAATGGATAGATGGATGGTCTCGGACACAGAGTGACACACGAAAACGGAAACAGTCACTCTCTGCCCCTATTTATTTATTGTGAAACATGTGAATAAGAGAAGTTTGACATATGATGGCACACAGAATTCAGAACAAAAGATCTGTGTTAACGTTTAATGGATGGATGAATGGTCTCGGACACAGGGTGACACACAGAAACGGAAACAGCCATCCCTACCCCTATTTATTTATTTATCGTGAAACATGTGAATAGAAGAAGTTTGACATATAATGATACACAGAATTTGAAACAGAGGATCTGTGTTAACATTTCATGGATGGATGCATAATCTCGGGCACAGGGTGATACACAGAAACGAGAACAATCACCCTTTACTCCTATTTATTTATTGTGAAACATGTGAATAGGAAAAGTTTGACACATGATGGCAAACAGAATTCGAAACAGATGATCTGTTTCCATGTAAAATTAGCTATTATACTCGTGTATCTCTTCTGGTTTACTTTGAAATTTTGGTTTAATCCACGGGAAAGATAGAAACTGCCAAGAGTTCCTAACAAACCCTTTTGATTGTTTTCATTCAAGAGTCCTGTTGGCTTCTTTCTGAAAGCTATAGCCATACGCCATTGTCATTCCTTGCGAGCAACTTCACCAGTCACTTTACTCCCTTTATGCTTCAAGTGTTTCTCCAAAAGATGACCACAAAGGGTTCCAAGGCCAAGTTAGCCAAATCCAGAGGAGAAGTCTTCACATCTTCCACTTGTTCTTGCTCTCTTAAATTAAAATTCATCTTCATCTTCGTTGGCATTTAGACTGAAACTTCATTAAGTTTGATTTAACTCTTCTTTTTGGAAACAAGTCCTAAATTTTTAAACTTTACGATATTGGTCAATATTTGATTGATATTTTAAATACTAAACGGTACTAGACAAAATCGCCAATATTTACCAGTACCAAACTACTAAGTTTGGTACCATTTTTCAGTCAATACCAATTGGTATGATACAAATCTCAAAACACTAAGAATTTGTGTTGACTTAGGTTATATCAGGTCTGAACAAAATGAGAAATCGATTCTTGCTAGTTAGGTTACTGAATCACCAATGGTATGGTAAGTAATGCTATTGCAATATGACGGAACTGACACACAGAAGCAAGCAATATACTAATTGTTTGACAAATGTCATGGTACAAGTGAATCCAACACCTTATTGCCGAACACAGGTCACTTGGGGAAAAGAGTACATAAAACAAAAACAAGATAAGATACATAGCAAGGCAACAGAAAAATCAGATTCACTGGCGTTTTCTTCCAGTTGCTACCTCCCAAGCTTGCAAAATGTGGTTCACAATTTCCTCCACGCCAACACCATGTTTCACCTGTACAGACACAAGACATAAGGACGAGGATATAGCATTCATTCAGACACAAAAATATGTCGCTTTGAACAATAATAACAGCCTTCAGAAGATACAGTCGAGTTGAACTGGAGTCCATCATCCAAATCTTTGACCTGCTATAGACAAGCTTGCTTTTAATATGTAAAATAAAATACCATACGCCTGTACATCTTGGGAATTCTCATGATCATTGACAATTAAGCCAACCTATTTTGCTATACGTGCATGCCAAAGTAAAAACTACAAGTCTAGAGATCCTGGTGCACGTCAAGCAGTGTAATATCTGTCAACAAATATGTACTACCATGGGCTCTTTAAACCAGCTGCTTTGAAAACCTGATTAAGCAGCCAAATACATTCCAAAGTTCCCTCCATTTACAAAAGTCTAGATCGTTTTATGATGAGTTCAAAAGAAAAGGCAAGTTGTCGTCAAGTCAAACTGACCTGAGCAAAGACAAATGGCCCTCCATCCCGCATTCGAAGCGCGTCATGCTCCATGACTTTCAAGTCAGCACCAACTGCTGGTGCAAGGTCAGTCTTGTTTATGACCTAGAATCACAAGCAATCAACTCAGAGGTCAGGAAAATTGTGCTTTGACGTTTGGTGAACAAGACAGATATTAAGAAGTATATCAAATCAAAGCAGTGGCAGTTACAAGAATGAGAAATCACATACAAGAAGATCAGCTTGGGTGATGCCAGGACCACCTTTCCGAGGAATTTTATCACCAGCAGATACATCTATTATATATATAATATAGTCAGCCAGTTCTCTACTGAAGTTGGCAGCCAAATTATCTGCATCCAAGAAATTTAAATTTGATGATCAATCTGTGCAATTAAAAGTCATGTTCGTGAAATCATAATCGAGCAAGCACATTGTTGCCTTGATATCAATTAAGGCAACAATTAGTGAATTACCTCCTCCAGATTCGCAAAGAAGCAAGTCTGCTTTAAATAAGTTAGAAAGTTCCTCAAGAGGACCAAGGTTGATGCTGATATCCTCACGAATCGCAGCATGTGGACAGCCCCCAGTTTCCACAGCACGTATCCTTTCCTCAGGAAGTGCTCCATGCTTAATCAAGAATTCACCATCCTCTTTTGTGAATATATCGTTGGTCACCTGAAATCATAAGATAGTACTTCTAATCAATCTTCATGTCCACTAAACAATTACCAATAGAAAGCACATTCAAAAACATGATAAAGATGACATTTGTTGAATGTGTTGACCGTTTATAGAAGCAAGTTCGGACAAGAGGAATCAGGAAAGCAAGTTCTTCTGTCTAATCACCTAATCCATTACTTTAGTTATAGCTAGAAGTAATCTCTCTGCTCTAGCTCAAACTAGGAATTAACTTCCCTGTCTTCTACACCTCTTTTTTTCAGAAGGCAAGTAAATAGTGACTAAAGATATCTCCAAAACATGTAATAATGATATCAAAAACTTGGCTGATCCAAACTCGGAAATCCTGCACCTGTCTTTTCTTATGCAGCCAAAGGAGATACCTGGGACAAGTACGAAAAAATGAGGAGAAACGTATACTTGGAAGTCCATGGTAGTTCAACAAGAGGCATTACAATGAAGTGATCCATTTGCCTCATGATACAATATAAAAATCTGCAAATCCTTAAGCAAGTACATAACAAACTGATTCTCGCGGACAGGGATGGCGGGTTTGATTTCCTCCAGGGGTCCATACTGGGCATTTTGAGTAGCATTTTGTTTACAGTTTCTAGGGGTGTACTAAACATGAAACTCATATTCTTGTAAACCGTACACAATATCAAATTCAACTTTCAGTGATTAAACCAATGTTCACATGAAAAAAAGAAAGAAGATAAAAGATAAATTTGCTTTTTCCACATTTAAAATTTTGCCAACTGAATCTAAAAATTGTACAGGCATGAATCTCAGCAACAAGAGTATAACAAACATATGAAACTTACCGCCGCAAGGCTGTACTTGTCCCTCAAGAATTTACACAATGCCAACATTAAAGCTGTTTTCCTGGAAAATGTAAAATGAAATTTGTCAGCTCTATAATTGAATTTCAAGAAGCTAAGAAATTAGGATACAAACCAAGCCAACGCAACACGAATATCTGGAATAGAGACCAAGATGATACAAATTCCTATTTCGAGAAGGCATAGCAATGTTGAAACTTGCATATTAGCAGTCACTAAAATGCCAGTAAATGAATAGATATGCATTAAGTTGAACTTGAATCTGGATGCCTTTCACATTACGCACAGGAAGACTGGTAGTTCCTTCTGAAACAAACTGATAAGGACTTTAGGAGAGCCACACCCAAAAGCTAGCTTATGAGGGTGGAGAGCCCAAAGTTCTTATAAATCCCATATCAACTTTGTATTTAATCGGTATATCAACTTTGTATTTAATCGGTATGGGATTCAAGTCCCATACCTTGCAACTAGATCTGACCGTAACACAAACGCAAACCTCAAGAACATTTTATGTAAAAGGCAATAGTCATTTCGGAAAGGGGGATTACATTGAGCCACTAAACAAACTTTAAGGGGGTAAAAAAAAAGTTTGCATCAAGAGTACAGATAAAACATGATACAAGGATGAGAGCAATAGTATTGAATCGTAAGACTTGCAATAAATCAAGAAAAGGTTGCAGGAAAAACAGAAGATACCCAGTACCAACAGGGCCGCCAATCCCAACAGTGAAAGCTCTTTCATTGAAATCCCTGTTATGAAGTGGGGGAGCTCTTCTGGTGAAGTAGCCAGGAGAATATATTGGTTCATGCGAGTGTGGTGCCAGCCCATCATGGCTATGGTATAACCTCCCATCTGGGCCTACCCATGACGTTGTTTTCCTGTTGCGACCATTAGCAATTATATCTCAGTAAGCTGGAAAGCAAAACAGTACCGAAATTTAGAAACTTTGCTACAGATAGGTACTCATGGGCATGGTCATGGTGATCATGGTGGTGGTGTTGATGGCCGTGGGGATGACTGTGGTGCTCGTGGGAAGTCATATGTGCTCAACCTAAAAAAAGTTCAGTACTGTTTTGACTGGATAAAGTTGAGAGTGAGACAGAGACTAGGACACTGGTCACAAGAAGATGGTGAAAAAATGAAATGCCTGGTGCATCCAGAATTGTCATAAAGCAGGCCTTTGGGAACATAAGCAAATGGACATGACAACGGGCTCGAGCATATGTTCCCGTTAGGGCTTTTCAGTTACATGTCACCCAATTTTATCTACACTCCCTGTATAACTAGCTGTGAAACAACAAAAGATCTCGTGGCAACATTATATAAAAATAAGATAGAAATAGAAGATAAGTAGCACATTTCAGCTCCTCACTTAAGACTCTCTCTTTTAAGAGATTTTGAGTTTGAATCACGCTGAAAGAGGAAAAATAGAAAATGACCCTATTGATAATCCTCTAATTCCTTAGATAAAATTCTTTGATCGGATCAATTATAGATGTCTCGCTTTCAACGGTAGTGTGGGAGTTGAAGCTACTAGAGAATCTGGGAGCTGATAGAAACCTGATGCTAAACAAGAAGAGGCCAGTGATCAATCATCAACTGAACAATTAAGTATGTGAAGATTCCTTGTGTGCAGAAGTATTCAGGCTACGTAAGAACCTGAGAGATTTTGGAGTTCCAGGTTTACATCCTCTAGAACTCTTGGGATAATGTCTTAGGGGTTTAGGATTGGTCCGGCTAAACCGGGATACTTAATGTAATTAAAAAAAAGATGAAAATGGAAAATTGTTTATATTGATGATCCTATAGCACCTGGGCAAAGCTCCTTGATCAAATTAAATTACAAACGCCTCGCTTCTAGTAATAGTGTGAGAGTTGAAGTTACTAAGAAACTTGAGGATTGTTGAAAACCTGATGCTAAGCAAGGTTAATGATCAATCAACAACCGATTAATCAAGTACGTGATGACTCTTTGTGCGTAAAAGTATATAGGTTACGTAAAAACCTTAGGAATCTTGAGGTTCCAGATTTATCTCCTCTAAGGCTCTTAAAATAGGAGCTTAGAGGTTTAGAATTAGTCCGACTAAACTAAGATACCTAATGTAATAAAAAAAAGAAATCATTGTCCTTCCGGAGCTTAGCAAAAGACATAACATAAGATTAAAATATGAAACAATTGTCTAAAGATAATGTTAGTTGAATAAGTTTAGATCACCGTTACTCTTTTTCAACCCTATTCTGCGAGCATCTATCTATTCAATTTTTGTAGATTTTATTTATTAGATAGATATTCATAAAATATGGTAAGAATAGAGTAACAAAAACAAATGATTCGTTCTTAATTGAATGAGATAAAGTGCAAACAATAGTACTCAAACTAATCTATCATTTATGATTTGAAGAAGAATAAGTGTTATGGGTAATAATATAATAATTTATATAATCAATATGTTTGATTCACGGAAATAGTCTTTTTTTTAATGTGAAAAGAAGATTGTGTATAATTAATGACTCTTGTGTGATGTTATGGTCTAATTGCAAGGTAGCTTTTGAAATTAGACTCTTTCATAAAGCCTATATCAATTAATATCAGAGCCAACATCACTCCTCCGAGCTCTCATGGCATTGATATTACAGTATTCGCCCGAGACTAAAAAAAGGTCTAACGCATGACTAAGCTGCAAATTTCTGACCTGTGGAGCGTGGTGGAATTTCTGGCATGGATATAATAGTTACATCGAAACGAAACATGACATTTAATTGGAACACAAGGTGCCTCTTCCACGGCAAAGATACGGCAATCTGTCCGACATACCTGCGAAGCTTTGACCAATCTATCTCCAACATCAAGCCAGCAAACAATCAAAAGGTAGGGAACCTTTACAGGGAAGCTAACAACTTTCACTCCTGAAAAGCTTTATCCAAGAGTTCTGTCCTTTTTCTAGACTAGTGTATCTTCTTGAACTAACCAGTAGACTTTATGCTTTCTACATAGAGATCCTTGCTTTTATCATCTAATACTACTGCGAAAGAGTGCCTGTGGGAAACAAGGTCACTGCCAATAAGATCCAAGTTACCACCATTCACGTCGACAAGATTGGAGCTCGTGACACACTTGCGTTGGCAACAACAAGCCGAAGTAAATTCCGCGTTTTGTATTTATTTCGCTTTCTAACTTGATGGACAGTAAGGTGACAACAGGTCATTTCTGATGCAAATGTGGTGTGCTGATGGTTAGTGAAAACCTTGATAGAAGGCCCTCCAGGATTTCATTTTTTAGCTTCTTTTGGATGATTTGTTAGATTTTGTTCTAAGAACAGGAGTCAAGAAGACAGATTCTCACTTCAGTTGCTAACCAGTAGGTGTCCAATCCATCTTCTTAATAATCCTCACTTGATATACTGCACAATGACTTTTTAATAATAATACAAGCATCAACTCTTTCAGTGTCCTATACATCAATGCATACATAATATTCTGCTATCACCCACTCATTTCCTCAATACATATATACGATCTCACAAAACTTGAATTATATCTTACACCAAGAACCAGTATATATAACTACCTAGTGATACCCCCATGAAGGCTGCAATTTGTAGGGAAGAAAATCAATAAGCAACTAATACACTATACCTTTTGATGGTAGCACTCCATCGATGTAATATGAAATAAAGTGCAAACATCAAAGAGTAAAGTGTGATAGGCCACTTTGAAAAGGGAAAGAACAGGAAATAATGGGAAAAGAAATTATTAATCAAATCCAAGTTAGTCAAACAAGTTTTTCAGAGCATTGTGCTTGCCACATGGTTCAGGCACCAAAACCTTTCCAGTTTCACTTTCCACACTCGCTTGATTGGTGGGGGTGGTTGATTCAAGATTGCCTGAAGTCACTCCTTGTTTCTGCATATATTCCCATTTGTCCTGGAAAAGGTAAAAGAAAGCCATGAAAGAGACCTGAGCTGTGAAAAGTGTAGTCCAAAGCCTTGTACTTCTAGATACTTTCTTATGGTAGGCATCCAAGCCTGTGTAGATGTTGATGATCCCAATAAGAGAGACAGCTGTTCCAAGCATCCAATGCACACAGTACCATGTACTTCTTCTCTTAGTCCCTCTGCAGGAGGATGCATGGATCGTCACTTTGTTGGCTAACAGAAATTTCTGTTTATAAATGCGTTAAATGAAGTTTATAAAGAAGAATATCAGATTCACTCTACCTCTGAGGCCTCCAAAATCCAATTCCGGCTTGCACCCAAATGGCACCATAAAGTGCTAAACCTATTCTCTTATGGTTATTATCAAATGTATTCTCGAAGGATTTTATGGACATTACAGCTCCTGCTGTGCCAGTAAGCACTGCAAGTATCTGCTCATAATAAGTTGTGATTAAGAGTGCAGTTTTGAGTGCTTTGAAATCAACTCGATTAAACTCTAAACTATGCACAATCAATAATTTATAAAGAATTTGAAAGGTGATCAGCAATGGCAAACTGTCATGTACATTTGACAACAAATTAACACCTTTTCAAAATAGAAATTGCCTTTCCTGGAGATATATGGGTAGTAGAATAGTTAAATCATCACTTGCTTTTTCTTCCTTTTGAAGTATTGATGACAATTATTAAGGCTAATAATCTGCAATATACTATTGAAACTATATAATGGCCCCAAGAAATAGCAGACATCATCATTGTTAAGGATAAAGTGAAGAATGATGACGACCATGACAAAACACTTCATGATTTCAACCTATGAACTAAAGAAGCATTGTCAGGCTGGTGCTGAAAAAAAAAACATTTTGACAGATCAAGTGCTCTTCCTTCTTTCTCTACCCTCCTTTCTTAGTGGTGAATCCCATATCACGATGCAAGCCAAAGACTTAAATTGTTATTTGTTTTATTCTGCTTGAAAATGAAGAAGCAAAACTGAAACAGCAACTAACAGAATTACCTGCAATACAACATGGAGATAGAAGATGGCTTTACGTTTTCCACCTTCCAGTTTCTGAGAAAATCTAATAACAAGTATCCCAAGAGGTATCAAGAACCCCATGGAAGTCCATAAGAGAACCCCATGAAGAGCAATCTCTGATTTCAATTTAGCACTCAACTGCAAAATGCAAAATATGACAACTCAATTGCAAGAATTAAGCTTTCAGGTCAAAAAGAACAAGAATAAGAAAATGTGTCAACAGATTACCAAATAACTGCAGCTAATGAAAACTGGAAGAGAAACATATTAGTTACCTTGTGGTCTCTAATTGTGGCTTTGTGACTACGGAGACGATCTTCATGTTGTAAGCAAGCAATATATGGAAGAAGAGAAGCAAATTGTACGAGGATAGACAAAGATGCCAGCTGATGAAAATTTTTCATCATGCAGCTAAACAATGATAAATAAGCCATTGACATACCCGACTCTCACACAGACATAATCAGCTTCTTTCACGGTTCTTTTTGAAAAGTAAGAGAGGACCATATGATCAATACGCAAATGGATTGGATGGTGATCAAGTTAAGCCTCCGAGAAGTTTTAGAATTGAAGCTGTTAACTTGGATACGACGAAATGCACTATATGATTGCAGGATCTAAAAATGGATAGGAGCTAGCTGTAACTATATAGCTAGGGGTTTCTCACTACTTATTTATAAATTTACGACCACGGACGTCCAAGCCAGTGGAAAGAACAAAAGTAAAAGGTGGATCGACCATGAAAATCTATATGAATCCTAATGAAGTGGTGTTGACATTTGCAGGCTCCTTTGTCACACCATAAAGAGAAAAGTAGGCTGGTAAGGCACAAGTTGGTCAAGTTTGCAATCGATGGTCGACATTTCATACATATATAAAGAATTATACAGCTTTATTCATATGGTTGTCGGCATGTTTGGTTCTTAATTCATCAGGTGGGATATGCACTGATGAACGCCACCAAAGAATATACAGATAAACTAGCAATTCTATAATTTAAGCAACAGGGAGGGAGAGTATCATTCTTCCTCTAAATCGTACACATGCTATTAGTGTTGTGATTCAGAATAAATATTCAAGTAAGCTAACTTAAACATGATTTCATGAATGCAGCTACAGGTAAAGGTTTTTATACCGCCGGCACTCTTTGCAGTTTGCTGCTATAAATCATAATTACAGACACTTAGGGACGTTGATTTGAGCACGGGGTTGGGTATGGATATGAGTATTATAGTAGAAGAGAATGAAAATGGGCATGAAAAATAAAAAATTATGTTTAGTTTAAAACTTGAGTTTCTGTATTAATACCAATAATGTTGTTTGGTTTGTTGCATTAATGGGAATTAAAAGATAATATAATACTATTTTTTCATATCATATTTTCATATCATATTTATTATTATTATTACAAAATTTATAATAATAATAATAATAAGATAATTAATTTTGTATAATA
>JANITW010000002.1:67285194-67300515 GCA_027564335.1 Erythroxylum williamsii
TATTAGAATTACAAGTTAATAATAACATAATTAAATATTGTAAAATAAATATTGATACAATTATAAAATAATCAATGTATTACATCTTCTAAATATATTATACAACTGGGGCATTTCTACCATTAACACTTTTTTTTGTTCTGTCCCCGGCAACCAAATACATTTTTGTACTCAGGACGAGGATAATTATCTCTGTTCTGTCCACCGCAACCAAACGTCTCCCTGTCTTCAATTATTGCTCTGTCTTGTTCTGACATATTCTGTCTCGTCCTGTCTCTGCATGCTGAAGACGCTAACCAAACGCTACGTTAAGGAACCACTTGAGGATACTTAAGTAACAGTGATAGAATGATGGACACAATAACGATTTATGATGCTTATTAGATGTTTTGTTTCTTTTCTTTTCATTTCACTTTATTGTTTATTGTTTATCATTTTGTTTTGTCTTAATAGTTAGCAAGGTTGTGCTACTAAACTCCTTTTACATTGTTATTACCTTTTATTTTCAGATAATTGCTATTTATTTCTTTTTTTACATTTTATCCCCTTTTATTTTTCCTTTTGCAAAGATAACTTTACTTAATTTGGGATAAAATTACAACAAGTTCAAAATTGCAATACTTATTATTCAAGGAAGTATTACGTCATTATTCCTTTCTCACTCTGTCTTTTAAGTACGGTGAAGTGGTGTAATGAAAATTTCGAAGAATCTTTTTGAAATTGGGTTGATTATAAAGCTTATTATAATCCTTATTATTTATTCTCAATAACTAAAATCTCAATTTAGTTAAAATCTGCCTGAAATAAATTAGGTTATTATTGATTATTGAGTTGAATTAGTATGCAAATGATTAAAAGTTAGAATAGAATTGCTTTTATAAGATGTATTAGTAGTCATTAAAATAGTTGATTTGAATGAAAATTGCAAATTATTTACACATATTAAGCTTAAACGTGAGTTTTTGACCCTAAAAGCAACTAATTACTATGTTATATTCTTTTATTCTTTTTTGTTTATCTATAATGCACAGTTAGATGATTCTAAAATTTTCTTTTATTATTCATGTTGAGACCATATTGTTAGGCTAGAGGCATTCAAATAATAAAGACACTTAGATTTGACCAGTTATCTTAGCCTATTTGTCTTTGATTATTATCTACCCTATTTTATCCATTAGGAGTAATTAATTTTTAGATTTAGCCTTTGATTGATGATAACCAATTATCTTGTTTTTCTTGAATACTTTTCATTTATTTTTGAACCTGATAGATTTGCATTTACTTGATTGTTTAAAACTTGGATTATATTGAAGAATTTTAAAAAGAAGGTCCATTGTGTTTACGATTTATGGTGCATAAGTTTATCACTTGTCAAGTGTATCGTTGTTATAACCTTCTATTCTCTCCAAAGTAACTTAAAGTTACAAGTTTGAAAAAAAAAAGAGAAATGAAAGCTTAGAGAGTGAGAAGAATTATTATTGTTCCTGTTGAAATCTTTGTTTAAAGGACCTATATTATAAAATACCGAGTTTTATGTAGTCTTGTTTGTGTAAATTTTCTTCACATTGTTACCTTTATAATTATTCTTTTCATACCTTTACATGTTCTTTCTATACCTTTACATGAGCCCCATTATATGCTGTTTAAAAGATCTTTTTCTTTTTGCTTCTAGTTTACTTCTTAGTGGAGAAGTGATGTGAGGCCCCAAATTATACCTTAATAGAAACGTTACATGTCCATGAAATTATATGTGATAGGAGTTAATGATTATGATTTGATTGTGTATTGGTTAAGTCTTGAATTTTAGTTTGATGGATTATAATTAGTAACTTGGAATCAATTATTACCATTAGAAAATTGATGAATTAAAATGTACATTTGGACTAAGAAAAATGTTAAGTGACAAAACAAATTAATACAAGGAAAATGTGGATGACTAAGCCTATACATTGAGTGACATGTGACATAAGTAAATAAGAGACAAATGGCAGTAAATTTAAATGACTTTTGGCAGTATGATAAGAGGACAAGTAGCTCACTTCTAAGTATGACATGTGTCATTTTTAAAACAAGGACACCTTGCATCAAATGGTTTAGGCAAGTGCAGAATCATCCTTCATTCTAGTTGTTTCTGCTGCCTCGTGTCTACACCATTCCTCTCACCATCGAAACATCATGCCATCACTTCCTTGTGTTCTTGCTTATGTTTATGTTTAATTACCACATCTAAATATTGCATCAATAAAGCTACCTCATGCTATCTTTTATGAAGTCGTCTTCTTGGTGTTAAAATTATCCTACTTCTACCTTGATCTTGGAATTGTGCTTGTTGCATGGAAGGTTAGATTGACTTATTCATTGAAGTAGGAGTTTAAGTTAATCAGGTAAATGGAATCCTAAACTTGATGGCATGCGGTAATACAAATTCTATAATGTTTGAATTGGGATAGAATTTGTGTTGTGTTTATGATAAAATGAGTTTTGGAAAATGATGTTTGTATGATAGATTCTATTTTGGTTTTTGTAGCATGAAAGACAATAGTTTGTGAGCTGCCAAATGAATGCTTTTGAATTGGAATTGAATGTAAATTTGACGATGAATTGAAGCATAATTATGGTATAATTGAGGAGTTATTAATGGACTATAATGAAGGTGTATTGAATTGAGTATGAAGGTGTTAAAATCTAGAAACAAATTGGATAGTAAACTTTCGGTTCACTCATCCCACGATCGTGGGAGCTATATTAGCTCCTTCTCACGATTGTGGGAAATGCTTTGAAAAGAGAAAAGTTCGGTTTGTGCAATTGTTGAACCACATAAGGATAAAACACTTTACAATGACATATTTGAACTTGATCAAGGTTTGAAATGAACTTAGTTTGATGTTGGATTAATTGGTTAAAGATTGAATAAATTTTGGAATGTTAATTGAGGTGATAACTTAAGGAATGAAATGTTTGATATCAATGTATCCAATTTTAGAATAATTGAATTGTTCAAGGGATGAAGGTGTTTTTATGAACACAAATGTGATCCAAAGGATTTAAGTAATATGAATTAGTTATGAATGCTTGAGAATTGGAAATTTGTATCTGTTCACACAAATTCCCAATTCTTTGTTTAAAGGACCTATATTATAAAATACCAACTTTTATGTAGTCATGTTTGTGTAAATTTTCTTCACATTATTACCTTTATAATTATTCTTTCTATACCTTTACATAAGCCCCGTTATACCCTCTTTAAAAGACCTTTTGCCTTTTGCTTCTAGTTTACTTCTTAGTGGAGAAGTGACTTTATTGCAAATCTATGGTTAAGATTTTTTCTAGGTATTGATTTAAGAGTTTCATTATATTTTCCCTTCTAAACACTTTTAGTGAATAGAGTGAATCTTTTATGAGGATATAGAATTTTATGTTTTTAATTTTAGAAAGATTGTCAATTTATTTGCTATTAATATTGATTTACAAAAGTTTGTTCTAGGAAGGCTAGAGTTTAATTGTAAGACATGATAATTTAAAGTGTGGATAGATAGGATGAAATTGAAAAGGGATGGATTTTCTTTAAGTTTTATGATTTGGGTTATGATTTGCTTTAGGATAAGAAAATGTTTAAGTATAAATACTTAATAAACCATATTTTTAGTCTCATGTTTGGTGCATTTTGTTTGTTTATTTGAAAGTTTTTATGTTTTGGTACTTAATTCATTTATACCATATTTTAGATCCTCATTCCTTCATGAATCGAAAGGAGTAGAAGTCGAGTGAAATTAAGGCAAAAAACAGAAGAATTGAAATTATTTTGGAAGGATATGCCTGTGTTGATGAAGGACACACCCATGTGGGACATGTTCGCGACCATCTGAGGGATCGTGTAAGTCCTTATAATTGTGTACAAACAACATTGTTTTCTCCCGTGTTGAGGTAGACATGCCGAAGTGGTGATGGACATGACTATGTCCATTGTTCATGTAAGCTTTATAAACCCTATTTATGTGTGATTGTTGAGTTTGAAGTGATTTTAAGTGATATGATTATTGTATACAACATTATGGTTTATCGTGTCCAATACAAAGCTGGCTTTGAAGCATAAAAGGCAATTAAGAAAGGCAATCAAAGAGAGTTCAAGCTTAAAATACAATTTTTAACTTTAAAGCGACAGAGAAGTAGAGATTGAATTAAAGATTTGATAAAGACCATATCTCTATCGAAATATCTATGAATTGTATTGGAGAAAAGGGGATATACAATGAATTATTCTTCTTTTGAATTTTTGGCTATGTTTTTTGTTTCTATTAACTAAATTTGTTTAGTGGCTTATGTGAGATTAAGTTTAAGATAGGCTTTGTACTGTTTTGATTTTATATTTAATGCAAGTTGATTATCGATTTATTGGATTTAAACAATCAATTTTGATATTTCTAGTTCACCAGGAATAAATTCACCGGGATATGGTTTAATAGATGTAGAAAGAACTGGTATATCTGAAAAGTGATTAATCTCTTTAAGAAAATCTTACAAAGATTGAAGCACATTGTCCTGATGTCGTGGCCAATATAAAGATGTATGATAAAATTGGATACGATATTTTGTTTAAAGAATACTAATATGTGTTTTTCTATACGGAGGATGAAGGATGAAGAAGCAATGAGTAGATTATTGTCTAACTGAGGCTGTTCATAGACAATGTTGTTGGATTATTAAAGAACATTTTCCTCATGAATACCTGACGATCAAACAGATACAACAATTCTTCGAGATTGTCAACTATATCTATAGTTCATACCACACGTGGTAGCTTATACTTTAAGCTTATCTAAGCTTTTGAAAAAGAATTCATTACCTTGAACAAAGGAACAAACCAAGATTGTCAAGCATTTAAAGTAGATTTGTCAAGATACTCCACCTCAGGGCGTAGGTGAGTTGGTAAGGAGTTCTCCTGACTTAAGTGAAGTCGTGAGTTCGAATCTCACTCATGTATGCAGCCGTTTAAAACTTGAGGACAGAGCTTTGCCTCCCGTAAGGGACCTACCTAGCTCGATCACGGATTAATCTAAGTGTGAATGTCTTAAAGGTGTCTTCCTATAGTTGGAATCCGCCTAGGATATCTCGTGGATAACAAAAAAAAGATTCCTAATTAAGGACAACGTATCCTACTGACATATGCTAGTCTCACCAATATTGCAGTTTTATCCACTTTACTCCAACAGCATCCACCATGGCCACCATATACTTTTTCTCACTTTAAGTATCCTCCTCCTCTTCAGCCTCTTATAACTTCTTCAAATGCAAGTGCACAAATGTGAATTGACTTGACTTCACTTCTAACTTCTTCAATTGCAAGTGCACAAATGTGAATTGACTTGACTTAGTATTGGACTTTGACGACTACAGATTTGGGCCGACCAAATAAGTAAGGTCCAAACTCTGTGCACCCTAATAAAACCGACTAGTCGGCTAAAACTTACAGAGTGGAGGACGAGCAGGCATGGCGTCGTCTACGACATTACGGGAACTCCAACGCGATCTAGAGAATAAAGCCAATGATCTAAGCAAACTACAGAAAGGTTTGAGTTTCAATCACTGATTTTTGTTCTCATTCTTAATCGTCTTGTTGAATATTTCTTTTTGCACCCAGATATAGCAAAAAACCACCAAGTGAGGAAAAAGTACACCATCCAGCTCGGGGAGAACGAGCTCGTCCTCAAGGTTCTTGTTTCTCTAGTTTTTTAAATTTGATTTAGTTATTGTTTTTCTGGAAAGTATCTGATTCATTGATTGGGTTTTACTGGTAGTAGGAGTTGGATTTATTGAGTGAAGGTGCGAATGTTTACAAATTGATAGGTCCGGTGCTCGTCAAACAGGACTTAGCCGAGGCTAATGCCAACGTCCGGAAGAGAATTGACTACATCTCTGCTGAATTGTATGTTCTCTAACAATTTAGTTGCAGATTTTTTCTTGTTTTCCTAAACTTATAGAGTGAGCAAAATTGTATGGACTAAAGATTTTGTTTTGTCTTTCCTTTTGATTTGGGTCGTTTATTTGTGGTTAAATGTCAAATTAGGTGTTTATGTTGCTGACTGTAGATTGTGCAAGTTTTTCTTGGTGCCATAGGTGATATATGCTGTCATGGTATGTTGTATGTCATTGTTTCTTTCCCTTGACTTTAGATCCATTTTGATACACTGTAGGAAGCGTCTTGATGCAACCGTTCGAGACCTGGAAGAGAAGCAAAATAGCAAGAGAGATGCAGTAATGTTCTGGACTCTGGTCTAATGATACCTCTGCCTTGTTTTTTTTTCACTCATTCTGAATACCACTAGGATAATGCATGATCTGCGTAAGAGAGCTTACTATTGTGTTGATATAATATTATTTGGATTCTATTTCTTGACCATCCAGTAGCTATGTAGCTTGTCTTAATTGTGACAGTGGTTTGCCAACTCTGTGACCATACGCTTACCATTCAGACAAGAAAACACCCTCAGCTGTGTCAAAAATTTAGGATTAAAACTTGAATTATTGGTTCCACCGAGTGGGGGTTCAAGTTACTTGTTTAGCAGTTTACATGGAGTGTGAAGTATGCAAAATTGATGTAACTTTGCAAAGTAGGCTAAACATTTAACAGAAATCTTGTTGGATGGATATGATACACCATATTATCTGCTGGGACCAATTTTGAAACAAGGTTTGTGCTTTCGACCACTAGCTATATGGGTAAATATTTGCACATTTCAAATTATCACATATTAGGATAATAGATTAAATTCCACTTCACTGCTTCGCTTTGTTGTTAGTTCTTTGATATTGTATTAGTAAGTTCTAGGGAATACATTATTCAATACATTCATGGTTATTTTCATTGTCTTCAAAATCAAAATCTTTCTAACAGTGAATACCTTCGTTTTCTTTCATTATCCGTTCTAAATTACAGATCCTGACCTTAACCTGTAAAGCATGCTATGTATCACTATGCGATATATTGAGCACCATTTTCTTAGCAGATCCTGACCTTAACTTGTAAAGCGTGCTATGTATCACTATGCCATATATTGAGCACCATTTTCTTAGCCTTCATTAACCTTGTCTTATTTAGTTCTGCAATTTCAAGTCAAGCTGTTCTTATCGGAGAACTCGGTTTCAATATAAATGGTTTTATCATGAATTGGTCCTGATCCACTCATTCATTTTGACTTAATTGGCTTTATCTCCGACATTTTTAGTTTCTTTTCCTATGTCTGTTTCACTTGCACATGAAGGGATTAATGGGCATTTTCTGTTGAAGTTTGAACAATGTATTTCCTAGGACTTTTCAATACGATAATAGTGAGGGATTAGTTTGAGTCCAAAATTCAACCGTGCTGTTCATTGTTGTTTGTGGCTATTGCCTTACTATCCTTACTCAGTAGACCATTAGGTTGATAGTTGCTCATGTTTTCCAGTAATCTTGTCATTTCCACAGGTCCTAAAGTTACAACAGCGGATTCAATCTCTTCAGGCTGGAAAAGCGAAGGCTTAATTCTTCTTTTTCAATGTGTTCACTCCGCCAGCTGTAATTGCCATTACAATATGTTTGATGAAACTTCTGTTTCTGTCAGCTTGTAGTTTCTGATCACTGGATGTCGTAGCTTGCATATATCAAAATTTATGGGTTGGAACACATTTCCTGTTACTCAATTGTGCTTAGGAGGATAATTACAACTTAAAGTTCACAAAATTTGAAGAATGAAATTTGAAGGTGGATGTGGAAGTTGGTGTTGCAAGCTCAAATTACCCTGATATATTAGCCATGTCATGGAAAGATTTATCCGGTAGAAAAGGGGTCTGAAATCTTCCATTAAGCCATCAGTAGTTGTTAGGTGGATTATTAGATAATATCTGTTAGTTAAGATAATTGATTTGATTAAGATTAGATTTTATTCATTGTATCTTTATCACTTCTATATATATATATATATGACTTGTATTGTTATTATCACCGTTACTCAATACTTAAATAGCCAAAGGCTCTTCTCTTTTATCTAAACAGAGTCCTCTGGTTCGCTACACACAAATCCTCTTCATATAAGCCAAACCTTCCCGATAAAACTCACCTCTAAAAACTATGCCTCTTGGAAGCTTCAATTTTTTTTCCTTTGTTAAATTTCTACAATCCACATTTGATTGGACTTGCAACTTCTGAAGAAATTTGGAATGCTTTAGTTGCTGCATATGGAGTTGTAAGCCATTCTCAACGAACTCAATTGTTTATCAAACTTCACAACCATTCCAAGGATGACAAGACTGTCTCTCAATATTTGTATCAACCTAAATTTATTGTTGATTCTCTGAGTCTTGTAAGTAAATTTATTTCTCCAGCTGAATTTAATGCTATTGCCTTTTGAAAACTCGGAGCTGAATATAATGGGATTATTGGTGGATTATAGCAAAGATCAAGACCAGTTTCCTTCAATGGATTACATGGCCAGTTAGTTGCCATGAATTATTGCTCAAAGCTTAACAAGTCTCTTTACCAATAGTAAATATGGTTCAATGTTCCCATTCTTCTCATTTGCATGGTAGAGGCCGTGGAAATAGAGGCAGTAAGAGTTTTATTTTTTCATCATCTTCCGAAAGCAATTCTTCACAACCAGCTTATCAAATTTGTGGCTATAATAATCATATGTCTATCGATTGTAGACGTTGTTTTGACAATAATTTTGTGCCACGGACTTGGACACAAGGACAACATCTTTTTGGGTGGGATAGTGGTTATCGCCGCGTGGTTGTGGAAGTGGATTCGCTTGAGGTAATCAACATACTCTCCCCATCTACTGCCAACTTGGCTGACATCTCTTTGTTGTTGACAAGTATACGAGGGTTGCTCCACCGGCTGTGGGAGGTCCACTTTCAGCATATCCATCACAAGGGTAATCAGTGTGCTGATCTCCTCGCCTCTTTAGCAGCTGCATCCAGGCCGGGCCTTCAGTACTTACGGGACCCACCATCGCTTATCCACGACGTCTTGATTCAGGATTCGGCTGGACTGTGCCATCCTAGCGGCCGCCACTCCAGCATCCCTGCCCTTGTGCCTCTGCTTTTAGATTCTTAATGTTTTAGCTTCCCGTGTAACAAAAAAGGACAACAGCATAATAGACACATGCCACGTCAAGAAAATTTATGTACGACTGCTCCTACCCCTTCACAGGATGACCAATCCTTTATTTGGTACCTAAATATTGGTGCAAATCATCATGTCACCCCTGATTTGGAGTCTCTTCATATTACTGATGAATACATGGGTAAGGATATGGTACTTGTTGGAGATGGTGCAAGGTTACCAATTTCTTATGTTGGCTCAAGTTTCATCGCATCTTCTTCCAGACCTTTATTTTTACATCAAATTTTATATGTTCCTAACATAACCAAACCTTTGTTCTCTGTTGAAAGATTTTGTCGTGATAACAACTATTTCTTTGAATTTCACTCCAATTGTTATTTTGTGAATGATCAAATTACTAAGAGAATTCTGTTGCGTGAAACACGTGAACCGGGCCTTTATAAATTATGTGGTACTCTTCATCAACAGCAAAATTTGGACGCTCTAGCTTATTTAGTCCCATTGGAAAGTTGGCACGCTCGCCTTGGTCATCCAAACTTTCAGACAGTTCGCAATTTAGTCCGTCAATTTCAATTACCCTGTTCTTCTTCAAAGTTGCCTTCTACCAAATGTCCTTCTTGTCGTTTAGGCAAATTACATAGGATCTCTTTACCTCTTACTCATCATCAGAGTGCTAGACTTTTAGATTTAATTCACTCAAATGTTTAGGGTCTTGCTCCCATTTATTCTTCCACTAGTCATAAATATTTTGTTATCTTTTTTTATGATTGTTCTTTATTTACATGATTCTTTCCATTGAAAAATAAAAATGATATTTTTCAAATATTTTGCCAGTTTAAAACTCTAGTTGAAAAACAATTCAATTCCACCATTAAGCAATTCCATTCCAACTAGGGTGATGAATTTCGATCATTACACAAATATTTTCAAACTGTAGGGATTCATCATAGAATTTTGCATTCTCATACTCATGAAAAAATGACACTACTGAAAGAAAAATGAGGAATATTGTTGACATTGGTCTTGCTCTACTTGGCATTATGGTACACCTTTCAAATTTTGGCATTTTGCCTTTGAAATAGTCATTTTTTTCTTATAAATCTTCTACCTACCAAATCTTTGATAAATCAAATTCCATTCCAAATTCTCTACAATCAAATTCCTGATTATCGATTTCTTTAAGTTTTTGAGTATGTTGTTTATCCTCTACTTCGACTATTTAATAAACATAGGTTTTCATTTCGAACCAAGCAGTGTGTTTTTTGGGTTATTCTCCCCATTATCATGGTTACCGTTGCTTAGATAAAGAAACTGGAAAAATTATTTATGCGCGTTATGTTGAGTTTGATGAGTCATTCTTTCCCTTCCATAAAGTTTTAGATTCTCAAAAGAATAAATCTGCCCAATGTGAGCTTGCCAACTCCACTCCATGGCTACAATTTTTTCATCGTGATTCCTCACGTGTTCCGCCAACTCAAGATTCTCAAGGTATGATATCTAATTTTCCTTTATCTACTTCAAATTCTTAGCAGGATATGGCACCAACAATGTCAAACATGTTGCCTAACCATAACCAGATTTTGCATAATCCAAACCAATCTCCACCCATTTCTACTTCTACACATGATTCCATATCCCACCCAAATCTTGTCCAACCATATCAATTTTCATCTGACCAGCATCACACACCATTGATCCTATTCCCAACTCTCCACAATCCTCTAATCTCGGATCATCTAGTCCTCCGTCAAATGATTTGGTCAATACTTACAATCTTGTCCAACCACTTTCCGAAACAGTTGCTATTTAACTTCCTTTGGATTTAAATTCTAATTTGAATTTAAATTCGAAACTAGATTCATCTATTCATCCCACACTTGCCAAACCTAAATGTTCCCATTCCATGCTTCTTTGACCTAACCTTAAATAAAAAGAAAGACTTTATTTGACCATTGTTTCCTTTTCTTCCAATATGCCTCATGAACCTAATTCTTTCTCTCAAGCCTATAAAGACCCTGCATAGAAAGAAGCCATGAAACATGAGTTTCAAACTCTTCAACGAAACCAAACTTGGGACCTTGTGCCTTGCCCACCAAATACCAACATTGTCGATAATAGATGGATTTTTAAAAATCAAGAGAAAGGTGGATGGGACTATGCAACGGTTGAAAGTACAACTAGTTGCAAGAGGTTATACTCAGGAATATGGGTTAGATTTTACTGACACTTTTAGTCTTGTAGTGAAGCCTATGAAAATCCGATCTATTCTCAATATAGCAGTATTAAGAGGTTGGTCTCCCAGACAATTAGATGTTAGTAATGCTTTTCTGAATGGTGAACTGAATGAAACTATATACATGGTGCAACTGTAAGGCTTTATTGATTCTTCACATCCTCGTCACGCTTGAAAATTATGGAAATTGTTATATGGGCTTAAACAGGCACTATATGCTTGGTATTAGCAACTAAGTAGCTTTTTAACCACTATTGGAAGAAGCTTTTTAACCATTATTGGTTTTGTTGGTTCTTATGCAGATTCTTCATTCTTCGTTTTTAATGTAGGTGGCAACTTGTGTTTTCTCCTAGTCTAAGTTGATGATTTGGTCATCATCGAAAATAATGCTCACCTTGTTTCATCTATTATTTCTCAATTGTCACAAGAGTTTTCCTTACGTGACTTGGGCAATCTTCATCATTTTCTGGGCATAGAAGTGCTACCTCATTCACATAATCTGCTATTATCTCAGAAAAATTATATTTTTTCTATTTTGGAAAACATGGGGAAGATCAATTGTAAACCGAGTTCTACACCAATGGTTACTGGTTCTATTTTGTCCAAATTACAAGGCACTCCTCTTTCGCAGGATGACGTTACAGTGTATTGTAAAATTTGTGGCAGCTTACAATATATTACTCTCACCCGTCCAAACATTTCTTTTGCTGTAAATAAGTTATGCCAATTCTTCATCAGCCCACTTCAACTCATCTTCAAGCTGTCAAGTGTTTACTCAGATACTTACAGGGTACAATAACAATGTCAACATTGATTTCTCATGGAGCTATAGATAAATTAACTATTTTCAATGATGCGGATTGGGCAGGTTGTCCTGATGATCGTCAATTGACTGGAGGATTTTTAATTTTTTTGGCAATAATTTGTTAACTTGGAAGTCTGCCACTTGGAAGTCTGCCAAGCAACACACGATGGCTCGATCCTCTATTGAATCTGAATTCAAGGCAATTGTGAATGCTTGTGTTGAGGTTAAGTGGCTTACGAAGCTTCTTTGTGAATTACATGTGACTCTTACTGCCCCTCCTCATATTTGGCATGAGAATGTTGGTGCGATTTTCTTATCCTCCAATCCTGTGTTTCATGCTCACACTAGACATTTAGAAATTGACTTTTACTTTGTTCGTGATCTCAATAGAAGTTAGTGTTGGAATTTTGTCTTCATCTGATCAACTTGCTGATATCTTAACTAAGCCTCTCTCCAAGCAACTGTTTTATCATTTTGCTTCCAAGCTTTTGTTGGTTTATACCCTTGCAGCCAATTTTGGTTGTACATTTTACTGTATAAAATTTGTTTTATTCAATAAAAGACATTCTTTATCTTTATGTATTTTTAATTATTTAATGATTAATCATAAAGATAAAATCTTTGGAATAGTTGTTATGCAATTAGAAATTATAATGTGATTATAATTATAGGATTCAAATTGCATTTTTGTATTATTCCTAAAATGTTCCTAGTCATAGTTTCATCAAGACGGGGTATTGATGAAATAGTTAGACTAGCACATATTTGTTTCTTTCTTATGAAGAAAGTAATCGATCTCATAGATTAAAGTATATAGATACTTAAACAAACATGTGGGTGCTTATTAGAGAATAAATTCACTGAACTGACCCAATTATAAGAATCTCAAATAGAACATTATTTGTGTGTCTGTGGATTATCTCATTACGATGGTTGTATAATTGATCCTTAGATTTGAGATTACCATAGTTATCTCAAGTATGAATTACTATGTTTTAATGCTACTTATATTTTATTCTTGGAATAGTTCAGTTCGATAGTTATTGGATATAGTATGAACTAAATGGAGATAGTTGAGTAAATCAATAAAGATTTCGTTGTGCTAAAGTTATTAGGAAGAATGTTCTGTTGTTCTTGATTAGTAATGATTTTGGAAATCTCTGGCTAGAGTAAATTGAAATTTAGAAAGGTTGTTTTCACATATCAATTACAAATCATTTACTAATTAGCAAGGACAAATATGATTGGATTATTTAGAGTAGACACAAATTCCATACTCTAATTCCAATTGGAACATTAGATGACCTAAGCATTACTTTATACAAGATAACCATTCACAGACATGTTAAGCCAAACCACTTTGACATTCCTAATATTTAGGTAGACATGACATGTTGCTAAATGTCAATCATGATCTATGATTATAAATTGTTTAATTAGAGAATTAAAGATAAATTAAAAAAATTAATTTATCTGATTCTAATTGTGAATTAGAATTATAATTTATTATCATGGCCAACATATTAGGAACTTAATGGGTCACACATAAAAAGATCTATAAAGGAGAAAGTAAAATTTGAATTAAGTTGGACTTAATTGAGAAGTTTTAGAAACTTTAAGGGCTAATATGTGATACTTGATCTTATAAGGATTTATTAATAATTATAATTAAAGTTTGACTTTAGTTGTAATTTTAATAAAATTCAAGGATATAAAAAAAATAAGATTTTTCATATAAAAAGGAAAAATTAGAACAGTATGAAGGTAGCACTTCTAAAAGTTTTTCCTCTCAAATTTTGATTTGAGTTTTTCTTCGAAAGGATCTGTGGATACCATTAGAGGCCGGACGATTGAACTGCTCGTGGATTTGACTATTTCGAAGAAGTAAGATATTGTATCGGGAATCAGAAAAAGGTTAGTTTAACTTTATCAATTTCTTGTTTTATGTTTCAAATTTAATTCTGTTAAAGTTGATTATGTGGAAAAATTTTAAATTCATTCCGCCGCGCTGAGATTTGATCTTGCGTATATTTTCCAACAGTGGTATCGGAGACACCTTTAACAGTTTTATTTTTGATTCGTAAGCTTCAAAATGTTTCGTTTTGGTTTTATATGTAAAATTTGCATATCGATAACTGTATGTTATCACTGTTCCTTTTTTTTAGAAATTTTGTTTTGTCTGCCGAAAGTGTTTCGGAAACAAAAGGAGCAATATGATGATATGCATTTCTGAAAAGTGTGGAATAAGTGTTCATGAGTTTCTGGCATTTTTCTTGGTTATGTGCGCTTGCTATTTTTGGATATATGAACTGCATTATATAAGTTTTTGGGAATGTCTTTGTTATGCCGAAAGTGTTTCAGGTAATAAAAGGGTATAATATGTTTATAGGAAATTCTGGAAATTTCTTTATTATGCTGAAAGGGCTTCGAGTAATAAAGGGTGTAAAAGGTTATATGTGTTTCTAGTTATTTGAACTAGGACATATGTGATTATGGAATTTTTCCAGTTTTCTGGAAATCTGGAAAAAGTTTCCAGTGGTTCTGGAAAATTTACGTGCAGTTCTAAAAATGTGGAAGATATTTCACGTGGTTCTGGAAATGGTTTCTATTTGATCTTAGTTTCGCTTGTTTCTCCACTTGTTTGAAGTTTCTAAAACAAATAAAATGTTGCGTGTGTTTTACCCAGACGTAGAGTTGCATACGTTACTGTTGTGTCTTCAGTTGCATTAGTGATCTATTGTTTTTGAAACCGTAGTTAGTCTTCTCAAGTCCAGTTTTATTCAATGTATAACATATGCTTTGGGTTATTAACTGATAACGGTTGCATGATACATGTAGGTTTCTGTTCATTTACTCAAGATTTTATGCTCATTATATCAACTTCCATTTAACGTTTCGGTGGTCTGTATATTCATTGTTTTATTCAAACTCAATGCTTCAATAAATGATTGTTAATGCTTGTTTGATTAATGAATTTTATTATGCTTCATTGTGATGAACCACATGATCACCGAAGGCAGTAGTAGCCATCGGTGCTTGGAGAACCACCACCTTCGGTGGTGGTGTTTTCTCTCTCTAGAGAGTTTTATCTCTCTAGAGTTTTATGTATATTTATAAGTATGTTATATTTATACAGAAAGGGTAGAGTGCCTAGAGCGAGTCTGGAGGTAGCTAGCAGAATAA